>AZBU02000002.1:600000-1050951 GCA_000757645.3 Steinernema carpocapsae
TGTCCCTCGCCATCCCGTTTGCACTTCAACTTTCCCTACGCTTTCTCCCCGTCCTCGAAGCGGCCCTTTACAGTTGCGGACTCTCATTGCCCCGTCGTCGCGTGCCTTCTAATCGATTCCACTCTTATCACCAAATCTTAAAGTGATTTCACCGCGCCAAATGGACTCTTCGCGTTGTGAAATTTGTCCTTGTGCTTTACCGTTTTTGGCATTAATTCCAACCTTTTTCAGGCAACAAACGTGCAAAAATGAAACTTTGGTTAACGCTGCTCTGTAAGTTGAAATATTCGTGTACTTGAAAGAATAAGGAATGAGTTTAGGTGCTGCTCTCATCGCTTCCGTTGTTTTTGGCGTCAGCGAAGCAAAAAAAAATGAGAGCACTACTCCGACCCCTGACAAATCTTCGTCGTTTGCCGTAGGATCTTTCTTTGGTATGTTGCAATAAGACTGCTGTATAATCTAAGAGCTTAATTTTTAGGAGGAACCTTACTTGGAATGCTTCTGATGCTCGGTCTGATGGTTCTGTACAACTGCTGGCTGAGGCGACGCATGAACGGTGGAGGTCTCAGTTCCTATTAGCTCAGTTTGTAAACCCTTAACGCTTCTTTCTGGTTGATTAATTGGTATTCTTATGATGTCTGTATGTTTTTTCTTTTCGTCCGTCACCCAAAACATTTTTTGAAGTTTGAGAATAAAACATTCAGGAAGATTTTGCAATGCACGCATAAATACGCACTTTGAAGAATTAAAATGTTCATTCTCCTACAAATTAAGTTCTTGCGTGCCTTTTCAGCTCAATTTATACAGGTCATTTCTTTCCGCTTATCGGTTCCGTTCGTAACTCTTCACATGCTCCTAGTATCCAAAGTTTTGGCACATAATAGCTTTTATCGGTTTATTGCGCCACTCTACAAACACGCGTCTTTCTAATCGCGTGGCAATCAAAGTTTCTTGCGTTAAAGTCACTTCAAATTCTTACAACTCGTTTTGAATGCTCATTTTGTTACAATGCCTTAGCTTGCTTTCTGGATTTTTCATATGTTTGACCATAATTTTCTGTTGTTGAAGTGTGTTTCAGCAGCCATTTTTGTTGCGTGCACTTTTTCGGTAGATCCAACAATAACCACAACATCTGTATCGCCAGCTACGACCGCCGCCCCTTCTGCGTTCCATGCCGGAAAGTTTTTTGGTAAGATAGCACAAGTAAAATTATTCTGGGCATACAGTTTGTTGTATAAAAATTCGTTATGTCACATACGTTTTAGGCGGCCTTTTCTTTGGACTGATTTTGATGGCCAGATTCATCTACCTCTACAGGTTTTGGTCAGAAGACGCATGGAAACTCCAGAAATACGCGCCTACTAGATAGAGCTAAAGATTACAAAAGTGCAAGAAGAAACACAAAATAATTCCAACAAGAGTGATCAAATAAAGTCCTGAGAAGCGTCATTACAGTAAACGAATGATCGTTCGTTGTGCTTGTAGGAGCCCCGTTTACTTTCACTTTCAATCTGTCTCGCTCTGTCACCAACTACGGACGCCCGTCGGTCGGTTGCCAGCGGCCCGCTCCAACGATCCAGGGATCGCTCTTCAAACACGCGTCCTCCTAATCGATTCGAATTTTTTAATTACAACCGACGCTTTTGCGTGACTCACTTCGGGCATTGCTTGATCGACGTGGCTCTTTTAAACGCTGTTTTCATTCAACTCATTTGAGAGCTTTTTTCAGGTTTCTATTGAGCAGTTAAACTTTAACAATGCGGCTTCTTTTTTGGATTTTACGTGAGTCTTACGATTGATATTAATTTATGCTTGTAAAAGCCTTTTAGTTGCTATTCTTGTTACTTGTGCTTTATCTCAAGGAACTAATGAATCTACGGTAAAGTCTACGCCGACGATTCCCCAAACTGTGTCTCTCAAATCTTCGCAATCATCAAGCACCAAGACTTCCAAGACACCAACAAAACCTTCAAAAATTTCCACCACCACCACTCCCGCTCCCAAACCAACTCCTGCTCCCGGATCGTCGTTCCACGCCGGAGCGTTCTTTGGTGAGTCAACAAAGAAAATTGCTTTATTACAATTCAAAAATAGAAATTTTCAATAGTTCTGGTTTTTAACGTGAAAGCGGAGAGATGTTTGTGCGTTGGCGTAACTAAGCAACGTTACATTTTAGGCGGAATCTTCTTTGGAATGATTTTGATGGTTGGACTGATTCTGGTCTACCGCGTTTGGCTCAAGCGACGCATGGACAACCCCGGAATGCGCGCCTACTAAGCGAACCAGACACGGCAGTTTTTAATGTATAGTTAAGCTTTGACTAAAATATAAATGAACGCGTCTGTGATCCTCAACATTGTTTTACGTTTCGCAATTCATGAAAGGATCCGTCCTGCCAATGCAAACCTTCGATCTGTCAGAGGACACCAAATGCATCAATAACTAAAAGAGCAAAGCTGTTCACGCTTCAAAATTTATCTGGCTTTGCTCCATATTTGATTACCATTTACTGTCATCTCAGCCCGTTTACGGTTGCTATTGCTTGTTTCTAGCCGATACTTTTTATCATTATCGAGGAATTTACTTGAACAGAGCAACAAATAGCCGTTTCAATGCGCTCAGTCTGGACTACGTAAGTTACTGTGGAAAAACCTTTATTATTCGTCTTGTTACTACTTTTGAGTGTTGTGGCTACGCTTGCAGCTCCAAAAGATGATCCAAAGAAACCTAATACCAGTCTCCCCCAAAAGCCACCGATCCGACGCCGCTCAAACCGACCGATCCGCCACCAAGCTCTTCTTTTTCAACTGGAACCTTTTTCGGTAGATTGTGATTTAAGCGGAGATGTATAATTGACGTCTTGTTTAGGAGGAGTCCTGCTAGGGATGCTGAATATGATCAGAATGACCCTTGTATACAGGATCTGGCTCAGACGTCGGATGGGCAATCTCGGATCGCGGTCATATTAAGTTTTTGCTTTGTGTCATTTCTATTTCTAACTCGAATTAAATATTTTTCAATGTACTTTTGGAACGCACAACTCTACGCCATCAAAATACATTTCAATTACACTTTCGGTGTCCAAATTCTAGGCCAAACTCCTGAAATCGTCTTAAATTTACGTGTGAAGGACTGTAAGATGTGAATCATTTGGGCAAATTCTTCGTTTCGGTTTTTTATTCGTGGAGTAAGCATCTGCTTTGGAACGATGAAACGAGCAGTTCTGTTTGGTTAGTGAAAAATATAGAAAACTTGGTTTTGATGGTTGTTCTTTTACACAGAAACCAAGCTGAAGATACTTCAGATGGAGCTGGAAACAAAGCAGAGAGCAACTCAACTTCTTCATGTCCGATCTGCCCTGCTGGCCCAATTCCGTCCACTTGTCCGCCTCCACCGCCCGTTCCTTTCGCTACCGCAACGTTTTTCGGTAAGATAAAAACCTCCGTTTTGAAAGCGGAAATTTATAATTTCCGGGCGGTACCTTCTTCTGCATGGTCATTCTTTTCGGAGTTGGCCTGATCTACAAATTCTGGCTTCAACGTCGTCTCAGTGCAACCGGTGGGCGTCCTTACTAAACTCAAAAATTCCAATTTCTCACCAATATCGAAACAGTACTTAGACCTTCTATCGCTCTTAAATGTCTTTAATCTGAGTACCCGCATAAACAATCGAGAAACGTCGGTCAGACGGCGAAAGGATCGTTGATGAGGAAGAGGGACGAGGAAGACGAGGAGAGGTTTGCGTCCAGCAGAGAATCCATCTCGGCCATTGGCGCCGGACCCGCGGGGTTCTTCACAAAGCGGCTTATCCGCCCGTTGGGAACTGCCTTAGGCGAGGGTTTATGCCGAAGGGGCACGTGGACCTCAGCTACCGTACTTTCTCTTAAGTGACTTATTAAATTACGTCTTAAGCTTCTTGCTAACTTTGTGCTCATGGGCTCAGTGCAGAGGAAAAGTTCATTGCTGTTGCAGTTTTGCGCAGACCTAAAATTGGTTCATAAGCGTCAAAACCTCCAAAATTAATTCTTACGTCGGTCCATTCGACTTGAGCAGCGTTCCGTTATTGCCATTTGTGCCATCTGAAACAGATCCTTGCTTTTGGAATCGACTGACTCAAGCACCCACTCTTATCCACGACTCTCCCATTCAAGCTTCCATTGCTCATCGGCTTTATTTCGGACTCCGGCGTTTTTTCGTCCACCGTCACAAACGTTTTCTTTTCTGCCTGCACCGGAGATCTCTCGCCGTTTACAATCGACGTTTTCGTGTTTGAACTAGTGACGCGGCGTTCGCTAAGACGTCGGTACTCCGTGTTTTCGTCTTGGATCACCTAAAAAGTCAGTTTGGGCTGAAATTGTGTTTGAGATTTCTCGTCATCGAAAAGACAAGTGGGCAAACAAAGAAAAAACGTCGGTTTAAAGGCTAAATTAGAAAATGAACGTATTGAGCTTCCATGTTTACTTTGCAAATCCAATAAATTCAACGGTTTCACAGTTTCAGCCCTTACCTGTGCATGCCTATCCCTGGACTCGAGCGTAATCACACAAGCGATAATCAACAAAAACGAGCCGATCCCCATCACCACCGGTCCGATGTATTGCATACTCTTCAGCTGTATCCTGTACAAATCGTTCACCTTCGTCACGTTCTTCTGCAGCACTTCGTCATACACTTCATACTGAAAACACCCTTCTTATTATCCCTCACCGCAACCATCCACTTACTGTAGAAAGGTCCTTGTCGAAATACCCCACGACGGCCATAATCATCCCAAAGACGATAATCGTCGTTCCGAAGGCAACGGCGCGGCAGGCCGCCCATAGCGTCTAAATCAAGAAAATTAGTCCAAAGACAGAAAAAGAATACAAAGAAGATTTGGGTAATTGGATTTGGCTGCAGTCAGTTTACCATGAACTTGTGGGTGCGGGAGAAGACGGATTCGCGCTCCATCGCCTCCTCCTCGTCCTCCTCGGCCTCGAGGCTGCTCTCCTCCCAGCTAGAACAAAGCGGCGACGTGCGGCGAGAGGCGAAAAAACGAATTTTGAACGATTTTAAATTGCATTTCGCCTGGGGCGATATTATCTGTTTAGGTTTGCACGAGGCGGTGGGCAAAGACGACGGTGGAGAGGTGGCTGAAGAGGCCAGATTGGCGAGGACAAACAGCGCCATATGGGTGATCTGAGCGATGTTTAAGGAATCCAAGAGTATCAAGTGGGCCGGGAATCGTGGAAATGAGAAGTCACAAAACAAATAAAAATTGCACTTTCGGAGGAAAACGTTTTAGGCAAATTGAAGTCTGTGGGAAAACGCTGATTTGAGGAGATTATCCCGAAAAAGGGACGCTTTTCGGAAGGCTGTGAGATGGAAACGGAGAGGGAAAATAGGGAAACAGCAGTGTTGAGAACGCTTCAAGACCTGTTTGAGTTTGCTGAAAACTAGATTAGATTCGAATATTATTCCAAAGTCCGCAAAATACTAAGTCGGGCTCAACCTCTTAAAAATGATCAGATAATGGTATCGTCTCTGCTGGAGCAAAAACAACAATTCTGAAAACCGCAGACCAGATATAAGAAGCCACTCTATCCTGTCTGAGCACATATTAAACAACGCCCGATGCCACAAGAGGTTCCCAAGCTGACAAATGGGAGTCGCTTTTGACCTTTTGGGGGTTTGGAAGATGGTTTTGCTTCCTGTGGAAAAATCTACTTTCGGCTCCAAAGAACAACATTTCGGCTGAAAATCCAAAACAATTCATTTTCTCCCAAGGACACGTCTTGCGTGACCGGAGCCACTCGAAGACCCCATCTTGGATTCGATTGGACAAGATTTGAATCTCCGTTTTCCCAAACGAGGACGGATTTGGAGGAAGAGGGCGAAAGAGTCAGAGATGATGGATGACCAGGAATGAAGCATTGAGTTGGCACTTTTAAGCCTAAAAATGTCTTAAAATGTTACCATTTACAAAATTGCTAAATTGCGGCATCACTCCTCCTATCCCTCATCCTCTTCCAAGAGGATCAAATCTAAATCGAAATTGAAACGCTTCTCCTCTTCTTTCTCTTGTCCTGCAAATGCCTATTAAGCGAATCCACTTTTTGAGGTTTTTTTCGCGTTTTCCGTCTGTTCCTCTTCTGCGCCTTTACACAAATTTCCTAAACAGCTCCATCCGTGCTAATTACCCTTGTTTACTCCACTTTCTACCCAAATCCCACTTCTACTCTCCGAAATCCCTTCCGCTTCGCGTAATCCTCCTTGACGTCGTTACTCCCCTTCCCACTCTTTAACTCTAAGGCCAAATTTGTGAATATTTTACAAACCCCACGATGATGTGATATCGCAGCTTTCAAAGTGTTGGTCTTAAAAGTAAAAACTCGGAAGAGAAAATAATTATCGTAGCCATTGCAACTTCGTCACTCCATCATTTCTTAATGCATTGGAATTTCAATTTGGAGAATGACACGTGTCTTTCCATTTCGATGTCACTCTTATCGATGAAATTAATAATTCCCAACTTTTCATCGTTTAGAAGGTTTTGAGAAAAAAGAGAAAATCGTCGATTTGTGTGGAATGATTTAAGCAGTGGAAGGTTAGAAGCCGAACTAGAAGAGAGGCTTTTAGGGTATTTTTAGGATGCAAAATCTGGACGAGTCCAAGAAGGTTTTCCTTGTAGGACCACTTGACTCTCAAGCACTTTCTAGAATTTCATGTTTTCATAGGAAGGCACTCTTGTTTTTGCAATCACAGAACCCTATTCCTTGAAACATGAAGCCTTGCTTGACCTTGATCACATGAAAACATACGTGCGATATTAATAATTGAGTGCCTCAAAGATGTTATTGAAGACAACAAGCGGATATTCGAATTAAAGGTCTTAGGCTACATTTCCGCAGCCCACCTTGGTCAGTCGAAACTCGGATTGGATAATCACGGCCATGGATTTCGTGGGTTGGTTAAGAATACAAGAAGGGAACACACAGTCCATTCCAAAGCAAACTTTAATGGGTCTAATACCCTTGCCAACAGTCTTAACTCCAACACGTGTCTTCTCCCAATTAATCCTAATCCGTCTCAAGTTTGGTCACCAACAGTCTTCTCAAAAACGATTTTAAATGCATTTACCTTTCGATTTCGCTCGTAGTAGGAGCGGAGGAAGAAGGACCTGACGAGTCGGCGCTTCTCGTGGGCTCTTCGTCGTTGTCGCGTCATTTACATCACCCAAAAACAAAGAAATTGCTGCGAAAAACGGCGAAGAAACGCGCGCCGGCGACCGGCCGGAAGAGGGCCACGTCCGAGTCCAATGAATAAAAGGGACTCTTTGGAAAACACGTCTTCCCGGCAGCGTCTCCAAGCTAGAACCTATCGCGGTCCAAAATCAGTTTATTGCGCGGTGCGGCGATTAAGCGACCGGCCGTCCGGGAGGCCGCCGAGCTGCTAATTAGTTCTCGCCGCGCACTCCTAACCGGCCGCGCCGCTAGCTTCGGAATCGACCCGAGAGGCCAGCAATCCGACGCTCCTCTCGCTCGCTAATCAAACACTTATCCGAAGACGACGAGCGATAGGTGCTTGATGGGTTTTGATACGTCGGCGAAGGTCGCGAGGCGGAAAATCGGCTCCGGAAGTCCGGAAAAAGCGAGCGAAAGGGCCGCGGAGGATTATCACCCCGACGGACGCGATTAAGCGTTTGAGGAATAATTGGATTTTATGTCGTCTTGAGGAGGCAGCCGGGCGAGAACGTGCGAGAGCCGTGGGAGAGTTCATGTTTCAAGGGATTACACGGAGTTTAGGAGTACCGGGGTTGTAAGCACCGACGAAAGCACTTGGGAGCGACGCAGATGACTTGAGCTGGTTTTAAAAGACATTTTGAAGATCTAACAGATGATTTCACTTGTTTTGAATCTGTTGGAAGTCCGGCAAAATGAAGTCATGCTTTATAAAATGAAGGAGAACGATCCTGACGCGTTCCTTTGTCCGTGCAGTTTTGCACTTATGGTTTGTCGCACTTCGCGTGCGGCGAGCGACGAAGCGGTGTTTTGAGCGCCGGTGGACAAGCAGCGGAAAGAATTTTGAGGCTGCAAACGCGGTTTTAAAGAAGAAATAGCGGCGAGAGTTCCTTAATACGAAAAGTTGCACCAGCGGGGCGCATAGCGCCGAGACATACAAAATGAGTTTTGTTAGGCGCGAGGCACCAAACAGTTCTGGTTTAAGAAACGAGTTCTCGCGCAATCGCGCGCGGGAGATACAATAAGATTATTAAAATACGGAAAAACGTTCATTCACTCAGCTTGGCTGAAGTGTTAAGTGGAGCTCAACACTGCAAGTACACTCTCGAAAAGTCTACAGTAGTTCAACAGATAGTTCATTCGTAGAGCCACATTTTTCTTAAACTTAAGAATGCATCCAGGTCGAAATAGGCACGCTGTTTTTCAACTTATTCACTTTGTACATCATTAAATTTTGGGATTTAGATTTAAATTTGGAATTTCTCGGTGACGCTTTTATCTTATTTGCGGATTCAAATTTTGGTGGTTTTAAGGTGGATGCAAATAAGCTATTTTACCTGAAATGAAAAAAAACGGAAAATAGGAATGAGGCTAATGCATGACTGGCAAACACGGTTGCTGTGTTGACCATTACATTTGACAACCATGGATGTGCTATTTCAATAATAAGTGAATCATGCACGAGAATTCATACGTTTTCGCGTTCAATAGCATACTGTGATTTAATGCTAGACCTCGAGTGCAATGTTTTTAATGAACAGTAAGTGAAATGTTTTAAAGTAGGTCACAGTCCAAATCGCTTTTAAGCTTTCCGCGTCGGAAAATTGAAGTTACTGCAGTTGAACTGTTGAAAGTACAACCAAAGACCAGATTTCTTATCACGCTAAGCGAAAAGCTTACACGGACAACTTTGCTTTGGCCTACGTAAAATCAAGATAAAATTGCATGTAGAAAACAAAATACTGTTGGAACGACTGACATCTTGGAGGACCTTTTTGCCACTTCTAAAAGTTTCAAATACAGAGAGATTAAGGTTCAGAGATCAATAACCAGCTGGCCACTAGATTGAAAATGCTGATACTTGCCAAACTAACTGAACTTACGCAAAGCCAAATGCCAGTTACTCCAGTCTTCTTTGCCAACATTCAAAAACGAACCTTTTTGTCGACGTGTTTGCGAACTCTGAGTTTTGGCTTGACGACCACATTCGTTTTCGATCTCCGAATTTTCCCGAGCGCCGCTCGATCGCCGGGGAACGCTTGGAGGTCAGAAAGGTTGATTTTCCCAAGACCGAGCGAGACTCCGCGTGCCGCGAGCATTTTGAAATTTTAGAAGAATTGAATCTGAAAACAAAGAGAAGTTGAATTACAAGGGTTGGCTCAGTGAACTGATCGTAGAATTTGAAAGTCTTTCGTGATTCTAAGTTCTATACTGATATCAACACCCAGAAACCATCCACCACTTGACTAAACGGCTAAACCTCCTTTTAGAAAACCAAAGAAGGAATCTCAGAAATTTTTAGAAAGCGCTGAAGCAAGAAATCGGTGTCCATTTTTGCGATGAGAAAACAATTGAATAGCGAAAAGTGCCTAACGTCAACAACCGACTACGACAAACTGAACGAGTTGAACGACTTGGAGTTGGCAAGTTTGGTTCCAAAGGTCGACTTTGGTTGCTTTGATATGTTTATGACAGCCCAGGCAAAACAAGGAAGCGAGATCGCGGTCTTAAACTTTCAAATCTGAATTATTCTTTTGTTGTTTGGCATATGATAATATTTTTGTTACATTGAGACGCTGATTTGAAAACTATTGAGAAAGCTGGTCTTGGTATACATAGTACAGTTGGTTGTGGTCAGGTAAAACAGGAATTTAAATGATGACCTTCTTAAAAAACGTTTTCAAAAAGGGTAGTTTTAAAATGATAATTGGGCAGCAGAACGTGACCACAAAAGCTAAATGAAAGCAACCCAAGATCAGTCCAATAGCAAAAAGCCAAAAGCGCCTTTAACGACTACGAGTCCGGCCAGATACAAAGATACAAGCGTCTCCAGCTTCGTGGCGAAACCCGGCTACGCGACAACAAAGAAACAGATGCTCTGAGCGCGGCAATAAAATTTATATGTTTTTAATTTGCTGGCGGTGTCTAAAGATGCGCGTTTTGTGACTAAGCAGAAAAAATACGTTTGACTAAATGTTCATGAGATCGACCACAACGTGAAAAACAAGATTTGAAGTTTGGAATTGTTTGAAAGTAGTTCCTTTGATCGGTACTGATCGATGCAGAATAGTTAGATTTGTTGCTTCCACGATCCATGTGTCTGCTCTAATAGATCGCAGAAATATGAAAAGTGAAATTGCATAGAACAGCCGACAGATAAACTTGGGTAGTGAGCAGGCATTTAAAAAAAACACAAAAAGCGTTTAACATATTGCAAAGTCATCCAAGCGCACCACTGAATTCACCATTTGTTTATGGTTGAGCAATGAAAGTAAACTGTCAAAATTGAAATTTTGTGCTTCAATCGTTTTTTTCTGAATTCCGAAAAAACGGTAGAAAAGAACAATCGAACGCTTTAAATCTAGTGAATCCTCATTTTCCTGGACCTTAAAAACTCTCACGTTTATTTATATTTAACCTTCTCAGTCTCAAGAACTCACTTTCGGGCTTCAGCTTCTTCTTGTTCTCATCGCCTCCTTTCAGCTTCTTCTTTTCGGCGGGGCCATCGCCTGCATTACATAGAACATCAAAAGTTGTTCGTCCTCCCTCGCCGGCGTTCCGAAATCCCTCTGAAACACATAGGCATCGATTGATAACCGAAAACAGATCCGCGAACGCCCATTGCCACTTGTTGCCTGGCCAAGGGCCAGACGGGACGGCGAAGTGCACTCGGGAGGTGAAGCGCCCCTCTAAGAGTCGTGTGTGAATCAATGGCCTTTTGCAGTCGGGATGGGCGACTAGCTCACTTCCTAAAGCAGCGAGAGCGTGTAATTCAATCCGAGTACGCTTTACACTGCAAAGAGGATTTAATCTAGTTTTGAAGGGGGCGCCGCGAATTTTCAGTTGTTGAAAAAGAAGCGCTTCGGGGTATTCTGGTCCTGTCCAAGACCCAAATCACCTTGGAAACTCTGATGAACATTTATCTGGACATTTCCGACGTTTCAGTGATTAGCCGAAAACGGCAGAAACGGCGTCGGATGCCGAGGTCCCAAAGGGAATTAGCGCCAAAGTAGGCGGGTGGAGGGCCAAAGCGCAAAAAGACGATCGATAAGCGCATTCGAAGAGTTGATGAACTTATGTATAACTTTTAGTTCGCTTAGGACCAGAGAACGACGTTGGTTTCCCGCGAAAGGGCGCTCCGGAGGCCGATTATGAAGCAAAAGAGGGATTAGGAGGAGAAGAATGGGAAAGTGGACGGCGGGCGGAAAGAGCAGACGGAGGCTGGGAGAAACTTTGATTTATGGAAACCGGCGACCTGTTTTGTTTACGTGGGACGAGGCCCGAGGAGGGGTTCGGAGTTGAAAGGAGACTCTTTAGAAACCATTTTTTGTTTTTGAGAAAGGGTCTGGAAGAATGGGTGTGGTCGACCAGTTGAGAGAGATTTTCGAGGAGTCGTTTTTGAGGTTGGAAAATAAGGAGATCGACGAGGATGTGGGAACGAAGACCAGCTGTCCAGGCGGACAGATTAATCGGCGAGTTGATTGATTAATTCTGTTCATGCGAGAGTTCAATCGGGTCACGTCTGCAAAAACAGGTGAGTCTTACAAAGAAATGCCGTTGAACGAACTAAAATTAACTAAACTCGTAATTTCAAGGTCCACTTGTTCTTTGCCATAGCTCCACTATTTTGCAAACCTCTAAATTTTTGAAAAGTTTCATTTCCAAACTAAAACAAAGAATGAAGCAGCTACATAGATCATACATGGATCAAAAGTTTGACGCCTGTCACATCACTAGTTTAACAAAGCCAAATCTTATTTCCACACACTAGGCTACACATCACGCATAGCTGCACCAGATTTTCCGCCTTCTGCTCCAAGGCGTATCCATCCACCCCCGATCTCCCCAGGAAGTACATCCGCTCTCTCGAGTAACCATGCAGATCCCGCATCCACTTTCAGCTCGCTGTCGCGTGCCAATAAATCAAAATGAGCGATCGTTTCCGCGATCGAATTCCGATTTCTGCATTTGACACTTCGGTCAATTGGCCGCCGATTAATTGGCGCCAAGAGGAATTCCCAAGACTTGAATGAAGCAAGGGGAGATGAGGGAATCAAGTGCACGGAATGAAACTCTTGAAAACAGCACGAGTCGCCGTTTTCGTCGGCGGAGCGGCGATAAACACGACATAACAACGCCGTCCACGTCGTTCCGGACACTTTCCTGTCCATCCCGGTGACGAAAATTGCCCATTTACATAAAATAACGGAATGATTAAGAACGCGCGGGAAACGGCGTTATTAATGGCGTCACACAAAAAACAAAAGTGGCTGGATTCGATTTAAAAAACGGCGGAGAAAACAAGGTGACTTGTTTAGGATGCTGGAGGGCCCTCCACCCTCGCTTCCGGCAATCGAAGCGTTCGCGGAGGGAGGGCCAACCACCGCCGCTAATTGGCAACATGTCAACGAACCGCCGAAAATCGATTCTGAGGCGCTTCCCAAGGACAAATGACGCTTGTTCCCGCGATCGTTCAGAGACCACTTTTGGAATTTGGGGAGGAGTCCGCAGGTAGTCCCGGAGGGAGCGGAAAAAGGCTGGAAGTGAGGGAGTTTACGATGTTTTTGAGGTCGGTGTGGGTTCTAATCGAGATTAGCCAGGGAACACAAAGGAATCGGGTTCCTGATATCGATTCGCAGGCAACTTTGAAGGGTTTATGAGGTTCCGACGAAGTCGCGTTAATATCGAATGAGGCGAAGAGAGAATTGTTGCAAGTTGGAGGCGGAAACGGGAAGCGGAGATGGGTTTTCGAGGCTAATTAAGGAGAGGAAGTGTGTGGGGTAAGGGGAGCGTATGGGTTAATTAAGTTTCAGGGCTGAAGGGTTCGGTTTTCGGGTTTGAGAAGAAATGATCAGGACATAGGACATCAGATAAACGTTGGGATCATCGGGTTCTGATGTCCACTTGATCTGAATGTAATTCCCTCTTTGTAAAAAAACTGAACGGACTTTGAGCTGGCTAGTTCGATAAGCCACGAAACAATGCTTCAAACCTCTAATGCTAATAAGTCAGACCAACGCAAAGCATGTCAACTCCATGTAAGGAAACAAATTTTAGCGAAGACCTTTTCTCACTTTGAAGACTCCGTGTGGAGCGACGTTGGAAGAACTCACCGAGAGAAAATTGTAGAATACATTGTCTTCATTGAAATGCGTACAGCTAAATTTGATACCGCCGATGGTCCGAAAGCCATTGACGAGGTTCTTGAAAGCGACCTCCGATTTGCGAGGATTAAGAAGCTGTTTCTCTCGTGCCAGACGACAAATCAGCGTTTGATTTCGACGTTTCGGATGCTGACGAATCGCTTTCAGTTCAGATGTGATATATTTAAACGTTAAGAGAATTGTTGGGAGCATTCGAATTTTCAGTAGAGATACCGGTTCAGATACTTCGTGTTCCAGCAGCGTGCTAGGCGGGCCTCACTTTCAATTTCAGTCCACCAAAAATGCTAATTTGAGAACCGTAAAGATTTACCCTGCAGAGTACGACGTTGTGAGAAAAGTATTCGGAACTTGGAAGAAGAGGGAAGTCCAGGAATTCTCTCCCAGCGGTAAAGAGTATCAAGACTTGCCAGAATTAGGATTGCACTACAACTTTTTTTATTGTCAAGGAGAGATGAAGCGAACGGAAAACGGAGTTCAACGGTCGCTTTTGGTTAAGGCCGCTAATCCCAGCCTCTACAACGCCTATTTCGAACAATCTTTCAGTAAATAAATGAGAACCATCCAAGCGATGGCCGTTTTGTTGGACAAAATGTTACAGCGAAATGTTACAGGGAAGTCGTGTCGGGACCCAACTTTTTGTTGGACCAAGTGTTACAGTTTGTTGGACCAACCATAACGTTAGCACGTTCGGTCACAAAAGCAGTGCCCGGCCTCATTTTATGCCTAAAAGGCTTCATTTTTCTTAGCGTTATTCAAGAATGTTCAACTCTTCAGGAATCCAGTCGATTCCTGATATCTTGGGGCTTATTCGATGAAGAATCCGATTTGCAACAAATGTGAAGAATTGCAAAAAAATTCTAGCCGTATTTGGCGAGAAAAGCCCGAACTTATGCCTGATTCGATACCTAATCAGCGTCACACAACGAACTTACACTGAATCTTACTGATTCCGGCGCTCTTAGGCGCATTCAGCGCGGAATGAGATGTGCATCATGCCGAGTCCAGACTCGCCCAGAAACACGCCAGCATGGCCGAGAAATCAGTGTTTATTCGGGCTTCCCGGGAGCTCGAAATTTCGCGACCGAACGTGTTACTTTCCCCGTAACACGGCGCGATTGCCTGTAACATACGTCCAACAAACTTCGTGACCGAACGTACGAACTCTATAGTTGGTCAAACGAAAATGGACACACCGCCTGTGGGTGTTGACAGTTTAGTCTGCCCGATTTAGACCAGATTTAGATCAAGCGCGATTTAGACCAGGAAATCTCTACCTGCAAGAGGTTCGGTCTCGTCGCTGTTCTAAATTGGTCTGCCGCGTTTTAGACCAGTAAACGCCTAATTGTGAAGAGTTCGGTCTGGCCGCTGGTCTAAATTGCGATTTAAACCGACCGCCGACCTGAACAGTTCTACGCACACACGAAGCCAAAAGCCGTTGGACGTTCTCTAGGCGATGGCAATTGCGGGTTTCGATCTCTTGCACAGTGTATCTTTGGGCGTAGCAACGATGAACGCATCCATCTTGCAATGAGATCTGGCATCTGCGATCACTTGGATACGCTCAAAGAACCGTACCCGTTCTGGTTCACTGCGCTGCTCCCAACCGGCGTTTCTTGCATCGGGCTACATCAAGGTACATCAGCGTATGAGCGGTGAATGGATATCAGCGATAGAGCTCCGAGCTGCCGCAATTGTGTTCGGAATCAACATTTTTGTGTTTTGTGTTCTCCGCGCATCAAAAGACCCCAGCCTGGATGCCATATCGGGGAGAGAGAAGTGACTCCTCAAAGATAGCTATTGTGAACAATCAAGCACACCAATAGAAACCATTTCGACCCTGTTTTTGAAGTTTAATTGTTGCACTGTTCCTTATTTTATGTTTCAACGTGATGATCTCATGTACAGGCTTAAAACAGCCCTTCAATCGTTGATCCACACCCGATTTCGACCGCGACAGACCAATCGCGTGCGGCGAGCGACGATGACTTTTGTGCGGCGTAGAAGAGCACCGGAGAGAATTTCCAAGCAGAAAACGCGATTTTGTTGACATTTTCGACAACAAGTAGCGTCCCGAGACTATTACAAAATTGAGTATTTTTACTGTAACTGTCATACAAAATTGAGTATGACAGTTCCGATTTCCGAAACAAATATTCGCGCAATTTAGCGCGCGGGGCCCGCAAATTAACTATAATAATTACCTGAATTCAGAATAAATGAAATGAATATGGTAGCTCTTTTACATCCTGCGTGATTTGACAGAGCGGTTCATGCGGCTTACCTTTGCAAAAATCGTGCTTGATTTACAGTTTGGTGTCCTGATTTTTCGTACCCTGCTCAGGCGTGTTCAAGATTGATCAATTCAAAAACGTTAAATACACTTTATTAGATCTCAACCGAATCTACGAACAATCTATTCCGAACTTCTTCGAAGGCACTTCTCTCGCGGTTAAACCGAATGAGCAATTGGAATTGTAGCAACGGAGAACATTTGAAGACTATTTTCGTTATTGAACGTTCTGAATCGATTCTTATCACTCTGCCTTTCCTCTGTTTTCTCCTTACGTGTCACACTCAAACTCATAATAGTGGAGGTTGCCGGTGTTGACCACGCGGATCTCGGCCACCTCCCACTCGAAGTCGCCACCCCCGACGGGTTCCACTTCGACCGCCACGGCTTTCAACTCGCCCAGATGCAGGGCCTGCATTCTTAACATCCTCTCCTAAAACGTTTCATGACTACAGATCCAAGAGATTCTCGACTTACCGAATCCTTGGCAAACATGTCGTTGACTCCCGGCTCCTCGAGGTATCGGAATCCACTGTGATCCCCTCGTTCGCCGATGAGTTTCGCCTTTACTCGAAACGATCCATTAGAAGCTCTCGTGGTTACGTATACCTCATACACGATTCCTAAAGTCGGCATTCAAATCGACCTGCTCGGACACCTGAACCCATTCGCTACCCTTCGAAGGCTCCACGTCGGGCCATTTTGCCGGGAATTCGATCACGCAGATGCTGTTGTGAGGCTGCAGTGCCACGTAGGGGTCCGGAAAGATCAGCTCGTCGCCATTGGCAGTGTCCACAAGGCGGATCTGAACTTGAGGCCTTAGAATTGGGGCTTTGAAATTCCAGTATCTACCTTTAAGATGAAGGAGACCTCTGGCTTCGCGTTTTCCTTTCCACCCACGTACTCAAAGTGATCCAGTCCTACGCGAATTTTTGAGATCGATCCAAGACCTCCCTTACTCTAAACGGAGTGGAGATGAGCCAGAATTCTCAAGATTTTCGACACCTGGAAATTGACGATGCCATCGACGAGGGTCTTGTTCACGACCCCCATCCGGGTCTCCTCCTTCGAACCACACAGCACCACCTCCGGGATCACGGTGCTATCCTCGCGCATCTTCATTGAGAGCAGCCACTCGCTCTCCTTCACTCCCTGCGTCATCTTCTTCTTCTTGCTTATCCTCGTCGTCATCTGCTCCGTCTCTACAGTAGCCCTTCGACTTTCGAAATCTCCCGTCTCGCCTACTTACTGACATAATACAGCTGCTTCACGTAGCTGGCGTTCTTATCGGCCAGCGGCCGGCAGCGGGACCTCTTCAGAACGCGCCTCTGGGGAAAGTGGTTCGATTTCCTGACGGTCATGTAGGACACGATCCAGTCTGAGGTACCCTGTTCCGGCATCGCGTCGTGTTTGTGGAGGATTTCGTGGACGCAGGCGAATCCTTCGTAGAGCTCGACGCCGAGGGGCGTCGGCGCGAAGTAGATCTGCGCGCAAAGGACATCGCCAATGTCCACGGCGTCCACTTTGAATGACACGTCCTGGAACGGATTGTGTAGGTTACACTTTAGGTGGTTTTGGGCTAACGAAGCTGTCGGCTCCCTTCTTCTCGAGGACGACCGGGAAAATGCCGGTTTCGTCGTTGTGGCTGATGAGTTCGATGCGGACTTCTTCTTCGGAACTCTTGACTACGGAAGAGATCACGCGGATCTTGCCTTCGTAGGTGTAAACTGAAAAAAGTTTGATTACGGAATGGAAAAATCGAGAATTGTTGGTCCCAAAAAAACGGCCGCATTCTTGTCGCTTCTAGGAAAAATGAATTTGGGTACCCAGCACCTTTGTCGAATAGACAGCTTCTTATCTTTAGACCAATGTCTCGAGATCTGAGCAGTCGTCCCTCGTTTCGCTCTCGGTTGTGCTTTTTTCCCACTTTCCATAAACCAGATGAGATTAATTCCTCACCTGGCAAAGGCGCGGTCTTCTCTCCCGCCCTAAACACCACCAAATCCCGGAACGACTGCGCGTGCTTCTCTTCGCCCTTGCTCCACCGTAGCCACTTCCCACAATTCACCACCAATCGCTCCTCGGTGTCCAGATCCTTCAACTCTACGAAATTCAGGTAATAATCCGGCTGATTTCCGTGGCCCTCGATTTCGATTCGGACCTTCTGTAGCTCTCCGATCTTTCCAAAATCGACCTGAAATTGAACCAATCAGAACCTCAAACCTCCAGCACTCGTCATGCACAACAGAGGGAACATGCATAAAAGAAAGCGTTCCGAAACGTAAAAATTGAAAACAAAAACAAAAACCTGTACAAGTGAGGTAGAAGGCACTTTGGCAAGGTTCTCCTCGTAGATATTAAGTTTCTCTGATTTGCCTTCCGTTCCATAGCCGATGATGTTCAGCCGCGAGGTGGTCGCGCCCTTGCCGTGTTTATCCCCGCTGTGGAGGATCAGTTCCCAATTTCCATCTGCAAAAAAAGATCTTAACTACGATTCACAAGAATTATAGCTAACGGGTGACGCGATCGTCTTCGGGGATCGAGGCCACGTAGCTGTAGGCAGTCATCTTCAGCGTCCGCTCGATCTTCCCGTCGACCATTCCGCTGTCGAGCCACTTGTAGCAGTTGAAGAGGTACTGACGCCCGTCGTGAACGTTTTCGTTCACCGTGATGTAGTCGATGAAGATGCCGGCACCTGGACGAGTGAGATTAAGAAATGAAAGCACAAATAGATCTTCAGATCCTACCGTAACCGTGGATCTCATGACCCACGAGAATCTTCGTCAGGGTGCCCAAGTACCGGCAATGCAGCAGAAAGAAGTCGACGCTGTTTTCCCTGAACTTGGGCGCGGCCTCAGTCTGCAACCAATTTATATACTGAAAAGTGATCGTGATTCAGTCATGCACTGTGATCGACAAGGTTAGTGGGGTGCGCGTGGCGGTAAACGGGACGACCCAAACTTACCTCTTGCTTCAGCGGCATTTTGGTGCTCTTTCCGTCCTCTCCATAAAGGACTATGTAAAGATCCGCCTCGGTTCCAGCTCCAGTCCTGTCGCCGGTGTGGACGGTGATCGAGTACGTGTTACCCTCCTTCTCCACGGGCCTCGTTTGGTGCGCCGTTTCGGGAGGGACATCCGCGTCCTCCTGGATCACCATCTCCTCTTCGGGTTCCAGCGAATCGTCCTCTTCGTCGTGTTTGTCCACAGTCGGCCCTTCCTCAGGCTCCTCGTTCTCTTCAGCAATGTGCTCCAGCCGATCCGCTTCTTCCAATTCCGGGTGGAAGTCGTCTTCTTCTTCGTCCATCACGACTTCGTCCTTCGGAACGAGAACTCCGTTGTCCACAAACTCGTAAGTTCCGTTCTTCAGCTGCTTTCGGGTTTGGTATCCTCGGTAGTAGCTCTGGATCACCATCGCGGCTTCGTGCTTGTCGTGGATCAAGTCGTCGTGTTCGTCTTCTTCGTTCTCCGGTGACTTCTCCGTCACCAAATTCTTCCTCACAAGGTTTCCTCGAGTCCAAGCTTGGATCTTCACGACGGCGCGTTCGTCGGAATCCACGAACTGCGTCCCGCCATAGGTCACATCGTGGTTCAAGATCAGTTCTTCTTCCGTCAGTTCTTTATATGCTTCTGGATCATTTCCTTCTTCAAGTTCGGCTTCTGGACCTTCATTGGCATTCTCCAAGGTTTCGCCTTTCATATCCTCAGCTTCGATTTGTCCACTTTCGTTCGGTTCTTCCTCTTCTTCCGTCCTCTCTTCGGTGTCGCTCAGCCTTCCTAAACCCTCAATTTCAAAGTAAATCCCATAAATCCCGCTCACCTCCGCCTTCGTCCTCTATCCTATCCTCTAAAATCGACGCTTTCGATCTCGGCCTATCCAGATCGTCACCGAAATCCTCCTCGTAGGTCGTGGGTGGCCTCTTGGATGCGTCGAACGCCTCATCCTCGTCTTCCTTCCAGTCGATGTCCGTGGACCGCGGCCTCCCGGAATCGCTGTCGTCGGCAGTATTCGAAACTGAAGATCTCGAGATCGGCGGTACTCAGTGGCTTCTCGATCTTCTTCGGGGGACTCGTTTGTTGCCGTTTTAAGCGCGGTTTCGTTTTCTTCTTCGAGGATACGAGCATCTTGTTGGTTTGCGGTTCCATGCGGGGAATCCTGCTCGGTATGACGCCATTCGAGATGCCTCTTGTGAGGCTCATCGAGGGCTGCTTTTGCCTCGAAACGGCCGGAGCGCGTTCGATGTTGTTCGGCTTTACGGAGATTTGGCGTCGGGGAGCTGTAATAAGTCATAGTTAAGAAGAATTGCAAAAATGTATGCTAGAAAGTGATTGTAGTCCCAATTTGCAATATAGTAGCTTTGATTCCATTGTTCGATTTCAGTGGGATAAGCTCGAAGTAGGCCATAAAACCACAAAAACATGGCGCTTACGGGATGCGTGGGTCTTGGAGGTGGAAGCCGTGTTGCTGGAGTAGAACGCAGTCTTCGAGATTGGGGGCAAGTAGGACTTTGTCCCGACACCATTTCCCATGTGTTCCTCGGCTTCCGGGTCGCTTTTGAAGATCGGCCGCTCGTTCCGGGGGACCGCAAGCACTCGGGCTTCCTTCATCGCGAAGAGCTGCTCTACGTTCACGATCCGTGTGCCATCGTAAGCGAAAACGCGGAAAATTGCGGTCTAAATCGTAAAATTATATCCGAAATCCACTCAAAAACACTCACCTGGAGCCCCTCGCTGACTTCCTCGAGCAGAACGTCGAAGTCGATCGCCTTTAGAGGATTCAGTAGCGCGCGGTAGATCCTCGAGGGCCTTCCGTTGAGAACGAAGAACATCTGAAAAGCGGAGCTTAAAACAGCGGAGGGGCGCGGGGGAGGAGCTGGCACCTGTTTTGCGGTGAGCGGAAGAAAGGAGAGACCGAGCGATCGACCCATTCGGAGTTTTGCTTTGAAATTGGGCGAAGTGGGATTCTGAAAGGAGCTGTATGTGTCAAAAATTTTGTCCAAAAAGGTCGTATCTAAGCAGGCAAGAAGCAGAGGATAGGAGGAAGAAAAAGTGGACTCATGCGGAGGAGAACACGCGGCTGCCAAGTTCAATCCGCTCGAATTTCGACGAAATGACGCCAGTTGATGCTTCCATTCGCTTTTGTAGGCAAATCTCGGCGAAATGGGCCGTTTTTGTGGCAACGAAACGCTATTTCCAGCGTCGTGCGGTGGGTTGCCGAGGCGGCGAGTGCAAACGATAAAAAGCGTCGGTCCTACTGTAGTTTGGGTTTAACCCAGAGTCGTCGTGGTGGGACCCGTTTGCAAAAAGGTTTGCAGCTGAGAACGTTGGCGCTCCCCTCAAGATTCGACTGTTTTATTGTTTCTCGCTGTTTTCTAACTTTAACCCCACGTTTCCTCTCTCTTTAGTTAGCTCTCAAAACCAGCTGCGCCATCCTCTCAACTGTAAACAGGCGCTGTCGCCCGTATTTCTCCGAATCTCTGGCCTTCAAATCGCCCATAATCGCTACCCTCGCAACGGAGTTACTCCAGCACAATCCTAACAACACACATCTCTCCAGTTCGCACTTTAAGAGCCTAAGGCCTACAAATCGTCGTCTTCTTCTCCTAAACATGCGGTTTCATGCGATCACTCCATGCAAGAGGGGCACACGTTCAGCTCCAAACTCACCCAGAAGCCTTCGTTGTTCTTGAAGTTCCGCTGCGCCATGTCGCGCGCCTTGTGGATCCGCTCGAGCGCCTCGAAGTCGACGCCTTTGCCGAATCTGCTCGAGGAGACGACGTACCTGAAAAGAGGTAAACAGAGGTGAGAGGCAGTCCCGGGCGTCCCCGAAGGGATTAGGCCAAGACTTACTTGCCCAAGTGCTCCAGCTGATCGATATGCACCACCGGAGTTCTTCCCGGAGTCATCAGGCGGCGCACGCCGAAGGGCATCTGGATGTTCGTGTTGAGGTCATCGAGCAGCGCGTCGATGTTGCGATAGCGCGATCTGGACACGGGAACGCGGACGCCCTGAAACGCGTAAGGCGGTGAGAACGAGTAGCGGAAGGCGCCGGTAAACATCGTTAGCGGCGATTGTTTTGCCCGTGGTGATTGTCCTTTCGGAGTGGGAAAGCGACCGTGTTCGACATTCGGTGGAATCTGAACCCTCTGACTCATCCGGAACAATCGAGAAATCAGGTGATTTTTGGTCTTTAAGAAAAAAAATAGTGAGAATTCTGATGTCTTCTAGAGGTATGTGAGGGGGTGGGGATCAGGAAAATGAGATTAACAAGCTCTGACGCGGGCTGTATTCTAATGTATCTGTAAGAATAAGGGCAGAAACTGTTCTGAACGCATAAAGTTTTCCAAGGTCAATTCATTAAGAGCGAACCAAGAATGAAATTAGATTACCGTTATTTCCCAAAGTCGCAATCTCACAAAAACGGTCGTTTCCAGGGAAAAACGTGTGAACAACTCCTGTGACTTTTGGTTATTTAGGTAAAGCCATAAAAACAGGTTCCGAGAATTCTATCTTCAAAGCGTTTGGTGAATGACAAAATCTCGGAATTTCCCGCAAAAATGGAGCTCTTTGTTTCACTTCTGAAATTTGAAGATTTCTCAAGGAATTGAAATTATGAAAGGCCGAAGTCGACAAGAAACGCAGACGTGGCAGTGCGAACAAATCTTGGGGTTCTAGATCCGATCCTTTGCAGACACGCAAAGTTTGATAAAAAAGTTTTAATTGGAGTCACAAATTTGATTATGAGCAATAAGTACACCGCCCAAAGAAACCAGGAATCTTAAGAGAACCTTAAAAGAGTGTGAAGCTGTAAATGACTAAACATCTTCAATTGCACCTGGCCTCCTCCTGTTTATTTACTAGGATTCGTCATAACCAAGTATTTCTTTATAAGCCCAACCAACGTGATTGTGTGGTGAGCAAACAAAGATGAAAACCCAAAGCTGCACAAATTCGGTCGCTATAGAAACAAGCTTCGGTTGTTGGCTACGTCAGCGTAAAAAACACGTTGGAGTATCTGTTCTAGGTTGAAATAAAAAATCCAGCAAAAGAAATTCAATTGGCAAAAATGGAATCCAAAGCAAATCCGATTTAGATAAATAAACAAAGGTCCACCTGTCAACGTTCCCCGCTACAGGCCATGAGTCCGAGTTTCCCCTGCGTGTAGGCACAAGTACAAAAAAGCAACGACTAACAGACAAACCTAAGCACAAAACATGAGCAGTAAACAGTCTATTCTCGGAGGGACGACTAATTAGCTGCCCGACAAAGGCGGGATTGCTACAACACTGACCACCGCTACAGTCAAATTCGAGAGCGGACTGCAAAAATACACGTGGGTTGGCAATTTCTTGGATTCTAGAAAAGTGATGTAGAAAAGGAATTTCCGACTCTGAGAACCGGCAGGTGGAAGCGGAGAACGTTTCAGAAGTAATGTGGAGAAAATGAGTTCATTGGTGTGGGAAAGTGCAGCCGAGGCAGGCGGCTCGAAACAAGGCTAATGAAGCCTACTTTTTTACAGACTTATAAGACTTAAAAGTTAGAACAAGTTTCCCTTCCTGTCGGTTCCCTTGTTTACCGATTTTTCGGGAATCTCCGCTCACACTTCAGTTCTTGCTTAAACCTTCTTTTCCTAGACTACAACGTCAATCCTCACCGCAAAGTGTTCATCGCCCTCCTTGTAAAAGAACACGGTCTTCGCAGAATAAGGCCTCGAGAAGCTCCGGTGCGCGGTGCCATAAGTCTTGATCCGACCGTTGACGGGCGTCGGGAGATTCGGGAAAATCGATTGGCCGGGGAGCTGATTGTGGGCGCCTTCGCCACCGTCCGCCTCGAGGCTCATTGCTTCTCGCGAAGTCGTCGCTGACGATAGCTGAAATCCAATAAAATGATTAATTTGAATGATTGATTGCGGAGAACGGAGTCATGGGCACGCGGGGAAGTGAATTAATGAGCGCGGGACAGTGGGAGAATGGCGGATTCACCTGTTTGAGGCATTTTTTGCATCCAGTTTGACCATTTTTTAACCGTGAATCAGCGAATCCAGAAAGTGTAGTTTTGCCCTTTTTAGGAAGACGTCAAAGAGAAAATCAAACGAAAAAACGTGCAGCCCAAACCAAGTCGACTTGGACGGACTTTACGAAACCGTAAAACCGCCAAAGATAACTGAGGACATATTTTTGAGTCCGATCTTTTCGACCATCTCAGAATCGGCAAACAAACTCCTTTCAAAGCTCATCAACGGCATTTGTTCCGAATCTGAATACGGGTTGATGAGGACTCTTTGGCTACAGCTCCTCACGAGAGGCACGTATCGCGGTCGTCGTCTTCTGGCGAAAATTATGATCACGCGAAGCCCGTTTGCGGGATTAGAAGACCCTTCGAGCTCTCAGCCGCTGTTCGGGTGCTCGCTGGGCCAAGGGGGCACTTACGGAAGTCGATGGCTCGTCGGAGTACGTCCTCCTCGTGGTTGCGGATGCCATCGGGTCGACCATCGGGCAGAAATCCCATCAGGTTCGGTGCATCCGGACGAAATTCTGAAATTAGAGGAAAGTAAACTGGAAACGAATTGAAACCAAAGAGAACGCGAGATAAAGCCTCAGAGATCGCGAATCGGAACCGCGCCAAGGGATCGGAGACTCCAAAAGCCGCCAAAAGCCGAGCGGGGAATCGCGTTTGATTGTTGGTTAAGAGGAAGAAAGAAGGTGAGTTGTTTTGTTTGGCAGCAGCGGAGGAGGAGGACGATCGATACGCGGGGCGAGTTAATTAATCGAAAGAAGCCGCGATTAATAAGTAGCCAGAGATTACGAGAAGCGGGAACCAATTCGAGGTATCCCTGAAAAGCGAGCAAAAGTTGAGGAAAGAAGTAGGAGCGGTTGCGGGATACGTCAGAAGCTCAAAAGCGGCGCGATTCTCCGGAATGTGAGGGAAACAGGTGGTTTCCTCTCTCGGAAATATTGAATATAAAAGTCACCCAGGATTTAAGCAAATTTTGCAAAGAAAGACGAAGAGTTGCATGGGCAGATGAGTAAGAGGGAACGAAAACAGAACTTGGAAGCCTTGTAACCACTCCCGGGGGTTCGCGTCATCTCGGTAGGTCTTTACGCGGTGTTTGGGACTAGGACAAGGGAACGAGTGGAGAAATAGGGAATCAAAGGTGGAAAGGTAATGGGATTAAGCACGGCGAGTGCACGTGTAAGCACTCTGTAAATGAGACAGAAAGAAGGGGTGTGTGCTGATTCTAAGGCAGCCGAAGAAAGATCTCCAGAAGGTCGTCTTAATGAGCGCGGCTACAAAACAAGCCGTTTGTAGCAAAACCGCCACCCCTAAAGGAATTCGCTTAACACATTACAAGTTTTTAAGTGCTTAAGTGCGCGTTGTAACCATTTCACCGGACCGACTTCTCACTTTGCTGCTTCACCTGGAAATACCTACTTTTTTGTTTTCGATTAGCAATCAAATTAATGTAATAACTCAGTTAAAAGCAGTAAACCTGTTGACATCAAGTCTGTTGACGGATCCAAGAGCGTACCTCGCTTTCGCTCAAACTGTATTTTCTTGCGTGTCCCGCTAATCCTCAAGTATCGCCTACGTCAAAAGCCGAAGGACTACGTATGAAGCCTTTCAGGATTCAGAAACTCTGAGATTAGCTAAATCCACTCTGGAGGCAAGAGATGTCGTTTTGCAGACTTCAGCACCTACAGCGGCGAATTGAAGCAAAAAGAAGGCGGAAATAAATTTGGAAGTGTTCGGTTGGACGCATTGGAGAGCTGCGATCGGAAAGTGCAACTGTGACAGTGGGAATTATGAAGAAATTTTTAATTTAAAATTGGACAAAAGCAAAAGGTTGAAAGAGGGGTTGGGGCGAGATGAGTGTGTGAGAACCTGAGCAGATCGCGTGACGTACATAGAACAAAGGATTAAAAGGTAGATTGGTAAAAGGAATTTGTGACTCAAAGGATGGATGTCTTGGGCGAATCGCAAACCGAAAAATGTGAGGAAAGCGCGAAGCTTCGATTGCAAAAGAAAAGCTTCATTCATGACGTTAAAATTTGAAACAGTTGATCGCCTATGTTTTAATGACCGGAGACCAAGTTTTTGTCTAGGGTCGTTAAGGTACCGCCCACGCTTGAGTTTTGAAAAATTCTGTACAAATTGTTTTGGGAAAATTGTAATTGCTAACCTTCTAGAGATGAAAATTGCTCAACTAGGGCAAAAAGCTCAACATTGAAGCGTTGTCGTTTCTTGATACGTGTGCAGATCATTCCAGTTTAAAAACCCAAATAATTGACAAAATTTGAGAATAATTTGAAACACGTCAACATCGCTTGAGTATTAAAACAGGTGATAGGCAATCTCGACGACTAACCTGGCCGGCTTCCTAATTATATACCTCAAATTACAAGGTATTCCTCTATTCCCAGGTAAACAACAAGTGTTCCTCTTATTGCATGCATCACATATTAAATAGCTTTGGAACCAAAGCACAGAAAATACACACTTCTCAAATGTGATACCCAAGTTTCATCTCAAAATCCGTTCGCCACACTACAAACTATTACAACTGAACCTGTTGTTCATCTCAAAGCGGCCTCTAACGCGCATAAAATCGACCCAAACTCGGAGCTCGGCCGCCGTTTCCTCGGAAACGAAGCCGCTCGAGGGAAACTGGCGACGGGAGTCATGAGGCCCAAGAAATCGAAATTATTAATTGAATCCGACGCCAATTTCGCGTTTTCGATTGGAGGTGCTAGCAGCCGAGATCCGAGGCGACTGGGAACGCGCGTGAGAATGCACTTGTTCTGGGATCGGCGGAAGAAAGAAACAAGCCAGGCGAGGAGGCTTTTTCGCTTGTTGCTGCTCGGGTGCACGGAAGGGGAAAACAATACGAAAATCGAAATTTGAGGGAGTGGGTGTCGAGGGAAGAATGGCGTGGATGCACCTGAGATCACGTGGGTTTGGTTATTTGGTGATAAATTTGATTTGATAGAACTTGAGAGAAATATATGACACGAATCTTGTTCTTATCTGCATATGACCCTATGCTGTCAATGAGTTAATTTACATCCCTTTCCGAAGATCGGGACTCCAAAAATTGAGAAACACTCATAAAGCGAGTCGGCGCACGGAATTCTTTAGTAAGAATTTCTCGGTCAACTGCGCCGACTCCAGAGACTGACAAGAGGACCGCGGCGGTTTTGGATTGACTTGGTTTGCACGTTCGGTTGCAGTGATGCGATGTGTTCACCCCAGACGGTCATAGAAATTTTAAAAAACGAAGTGCGATCACGTTGTTTTTCGCGCGCGTTTCGGCGACTGGCGATTTGTCGGAGATTAAAACTTTAAACAGATTTCGCTTCTGCATTTTCTGCCTTAAATTTGAATATATACAGTCACAAAAGCCGTGTCTTTGGACAGTGTGTTTACAAAGCCAGAGTCCTCCTTTCACGTCTGCCACCACCGGCGGTCATCTGCCCAACTCACGACACCTCCGCACCTTCTTTTCCCATTCTCCTTATTCTCCTCTCCAATTTTTTTCTTTTGTTGTCTGCTGCCAAGTGCGCGAAGAGGCGTTCTGCTTGCGTGCGACCTTTAGCGTCTGGCCGACCGAGGACGGTTGTGCAACAGTACATCGACACTTGAGAAGTTTCAAGAGGCGATACGGTAATCCGAGACGAGAAGCGAGTCAAGAGCGGCTTGAGGCGATTAGGAGAACCTGATAAAGGTGCTAATAGGTCAGCTTCTGCTGGACTAGGCATGGGATTGGGATATCGAATTTGATAAAAATGAAGAACAGAATGATTGATTGAACGTGAATGCTGAAATAAACAACGGAGTAAAGAAGTAGGGATTATGCCAAAAAGGAGGTTAAGAAAGACCATTTAAAGACAGATTGCTGACAGCAACACGTGGAAAATGACGTGAACAAGTCGTGTAAAATTCCAGGAACACAAATAACTCAAATCACTGAACCCAACTTGTTCATTTGTATATTCTGGCCCAAAATAAACAAAGCGGATCATCAAGGACAGAAATAAACAATAAATCACATTTCTTCGGTTTGCTTCGAGCTGTTTAGTTGCGCGCGCAGCTCGATTATTTTCTTTGCTATATTTTGTGGTCTTGATAGTCAGAATTCAGTTAAGTTGGGTTTGAGAATTGGAAACGGGAACGAATTGAATGATGAGATGAGAAAGAGACAGAGTTTCCATTAACATAGAAATTCCAATTGTTTGAGTTTCAAGTTATTTCAATTTTTAGTTAGGCTGCCCAGTTTGCCTTGCCTGCTTGCAAACTGCTCGTGGAGACAAATCCAAAACGTTTGTGACAAATAAGGTTTTACGGAATCGCTTTAATTTTAAAGCAAAAGTACGTTTAGCGGAGACTTCTTTTGAAGACGTTTCAAGAAAACCAAGTTCTTATTTACTGCTTAGAAAGTGTAGGTTTTCTTTAATGGAGTAGCTCTTTTAAAAGTGCTTTGAAAATCAAACAATTTCTGTTTTGGTAGAGCAAGTGAAGCTTGTTCCCTATATGCAAAGTTATTCCAACTCAGGTTGTGGTTTTTAGAATTCTTGTTCCCGAATTTCGGAAACCAGTAAGTCTTCTTAAACGATCGGCTCCTTTGAATGCAATTTGCAAATCAAACAACTTCTATTTCGTCGGCACTCTTTAATTTCTCTCGATTTACCGCAAACCCATTCTAACTCCCTGATTTCCCTTTTCTCCTGCAGGTATTCGATTCCACCTTCATCGATCACTTCCGATTCCGGCCTGTTTTCGCCGCTTCTCCGCGCAATTCGACACCGAAATGTGGTTGCCGGGGACTGTTGGGGGCCTCTGGTCGTCGTCAAAATTAATCCTCGGCAGCGACCGTATGCCGGCGGGCGACGCGAACTCCGCTTCCCCGAACGACCCATTAAGCCTCGCGTGGTGGTGGCACGCCCACGACGCCTGCTGCGCGCCAACCGCCCGATGGCCCGGACACTCCATTACGCGATTGTCGAGACTCAATCGTATAAACAATCGCTCGCGAAGTGAGCCCTTGTCCTCGTTAGTCACTACCGTAACCCAGCCGAGAAGAGCGGACCAAAAGCGATGGTCGGACACGCGACGTTGGTGTCTTCGAGTGGAACTTATCAGTTGAGGTGAGTGGATTGATTCTGTTTTCTGGATGTAAGTGTGGCTATGCATTTTCACTTTCCTGGGGCAAAAGAATTTATTTGCATTTTGATTCTGCTCCAAAGAGATAAATACGGCACACAAATTGCAACCACATCGCTTGTTCTTATGCTGACATCCAAAAAGCGTGGTCAATTACTGATTTCTGATTTCTATTTTGATTTAAATTTTCACATTGCAAGGCTGTTATAACTTGCATACTGCGTTAAGACCTGTAATTTTGGTCGACAAATTTTGGAAGTTTATGCATACTTACAGTTTTAGTTAAATCTCAAACATTTGCCATTTTTTCAATTTGGCTTTGCTGCGATTTCCACATAATTCGTTTGTATTGACCACGGATCTTTTGCTTTGCATCTCTGCTTCCATCTCACGTCTTTCTAATTTTCAGCAGCTCGCTGGCCGACTGCTTGGAGCCTCTGAAATCCAGCGCTCCTCTTCTCTCCAGCAGATCTCCGTCCGAAGGCGCAGACGACGAAGACGCGGAACCCGTCGTGGAACCCTCGCCGAAAGGCCGCAAAGCGCGTCACAAGCGGCCCGAGAAGCCCCACTACTCCTACATTGCCCTGATCGCAATGGCAATCGAAGTTCGTTCTGTGCCCCTCGTCCTTATTTTACACCTCCAGCATTTCCAGGAGCAACCGAGCAAGAAGGCGACGCTGGCCGAGATCTACAGTTACCTGCAGCAGCGTTTTCCGTTTTTCCGGGGCGAGTACAACGGCTGGAAGAACTCGATCCGGCACAATCTCTCGCTGAATGAGTGCTTCGTAAAGCTCCCAAAGAGCGAAGGAGGGAAGATCGGAAAAGGGCACCAGTGGGCGATCGACGCCTCATCGAACTGCAAATTCGAGCACGGTTCCTTCCGCCGCCGGCCGCGGGGCTACAAAACCTCCGGATCTTCGACGCCCTCCGGAAAGACCCTCGCGTCTTCGACTTCGGCGAATCTGAATTCTTCGCTGCTAAGCGACGACGTCGGCGACATCCACTGTCAGCCGATGAAAAATGAGGTGAAGAAAAATGGCAGTTTGGTTAAGAATTCTGAGAGTCGTTGGGCCAGAGGAGGCTCTCAGTGGCTTTCCACTTTTTCCCGTTTTTTCCTCTTTGTAGCCGGCGACGTTTGTCTTTCGCACTTTGGCGGCGAACAAACATTGCGCGAGGGTGACAAACGGCCGTGTGAGAGAGCCGCTTTTCCCGAACGCAAAAAACCGCGGATGACCCGATCGTATCGCGGAGGTACCGTAACCCGATACTTGGGTTAAATGTTTATAGTCAGAGCGTCACAGCAGCAAGTGGGGTAATGATGAACTCTGATTGCGAAGAGTGTCGATTACGGGCGAATTAGGTGCCTGAGGGTTAGAGTAGATTTCAAAATACCAAAACTTAAACTAGAGCCAGCTCATAATCTCTAATTTTAGTACGACGAACTGCCCTCCTACGGTCTCGCTCCTGTCATGGGCTGCTCGATCCCGGAGTCGCATTTTTCGATACCGTACCCCACTTCCGAGTTCTCCCTCGACAACAGCGCTCAAAACTACGGCGCGTGGACTTCCTTTAACCACACCTGGGCCGCTTCGCACTCCTCCTACGCCCTCCCAAGTCCCGTCTACTCCTATGACCCCTCAAGGATGGGCACTCCTGGAAACATGGAATTCGACCCGATGCTCGGTCCCTCCCAACCGTATCCTTCCAGCTATCCCCCGACGGACTCTTCAATGCTCTCGTCGCCCATCTACCCCACAGATCACATGCAATCAGCTTCGTTTGTAGCCCATCAGAGCCAGGACGAGTTCTACCCTTCTCACGAACCCTCCGTCAGCTACACGTTCGCCCACATTAATTACCCGTCTTCGACGGGATCCTTCGAGAATTCTGGTCCCCAAATTGAGTAGAAAATATTTATCCTGCTTTCAGGCTTTTCCGACTATTGGTATCGATTTCTGCTTTTATAAACTTTTAACTTCTTGCTCTCATTTTTATTTGGGTTTTGGAGTGAGTGGACCTATACGGTTCTTAGTTAAAGGTTCCATTTTCTGCTTCGTCCTTTGCTCACCATTTCTAAAAACTTAATTTCTGAATTTTTCCACTTTTTTAGTAATTTAAATTTCGTCAAACACTTCAACTTTTGAATTTTCGTTGTCTGCCGAGTCAACTCTTGTCTCCATTCAGCAGCTCGTAACGACAACGAATTTCCTATTTGATGGGCGACTACGTAGATAACGACATAACACTTTACGGTCTTATGAGATAAAGTGCCGAAGTGGAAGTTTTATCTCTACGAGGCAATTCTGCAAATTCTGAATCTTACGTCAATTGACGGCATAGAATACATTAAGCTTTGATCGCCGATCAAAGTTTGAGGTTCAGAATTGTCGCCAATTTGAATTTGAATTTAATCTTGCAGAATATTTCCTCCCGCTTCCTTCCAACGCATTCCATCCTGTGTCACACATCAAGCTTATCATCTCTGGTCGCGTGCCTCGTCGTCTGTCGCTTCTCCCCACTTTAAAATAAATTCGAATCGATCGGCGCTAAGCTGCCCTAATAAAGTGCTATCAGCGCTGTGAGCGCACACCGACAAATAGATTCTTAGTGTGCAAAGACAGTCTTGCGCTAATTCGACAGAAGAACTAAAAGCCAAAGCAAGGATCTGTGAGCAACAGGAAAACGTTTGCGGAGTGTTTTGTGAATTGCTTTCTTCAAACGCTTGCGCTGCGCAATCGACCGGTGACAGATTGACGGTTTGCGAAACTTGACTATCCTCACAAAAGGTACCCTGAGCTGATTTTTAATTGTTATCCCAAAAGTGATTTTCTAACACATACTGACTATTAAGACTAACATTTAGTGCAGTCTCTTCTCGTGATCATATCTGTAAACCGTTCCGAAAAAAATACGTCTGCGGGTATTAATAAGCGTTTTATGATTCTTCTGGTTCCTAGTGCATTGGGAATAATGATAAGTAAAGTAAATATTGACGCCGAGCTTGTAGAGCTAACAAAAAAGGGTACACGAACGATGGAATCATTCACGTTTTTTTTCAAATCGCGAATTATATTGACACAAAAAGTGGTCGGAAAACTGAATTACGTGCAGAAAAAGCCTTTGGAAGATGCTACCAAATAGAGCTGACAATGTAACATGACTTCGGTGATGTGAATTTCATTTGAACAATTTTTCGGAAGATTTTCACGATGTTCGAGGTCACCTGGTATTAATTTCTCTGAATTGACAAGACGAAACGACCTTTTCAAATCCTGTTCCTGTCCCCAATTCAAATATATTTTTTATTCTTTCTGCGTAGCCAGAAAATTGGCCACTTTGGCTAAATTTAGACTTTGTCACGTTCATAGCGAATTCGAGCTGGAAGTACTCGCGAGCTGGCTCTGAAGCACCGCGATCTGCTGGATCAACGTAGTCGAGGACAACAAATCCTTTAGAATCTCGTGGTTCTCCTGCTTCAGCTGCATCAACGTCTCCCTCAATCTTCGATTTTCGTCCTCCACCTTTGCCAACGCCTGCCTCAACTCGTCCTTCTGTTCCAGGTCCGCTCGTATCTAAACCTCCGCCGTTTGTATCCTCCTCCTCTTCTCGAACTCACCTTCTCGCGGTAATTTCTCGCGTAGGTTCTTTTGTATATTATCCGCTGCTTCTCGGCTTCAGGCGTCGTAGCATCGAGGACGACGTCACGGTCATCGGAGCGCGGTCTTCCTCGTTTCTTCTGGTAAGGCTCGCTACTCGTTTCCAAAAAAGATTTCAGGGATAAGGGAGACTGTATCACGGAATGCGTTGGACTCGTTATAGAACTGCTGCTACTGCAGCCGCTTGATATTGGTAGAAAGTCCGGTCGTCGTAGTAGATCTGACATTACGTGATAGGAAGTGAGTCTGGAAATACAAGTGGGTCTTATTTATGATGATCGTGAAGAGAAGAGCCAAGATCGTCAACAGCCTTTATGATAGGCAAACATGAGTATTCGTAAAAATCACGGAAAGGAAAATACACCGCAAAGAAACAAAGACGAATGAACGCTTTTATCATTACTAAATGCGAAGCTGTTCTTATCAGCACGCTTCCTTTACGCCCATCTGTTTGCAAATGTGAAAATTAGTGTATTCAGTCATTTGTTTTTAATTACAAAAATATGTAAAAACGTTAATTGTCGTCAGGCGTCATGGCAGTTACAAGTGATTAATCACAAAAAACGCATTTTTAGAAGTTCAAAACTTTATTGAGAGTCAAAGGTACTAAGAGTCAGAGTCAGGTTGAGAGGCAAAGGTACCAAGTACATTAAAACGTCAATGCACTGAAGCTTTGATTTCAAATTCAAAATTAAATGGGCATTTTTCATGAGTCATTCTTGGAATTAAAAATATCAGTTCCTTGAAGGCCATAAAAATAGTGCGTAGATTAAAGATTATTCATTGGCATGTGATTTGTAATACTTTCAAAACGACTTTGAAAGTGCCCTTAGAATACTTATTTTTTGCTCATTCAAGTTTACAGAAAGTCTTATGCTTTGCTATCAAAATAAGAAGTGCGGTAATCACAAATATTCGTTTTTGCAAATAAAACACGGAGTGTACTGGCACGTAATAGAACCGATGACCCTGTTTCTCAATACCTTGAAATTGTGTATTACCTCCATTGGTCAGTTCATTGAGTCCTAAATCCTTGAGCTACAATACAAATTTTATTGGTTTCAATTTTTCTTTATTTCTGAGCTTAGTTTTTAATAGTTAAACGCAATTTTTAACGGACGTGCCTTACTCAACCAAAGCTCAGCCAGTCTTCATCTTTTTATGTCACCAGAACACTCATCACAAATTTATTTAATTTCATGTTTGCTCTGAAACAAACAAACATGCATGCGGTCATACGGCATCCTCTTGACGTCGTTAACCTCTCGCTCAGGGTCTCCACTAAAATTTTAATGCTTCTCTCGCACTCAACTACGTTCCGATTCTCCGAATTTCTTAATTTCTTGCCTAATAAAATCTCGCAAAGGGGATTTTGGCGGACACAATCAGAAAGTCGATCGACGCGACAACGGCGATTGTTTTAGCGCTTGGAAGATGCGGACGAGGCAGCCGGTTTTTGTGGCTGAAACTCGCTCACAACATCCTCGTCTCGTTCCAAACAAATCCGAGCGCGGGCGGAGTTCCTCCGTTCCAGGGTGCCTATAAAAGACGTCCTGGATGACTCAATTAAGAAAAACCTTCCGAGATGTTCGAGGAGAAGCTGATCGTCGGCGTCGCCTCCGCGTGCTCCACCGCCGCCGTCATCGCCTGTCTTCTGGTCATCCCCTCGCTCTACCAAACCATCAACGAGCTCCATGACACCGTGATCGATGGCGTCCAGGTCTTTCGCGTGGAGACCGACAGCGCCTGGACCGACATGATGGACATTCAGCTCTCCGTGAGCCCTCCTTCGAAGCCCCGCCAGAATCCCTTTAACAGCATCTTCCGTCAGAAGCGTCAAGACTTCTCCGGTCTCCCCGCTTGGTGCCAGTGCGAACCGGCCAAGCCGACGTGTCCTCCGGGTCCTCCCGGACCTCCAGGATCTCCTGGCGATAACGGACCTCCGGGAGAACCTGGATCTCCCGGAGATGACAACCACGACACTCCCGAAGCCGCCACTTGCCCACCCCAGGTAATTCGTAATCTAAATTTGTCTTTCACCAAGTATTTTCAGGATACGTCTTGCATCAAGTGCCCTGCTGGAGAACCCGGACCACCAGGTCCCGACGGAGATGCCGGATCAGCCGGACCCGACGGAAGCCCCGGAGACGCTGGAGCCCCAGGAAGCGCCGGACCTCCTGGTCCAGAAGGCCCGCCCGGTGATGCCGGAAGCGACGGACCCCCGGGAGAAAACGGACAACCCGGAGCGCCAGGAGAAGACGGACAGAAGGGAGCTGGGAAGCCAGGACCTCCCGGACCTGCAGGATCTCCAGGAGCTTCCGGAGGAGCGGGCAAGGACGGCGACAAAGGAAGCGACGGATCTCCGGGCCCCGAAGGCCCTCCCGGCCCAGCAGGCTCTCCGGGAGCTCCCGGAGACGACGGATCTTCAGGAGCTCCTGGAGGACCAGGTTTGCCTGGAAACGACGCCGCATACTGTCCCTGTCCTCCACGTTCAGCCGTTTTTGTCAACCGCTTTTCAAAATAATTGTTTGCAAAACACTGATTACAATAAATTACTTCCGACCCCCATTCGTCACCCTCGCTTGGAACTCCTCGCGTCCGTCCTCGGACAATTAAAACCCGCAAAAACCGCGTGCGTCCACTTCTTCCGATTCCGCAGAACACGGATGCGTCGCCGACAGATTTGTAATTATCGCGCGGCGTCAAGTGGTGACGCGGACGAGGAGGTTTAGTAGCGTCCATCGCAGAACTTCCTGTCTGCCCTCAAAGAAAAGATTATGATCAGCAACTGCGTTGAGTGACTCACAGCTGTTGCACTGATGGGATTAGCAAAGACGCGGTTAAACCCGTTTCTTAATAACCCTGAGTCAATAAAACATAACTGCAACAGGGTGGAACAGTGGAACAGAGTTTAGAGTGGAACAAGAAGTTGCAAACGAGTGACCAAAGAATTCAGGAATGTAATTTATTCTTGGATTGAAGTGCGAAAAGCAGAGAAAAAAGAAGAGAGTTACTGGCGGCTGACGAAAACGGCCGAGCGAGGAGGACACGGACAGTAGGCGGCGTCGTTTCCTGGGATTCCGGGACCTCCGGCGACTCCCGGCTGTCCGTCGACTCCAGGAGCTCCGGGGGCCAGCGGGACCGGCGGGTCCTTCGGGTCCAGCAGCTCCGGGAGCTCCGGCTTGTCCGTTCTGGCCGGGAGCTCCAGCAGGTCCGGCGGTTCCCGGCGGGTCCGGGCTTGCCCTTGCCGCGCTGTCCGTCCTGTCCAGGAGCTCCGGGCTGACCGTCGACTCCAGGGGCTCCAGGAGTTCCAGCATCTCCGGCGGGTCCAGCGGCGCCAGGCTGACCATCGTTTCCGGGGGCTCCGGGAGATCCGTTCTGTCCGTCGGGGCCAGCAGGTCCAACGGGTCCGTCGGGTCCGGCGGGGCCAGGAGCGCCTGCGGGGCACTTGATGCAAGAAGTGTCCTGGAATTAGATTTATGAGTATTTGAGTTACAAAAGCAAATTCTTACCTGAGGAGCGCAAGTGATGGGAGCGTGGGTGGAGGTATTGTCCTCTCCGGCAGGTCCGGGGGCTCCGGGGGTTCCGTCAACTCCTGGAGTTCCAGCTGGCCCCGGAGGTCCAGGCGGGCAAGTGGGCTTCTTGGGCTCGCACTGGCACCAGGCGGGGAGGCCGGCAAAGTTCTGACGCTTCTGACGGAAGATGCTGTTGAAGGGGTTCTCGCGGGGCTTCGAGGGAGGGCTCACGGAGAGCTGGATGTCCATCATGTCGGTCCAGGCGCTGTCGGTTTCCACGCGGAACACCTGGACTCCGTCCATGACCTCATCGTGGACCTCGTTGATGGTCTGGTAGAGCGAGGGGATCACGGAAGAGGCAGGCCAGGATGGCCATCGTGGAGCAGGCCGAAGCCACGCCGACAAGAAAGGTTTCTTGCATCTTCTTCGAGCGAATGCGTGCCGATTGGAAGCGAGGCGGCCTTTTATACCCAGAACAGCTTGAAGCGTTTTATTTCCGCTGATCCTGTCGGTCGCTCCACCTTCTCGACAAAAAATTTCTTTTTCGCTCTTCGATTTGATACCTTGCATCTTTTCTTATCTTGGGGCTTTCCATCCCCGTTCAGATCTCTCCCATCCCGTCAATCTCTCGCTCGCCTCCACAGCTTCTTCCGCTTTCCCACTTCGACAGATTTTTTAATTTTTGGCGCGCTTCTTTTCCAACCTTCGCTGTTTCCCTAATTAATCGGCGATCGCCGCTTCGCTAATCTCGTTTTTAATCGCTCGCATCACGCGATTTCGTCTTCGTTTGCGCCTTCGGAAAAACAAAAACCCGTTTGGGAGTCGATTAACGGTTTACTCTCAAGGTTGCATTACAACCGCCAAAGGCATTCGACGACCTTTCGATCAGAATTTCTTGAAACAAACAATTTGAAGGCCGTTTTTGGACGGTTTTTCATGTCGTTGTTACGCTGACGACAAGTGTAGTCGGGAGGACAAAGTGAAAACTGGTGTAACGACGAGACGAGAAGAAGAGTTTGAAGAAGCAAGTAAAACTGCGAAGGCAAAAAGAAAGTCGGGAGATCGGAAAGATCGGGTGAAGGGTTTTGGAGATGTTGCGGATCTTGTTGATGTTTGCGGAAAACGGATAACCAAAATGTTGCGAATGGAAATGGACGCATTGAAACATAGAATGCACAAGTTGGTTACACATAGTTTTTACCTTTAACTACGCGCTTAAAGCCCTGGATCAGCCATTAAAGCCATGAATAGTACTTGTTCTTAAATTTAAGGCGGTCATTATCTTAATTTTAAGGTCATTAATAATCTTTTATGTCCTTAACATAAAATTCGTTCACGGTATTCAACACCCTCTTTGTTCGGTTAACAGAATTAAGAACGACTGTCAGCCAGAATTCCCGTTTTAGATATTTTATTAATGTTTCCCGTAGTTTGTTTGACTCGTAGTCTGGAATTTTGGGTTTACAATCGGCATTCGCTGATTAATGAATGCGCAGAAGAAGCGCTCAACAAAACGGAGTTTTTCTGAGGAGGCGGAGCGCAAGAAGAACTTGAGCGCAGCGCGACATTTGCGTATAAAAGGCCGCCGTCGCTTCCAATCGACACGCATTCGCTCGAAGAAGATGCAAGAAACCTTCCTTGTCGGCGTGGCTTCGGCCTGCTCCACGATGGCCATTCTGGCCTGCCTCCTCGTGATCCCCTCGCTCTACCAGACCATCAACGAGGTCCACGATGAGGTCATGGACGGAGTCCAGGTGTTCCGCGTGCGTGGAAACCGACAGCGCCTGGACCGACATGATGGACATCCAGCTCTCCGTGAGCCCTCCCTCGAAGCCCCGCGAGAACCCCTTCAACAGCATCTTCCGTCAGAAGCGTCAGAACTTTGCCGGCCTCCCCGCCTGGTGCCAGTGCGAGCCCAAGAAGCCCACTTGCCCGCCTGGACCTCCGGGGCCAGCTGGAACTCCAGGAGTTGACGGAACCCCCGGAGCCCCCGGACCTGCCGGAGAGGACAATACCTCCACCCACGCTCCCATCACTTGCGCTCCTCAGGTAAGAATTTGCTTTTGTAACTCAAATACTCATAAATCTAATTCCAGGACACTTCTTGCATCAAGTGCCCCGCAGGCGCTCCTGGCCCCGCCGGACCCGACGGACCCCTGGACCTGCTGGCCCCGACGGACAGAACGGATCCCCCGGAGCCCCCGGAAACGATGGACAGCCTGGCGCCGCTGGACCCGCCGGAGATGCTGGAACTCCTGGAGCCCCCGGAGTCGACGGTCAGCCCGGAGCCCCTGGACAGGACGGACAGCGCGGCAAGGGCAAGCCCGGACCCGCTGGGAACCGCCGGACCTGCTGGAGCTCCCGGCCAGAACGGACAAGCCGGAGCTCCCGGAGCTGCTGGACCCGAAGGACCCGCCGGTCCCGCTGGCCAGCCCGGAGCTCCTGGAGTCGACGGACAGCCGGGAGTCGCCGGAGGTCCCGGAATCCCAGGAAACGACGCCGCCTACTCGCTCGGCCGTTTTCGTCAGCCGCCAGTAACTCTCTTCTTCTTTTTTCTCTGCTTTTCGCACTTCAATCCAAAAATAAATTGCATTCCTGAATTCTTTGGTCACTCGTTTAAGTCAAGCATCATAAAAAATGCTTTTAATGGGAAGCACTTTCAAGCCATTCAGTGAAATCTTGTTCCAACCTTCTTCGATCGGCAATGATCCGTTAAGGCTTTGCAAAACTCAAACAGTAAAAGTTTTACAGAGGTCATGGCCTCCTCCTCCATCTGCGTTTACAATTCGCAAATTCTCTTTTTCTTTGTTTGTAAAACCGGACGGCGCGTGTCAATCGTCTTGTCGCGAGGAGAGTAATGCGATTGAGGAACAAGTGGATAGACATTCTTTATTCGAGTGTAATCGCGATTCAAATTGGAGCGGATTACTGAACGCGACTGATAAAAACCGCCGAACGAGGGGGACAAGGACAGTAGGCGGCGTCGTTTCCAGGCAAACCGGGACTTCCCGGCCCTCCGGGTTCCCCATCTAACCCAGGCGTGCCGGGGTTTCCGGATGGTCCCGGCGGTCCCTCGGGTCCCGGAGCTCCGTCGGTGCCCTTTTCGCCATTCGCTCCAGGGTTTCCAGCGGGTCCCGTAGGTCCAGCTTTTCCGGAGCCGCCTGGCTTACCAACTCCTTTGGTCCCGTCTTCTCCTTTCGCTCCTGGCTGGCCGTCGGGTCCCGGGCTTCCCGGTTCTCCGGCGTCTCCGGGAGGTCCAGGTTCTCCCGGCGGTCCTCCTCCAGCGGATTTTCCGTCTTCGCCTGGGCCTCCGTCAGGTCCAGCTGGTCCAGGTGGTCCGTCGGGTCCGGGAGGTCCAGGTTCTCCAGCTGGACATTTGATACACGTCGTGTCCTAAAGTTTACATTTAAGAACACAATTAATGTCTCGTTTCACCTGTGGAGGACAAGTGGCCGCTGGAATAGCTTCGGTGTTGTCTTGTCCGGGCGGCCCAGGTTCGCCAGGAGTTCCGTTGGGCCCAGCAGATCCAGGAAGTCCAGGAGGACCGGGAGGACACGTCGGCTTAGCAGGTTCGCATTGACAATACGAGGGGAGGCCGGAGAAGTCTTGACGCTTCTGACGGAAGATGCTGTTGAAGGGATTCTGGTGGGGCTTCGAAGGAGGGCTCACGGAGAGTTGAATGTCCATCATGTCGGTCCAGGCACTGTCGGTCTCCACGCGAAAGACCTGAACGCCATCGATCACGGTGTCATGGAGCTCGTTGATAGTTTGAACCAACGAAGGAATCACGACCACACAAGCCATAATGGCCATTGTGGAGCAGGCCGAAGCCACGCCAATAGCGAGCTTTTCCTCATACATCTATTCAATCCACTGAATTCTCTTTGCCCCTCTCCTCCTTTTATGGAGTTTCGAGTTCACCGGTTAAGACCGGCGCCCCGCCCAGAGGATCCTCCAAACAACCTCCGTGTGCTGACCTTCGTTCGCCGTTCCTGTTTTCTGTTGTTCAATACACATACACATAAAACTGAACACTTGTCAGTTTCTGACTTTTGGCTTACATTCATTTCAGCCCATAAGATTGTTGACTTTTCTGTACACGGAACCGTTCACAATGCGTAATCCACTCAGCAAAGAGTGTGCTTGACTCATCTCCCCCAATTACTCACTCCAATTGACTCAACTGCTGCAGAGGAACCGGTTGCCAGAGAAACGAAATTGGGAAGCGAAATAGAAAAACAAACTTACTCAAAGTGAAACGGCGTTGAACCGGTTTGTGACAGGCTGAGATATGGCACGTCAACAATTACAGTAAGTTTTTAGAGTCTAAAGTTAAAGGCATCCATCATTACATCAGAAGAGTTAAAGTAAGGTCACCGACGACTGATGCTTCAGCGACATCTTTAAGGAATCCAATTGCTGTTACGTTTTTCTCATTCGGAATCTAGCTAAATTGCTTTTCCTCATATTTGGCCGTACAATTTCAACTTCTTCGAACCTGTCAATTTGTACTCAAAAGAAATTGCTTGCAAAGTATTTATTTTGAAATGCGGTTCAGAGTAGAGCGACTCCCTTTTTAAGCCTTCTTGGCTTTGGCACGGACAGCAGCAGCTGCAGCGCGGCGAGGACAAGGACAGTAGTTGGCGTCCTTTCCAGGTGCTCCAGGGCCTCCGGGAGTTCCGGGCTGGCCGTCTTGTCCCGGGTTTCCAGGATGACCGGCGGGGCCGGGAGGTCCTTGAGGGCCGGGAGGTCCATCGGCTCCCTTGAATTCAAAGCTCTCTATTTTGTCCAAACATTCAAATCACCTTTTCTCCATTGCGACCAGGCTGACCACCGGGGCCAGGCGATCCAGGCTGTCCTGGGGAGCCTGGGCGTCCCTTGCCTCGAGTTCCGTCGCGTCCAGGTTGTCCAGGAGATCCTGCGCGACCAGGCTGACCAGCTGCTCCAGCGTCTCCGGGAGGTCCGGGGGGTCCGGGGGGTCCTGGGTTGCCTCCGCGTCCGTCGGCTCCAGGGTTCCCGTTGGATCCGGGGGGTCCGGCGGGTCCGTCGGGTCCCGGGTTGCCGGGAGGTCCAGCAGGGCAGCGAATGCAGCGAGTGTCCTGGAAATGGCCTTAATTTTATAAAAAGTAAAAAATCGATTTTTACGGCAGGAGGGCACGTGATCGGAACCCAGTTGCTGTGAGCGTCCTCTCCACGGGGTCCTGGGTTTCCGGGCTGGCCGGGAGTTCCGGGATTTCCGGCTTGTCCGGGAGGTCCGGGCGGGCAGGCGGGGCGCGAGAGTTCACACATGCAGTACGACGGCATTCCCTGACGTTTCTCCCGGAACATGCTGTTAAAGGGGTTGTCACGGGCCTTCGACGGAGGGCTCACGGCGATCTGGATGTCCATCATCTCGGTCCAAGCGCTATCGGTTTCGACACGGAAAAGCTGAACTCCTCCAAGGACTTCATCGTGGACCTCGTTGATGGTTTGGTACAACGAGGGGATCACGAAGAGGCACGCGAGGACGGCTAAGGTGGAGCAGCCGGAGGCGACTCCGACGATAAGCTTCTCTTCGAACATCTTGTGATCTACTGCTTCTCCGCTCCCGACGCCACGTTTTATAGCGATGCTCGGTTAAACTGTGACCTGATAATCGGTTATGTGTGCTGTTCCGCTTCATTGTCCCAAACCAGAACAATAGATCTTACTAACTTACCGCTAACTGTGGACAGCTTGACATTCGATTTGTAGATTTTTTTTAATGTTTAGATGTATTGTTATTATCGCGTGTTGCTGTACTCTTCACTCGACTCCTCAAAACACTCGGATTTCCTCATTTTCCTCTTCAATTCCTCTACCCTCTCAATGGTCTCCAGCTTCAGCAAAACCAGTTTTCCGTTTTCGCTCTTTTCGGCGCACCTAACAACAGTAATTTGACGACCAAAACAGTTTGTTGGCTGAAATGTTGAAGTCGATAGTCGAGAAATGGGTTGAAAACAGAAGTACGGTTTGAAGTTGTTTTCAAGCTGTTCACTTTGGGTTCCGGACGATTGGAACAAAACAAATAAAAGTTAAAAACAAAACATGAGCTGACTTAGCCGTTGAAACGTACGTTTCATCATTGTCCGGAAAGCACCACGAGGAGGTGCAGCTCAAGCTTTTCATTTTTTAAATAAAAAACTCACTCACCTTTTAATCCTTAACTTACCGATATTGAATTGGAGCTTCATACTGACGAATTGTCTTCCCTTAAATTTAGACGGGCGGACGAATTGTAGCCCAGAATAGCGCCTGCACGAGTCAAGTGTTTCAAGATTCCTTCCCAATATGCCTCACTATCGTTACTATTTATTCCAAACAAAATTCTAACGCTTTGCGAGCATCGCTAAGCTTACCGTAATTATCTATTGCAGACGGATGTCCAGTAGAACCGACCAGTAGAAATGACCAGTAGAACCAGCCAAACAGCGAAGGTGGATGAAGAAAAAACACCTATTTATGTCTCTTTCAAACTCGTGGGCGACAACGACGGCGACGGCGACAGCGACGACGACAGCGACAAGGCCAAATTTGAGTTTGAACATCCCTTGCCAAAGTATAGTTCAGACGCGTGCGTTTGGACGCGAGCTAACGCCATACTAATTTGTGACACTTTGTATGTGTGGTCTAGGACCACACATCAAACTTGTCGCTGTCGCCGTGTCGCCCGACGACAGGGCGGCGACAACCTCGGCGACAGCGACCGAGTTTGAAAGCAACATAAAGAACCGCGAACGCAAAAGCAATCCTAATGTTCCAACCGTCCGATGTTCCAATCGTCCTATTCCAACCGTCCCCCCTCAATGTTCCAATCGTCAAGCGTCTCTTTACTGTTCGGAATACACAATTAACACAAAAACAATGTCTTAAACACGTCGGCGATATCCATCGGCGCCTCCTCCGCCGCCTCCACCTCCGTGACCTCCGGATCCTCCACCGTGGGGTCCACCGCCGCCACCACCGCCGTGTCCTCCTCCGCCGCCTCCGTGGCCACCTCCGGCTCCATGGGGAGGACAAGGACAGTATTCAGCGTCACGGCCAGGCTTTCCATCTTGTCCTTCGGGTCCGGGCTCTCCATCTCCTCCAGCAGGTCCAGGTTCTCCCGGTCCTCCGGCAGGTCCAGCTGGACCTGCGGGGCCAGTTGGTCCGTCTTTTCCTGCGTTTCCGTCGGGTCCGGAGGGTCCGGGAGGTCCGCGTTGTCCGCGGTGTCCTGGACGGCCAATGGGTTTACGACCATCGACTCCTTTTTCTCCGGGAGGTCCAAGAGGTCCATCGCGACCTGCAATCAAAAACTTGTTAGCATATCAAGGTTTAGAGCGATTCTTACCAGGTGGTCCAGGAGGTCCCTGTTCTCCAGAATGGCCAGGCTGTCCATCGCGTCCTTTGTTTCCATCTTGGCCGTTGGATCCGCGCATTCCTCGAGGACCTGGGCGACCGGTGGGCCCGGGAGGACCCGCCTGACCCTGAGGACAGTGGAAGCAGGCTCCAAGATCTTGGCTTTCTGGGGTAAGGTCTTCGGCGTCTTTTCCTGGCTTGCCGTCCTGGCCGGGGAGACCGTTGGGTCCAGGGGAACCTGGAGTTCCCTTTGGTCCGTTGGGACCCGCGGGGCACTTGTTGTCAGATCCGGCCTTGCAGGAGCAGGTGTCGGCCGGGGTAGGTCCAGCGGGAGGTGCGCCGCCTCCGATTCCAGCTGCCGGTGGGTTCGCTCCGACGGCTTCTCCTTCGTACTGACGACGTTGGCGCGTGGATTGAGGTCGGATGCTGCCGAGGCGGATCATGTCCCTCCAGAGGTCGTCCGTCATGCTCTAAAACAGAAAATATAAGTTGAATTTTGGGAAAACAAGCATTTTACCTTGAACGAGTCCATCTCGGTGTCCAGCTCGTTCCAGATGTTCTTGACGTCCGAGTAGATGTTGGACATGGCCAGCATGCACATGAGCAGCGCGATGCCGCTAAGCGATGACGCGACGAATGTGACCGTATGAACCTTCATTGCGGCCAGAACTGGTGGTTGGATCCTATCTCGAATTCTTTTATACTCCGTTCTTCCCCATAACCTACTTAACAGCAACCAAAACAGTTCTAAATACGAGAATTGTTTTTCGCATGGTTAGGCGAACAACGAAGGAGATTGCGGTCAGGAGATCGAAACGGATTCGACGCGTTTGACTGATTTGAAAAAACGGGATGATCTGTGAGCGGTGAGCATATTTTTACGTTACATTCTCATGATAAACAGTAGCACGTTTGCTGATGAAACCTTGTCCTTCTGTCACAAATCAACATTTCCGGATTTCAATAACAAATCCTGTGTTTAATTTTCTTCACGTGACTCAAAGGGCAAACATCCCAAAACCGCAGTTTCACCCACTTGTTTACTCACTCGTACAAATCATTCGATTGACTCCGATCGCCCTTTCCAAAGACAAAACTTCTGTTCTGTGGTCGATTAAGCGCCTTCCACATTTCCGGCGCCAGACTCCTTTTTTGGTCCTTTTATCTGAGAACCGAGGGTCACCGCAACCCTCTTTGTCCTCCCATTCGGCTCCCGGGTACCGTTCACTCGACCGCAATGCTTTCCAAGTGTGGGTTCGTCTTTGTTTTCTTCTGGTCGACCGCGCTCGGCTTATCGCCGATCGTCGAAACCCCTTTTGGGACTGTCGAAGGCTTCGAGTACGAGTCGGCGCGAGTGTTCCTTGGAATTCGGTTTGCAGAACCGCCCGTTGGGAGCAGAAGATTTGAAGTAATCAGATTTGAAAATAAAACAATTTTTTAATTTCTGAAATTTTAGAAGCCTGGAAATGTGAAGAAATGGACCGGAGTTCTACGAGCGAAGAAATTTGGACCGTCCTGCTACAGCACAATTGCGAGCGGACCTTGGAGTGATTTCGAATACAGCGAAGACTGCCTCTCCTTGAACATCATAGCTCCGAAGGAAAACAAGCCGGAAGGGTATCCGGTTGTGTTCTTCGTCCACGGCGGAGGGTTTGAATTTGACACGGCTACGCTTCTCGGATACAAGAAGATCGAGAACAACTTTGTAAGCCAAGGAATCGTTTTTGTCACTTTCAACTATCGCCTCGGACCTTTCGGTGAAGTAGCATCGGTTTTAAATCTTCGTATTTACGCTTTTCAGGCTTTTTGACCACCGAAAACGACCTCCTCCCAGGCAATCTCGGCCTCTGGGATCAATCGGCGGCTCTTCAATTCGTCCACGAAGTCATCAGCTCCTTCGGCGGAAATCCTTCACGAATCACGGCGATGGGCGAATCCGCGGGCGGAATTAGCGTTTCCGCTTTGACGCTCTGTGAGCACACACGAGGTTATCACTTCACAGCGAATAATTTTAACAATTTGAATTTCAGATTTCATCCAAAAAGCGATCCAGATCAGCGGCTCCTCCTACATGATTCCCCTCGCAGGACAGGATAAATTTGGATTGCAATTTCTTGCGGAGATTGGATGTTTGAGCGAAGATTCGGGCGAATTGAAGAAATGTTTGAAGGCGAAAACGCGGCAGGAAATCATGGAAACAGAGGCGTATTTAGTAAGAATGTAGAATACAAATTCTTCGAAATCTATCTTCGTTTTAGGCCCCACCACTCTCGAGCGACAAACCCATCGGCGGCCGCTATTTCCCTTACATCGACCGCGATTTCTTCAGAGCCGACTTACAAACTCTTGCGAAGGCCAGTCGCCCGATTCCAACGATGATTGGCATGAATCAGGTCGAAGCTGCCGTCTTCGGTGGGATCAGCCCGAATGGCCCGATCATTAAAATTTTCGATTTTCAGTGTTCAGCACCGAGAACGCAAGCTACATCGAAGTGCCGCCGTCCGAATACTCGAGTTACTCCGCTGAAGACCTCAAGAAATCTCTTGAGAAAATAGCTTCCAACATCTCCGATTTAGCTCCGCTTCTGGAACGATTTTACTTGAATCAAGGCAGCAACATTAGCCAAGATTCGGTTTTTTTTTTGACCCAGCTGGTCAACGTAATCACCTTTTTAATCGCTTGTTTCATCCCGAAATTTTAGGTTGCCAGTGACATCGCCTTCGTTCTTCCCTCGTTCCAAGAATTGCTCGAGAAAATGCGCCTCAACTGGCCCGTCCACCTCTTCGTCGAAGAATTCTACAACGATTGCGAGCAGAGAAGAGCGATGATCCGAGTTCCGGGCTCGTCCCACGCCAACGAACTTCCTTTCCTCTTCGACAATCCTCCGATGTTCCCGACCTCCGACGAAGAATCCAGCGAAAAGTTCAGGAGAAACATGGTTGAAGGATTCGTTTCGTTCGTCAAATCTAGGTGATAAGGAGAGTTTCTATTGATTGAAACTTTGTTTAGTGACCCCATGGTGGACGGAATCCCGTGGGTGAAGATAACAAAGGATGACGCGTTCAAGTACATGGCTCTGGACGCTGAGAGCGGAATGAAGACAGGATTTTTCCAGAGGAGAATCGAATTTTGGCTGAAAACAGTTGCGCAAAAAGTGGATTTGAACAAGCTCGCATTTCTACTGCCTCAGATCAGAAAAGGTCTCCTTTGAATTTCAATAAATCTGTTTGACATGAGCACGAACGATGATTTTTGTGGCTATTGGAATTCAAGAGAGGTCCCCGATTGGGTAAACTGAAGAGATAAGCGTTTGCCCTTTAATTGAGATTTTGAAGTGGAGTCCACGTAATCGTAAGAAACATCCCAGAGGTGTACTTTATATTTTCGTCCCCAACGTGCACTTGCTACGTTTAGTAGTTCACAACTCAAAGTAAATTATTGGTGGCCTGTGGCAACAAAGCCCGCAACTCCTCCAAATCCACCTTCCTCACGACTTCCTTCAGCCAGAACTCCATTCGATCTTTGAAAAATCCGGTTTTCATCCGGCTCGTCACATCCAACGCCATGTATTTGAAGAGGTCGTCTTCGCCTATCGGCTCCCAAGGAGTCTTTCCAACGACAGGGTAACTAAAATAGGCAATGCTAACACATAAATTGATTAATCATACCTTGTCTTGATAAACGAAACCATTCCTTCAAGCAGATTCTTTCCAAACTTGGCACTGGCTTCAAAATCGTCTCCAGGCGGGTAAATCGGATCCATGTCGAAGAAATAAGGAAGCTCGTTGCAATGGGTGGCTCCACTCACGGGGTTCAACTTTCTTCGTTCTTTCGAGTCGCTGAAATACTCCTCGATGAAGAGATGAACGGGCCAGTTGGCGCGCATCTTCTCCACGGCTTCTTGGAAGGCCGCCACGTTGAAGGCCACATCACCGGCCACGTTGACCTGCTGCGTCAAATAGAAAATCGAATCCCGGGTAATATTTTCGCTCGGAGATCCGACGTAAAAGTCCTCTATAAGAGGAACGAGGCCGGAGATGTTTACGGCGATCTTTTCGAAGGTTTTCTTTAGATTGGCGCCCGAAAATGTCGAGTAATCGGTTTGAGGCACTTCGATGAAGGTGGCGTTAGTTACGTCGAATACTGAAAACGCTGTATTAAAAATGAAAATTATATTAAAACACCAAAAAGAGAGGCTTCGAATTCATTGAGTCCAATCATTGAGGGAATCGCGTCTTGCTTCCGGACGAGAGAATGCAGATCGGAGTTCAAGAAGTCGTGGTCGATGTAGGGATAATAGAAGCTGCCGATCGCCTTGTCGCTGGACGCCGGTGGGCCCTAAAAACCGCATTTACAATCACAAGAATAAAAAATTGGAACCTCACCATCTCCGCAGCGGTGTCCATGATCTCCTGCCATGATTTCGACTTCAAACAACTTTTCGGTTCGCTGCTCGCACATCCCAATTTGGCGAGGAACTTGAGTCCGAAGTCACGAGATCCCTTCAGCGGAATTTCGTAGAACGAGCCGCTAATTTGGATCGACTTTTGAACAAGATCTAAATAGCCATTTTTTATAATGGATGTGATCAATTTAACCTACTGTGACTGTGTTCCGATAGAGTCAAGGCAGAGACGCTCGTGGCACCGGCAGATTGTCCCATCGCCGTGATCTGCGAAGGATTCCCGCCGAAGTAGCCAATGATTCGGTGGACGAATTCCAAAGCGATCGCTTGATCCCATAAGCCGAGGTTTCCTGGAAGAGCGTCGTTTTCGGTGGTCAGAAAACCTAAATAAAATTTATAAGTTTTGATCAAAAGAATAGTGGCCCACCGAGAGGTCCAAGTCGGTAGTTGAAAGTCACAAAAACAATTCCCTGGCTCACGAACTTGTCCACGATCTTCTTGTAGCCACAGTTAGTGGAAGTATCGAATTCAAAGGCGCCTCCGTGGACGTAGAACACGACCGGATGTCCCTTAGGATCCGTGTTCTTGGGAGCCATAATGTTGAGGAATAGGCAGTCTTCGGCGTACTCAAATTGACTCCAGGGACCATCCATCATCGTCGCCAAGCACGAGGGTTTGAAGGCCTTCACTTCCAGAACTCCGCTCCATCCTGCCGTCACATTCACCTCCTGAAAACTGAATTTATTAAATGCAAACAAGACTGACTCACTTCAAAGCGCTTGTCTCCAATGGGAGCTTCAGCATACGGTATTCCCAAGAAGACAAGAGCCGAGTGGTAGTCGAATCCTTCGACGGTTCCAAACGGGGTTTGAACTCTTGATTCAAGACCCAAACCGACAGAAGAGAGAAGGGCAAAAAGTACACCGTACGCAAGAAGCATCCTTGGTCGAATGGAGGTCGAAAGACGATGAATAGAGCGAACGGAAGTGCGGGTGATAAGCCCTATTAGATTTAAAAAAGTGCGTCGAAAACACATAAAAAAATTGTTTTGTACAGACGGAAGACACTGGGGAGGAGGCAGAGATCAGGACGGAGATGATGGATGACACGTTCGTAAACGTGGGGCGAAGTAAACAAGTGCATAAAACACTTTTTGGTGAAGGAGTTGCGACGAGGAAGTGCAAGGTTCGTTTTCGGTGGAATCTGTTTAATCCGAAATGGGGCAAGAACCCATATTTACCACGTAAATGGATTTGGAAAAGTTGACCTTTAACAGCACAAAGCGCCACAAATCATTGGTCACTTGTGGCAACAAACGCTGTAATTTTTCCTAGTCCATTTTATTCACGACCTCCTTCAATTTCTATCGGAGTCATATACGACTTTACTCCTAAACTGAAAGGGTAAAGATGCACAAGAACAACGCTTTTTGGAGAATGCATTATATGTATTTTAAACCAGTTTTGATTAAGTTCAAGTCATTGCATCTTTCGAGGAAGTGTAGCCCACAAGCCAAGACAGAGAGCAGAGCTCAGGTGACGAATTTGTAATGGTCACTGACGGAAGCAAATGCAAAACACATTTTTGTCAAGTTAGTCATAATTTGATAAGGGAGTGAATGATCTGTGTTTGGAAATTCAACAATAGTGCGCCTCAGCTGAACGGAAAAATAAACGGATTATTCTTTGTTTGAAAAATAATTATTGAAAGAAGCTTTAACGTTTGGCAATCTGTAAACGTACTTGCTGCTTAAAACCGTTTTTAGCGGAGCTCTTGTCTTCTGTTTACCACAGTTTTGAAGAACTTTGTTTATATTTACTTTAGTTCCTATTTTTAGCAATTTTGAGCTCTCCCATCTTCAAAACAAAACCGGTATAGAGAAAGGACACATGATCGCTCTGCGAAAAACCCTTTCTGATTACAGCGTCTGGACCCTGCCTCCACGCGCTATTTCGGTCAACAACTCCAACAATTCAGAGGTCGGGTTAAACAATGACGTGTTAAGACGGGTTGAGAAGGCAGTTTCCTGAGTGGGTCTACGTTTTTGTACTTTATTCGCAGTTTATTTTTGCATCGAAAATATGGTGTGCAACACAAAACAAATCCTTACTTTAGAGGAACAGAACTGCTACAAACAATCCAAGCTTCCTATTTACTCTTCTTTGGGTTCGTGCAACGTGCGCTTCATATCGGATTCAACATCAAATCAATCACCAAATCGAATCATGCTGCAAAAAATGTCCTCTTCAACATCTTCCCAAACTGGCAATTCCAGTCAATCAAACCCTTGACTTCCGATCAATTAACGGTTTAAACGGCCGCCAGTCGGGTTTAAGAGAGGAACTCTCCTTATCAGCACGTTTCTGGAAACACCACACATCAAACGGCACGAAGATCAATGACCACCTGACCCATTTAAAAGCAACGAGTTTTGCCGATTCTTGTCAATTACCACCAGAAATGGGTCTTTTGGAGGTTCTTCTCGTTGTGATTGCAACGGCTGCAAACGCGAATCCCGTGGTGGAGACGCCGTTCGGGCGCGTCGAGGGGTTCGAGCACAAAGAAGCTAACGTTTTTCTCGGCATTCGTTACGGAAAAGCGCCTGTGGGAGAGTTGCGGTTCGAAGTTGAGCGCGGATTTTGTTATTTTCGCTGATTATTTATATTCAGAAGCCCCAGATCGTCCCGAAATGGACCGAAACCCTGAAGGCGACAGCGTTCGGTCAAGCCTGCTACCAAACCGCCTTGCCCGTTCCAAACTACGCGAATCTCTCGTTCTCCGAAGACTGCCTCATGATAAACATCATGGTCCCGAAGACGTCGCCACCAAACGAGGGATTCCCGGTGATGTTCTATATCCACGGAGGCGGATTCGAATTCAGAAGTGCCACAGAGCTCGGATATGAGAAGATTGTGGACCACTTCGTGAGCCGGAAAATCGTTTTTGTGACCTTCAGCTACCGTCTTGGGCCTCTTGGTAAGCACCACCCCCCGTACTGCCTAATTATTCCCCTGTTCCAGGTTTCCTGACGACTTCGGACGACGTCCTTCCCGGAAACCTCGGCCTCTGGGACCAGAGCCTCGCGATGGACTTCGCGCGCGAGATTCTCCCGAGTTTCGGAGGAAACGTGGACGAAATCACGATTTTGGGAGTCAGCGCCGGTTCCGCTTCGGTTTCCGCCTTCACGATTTCTCCTCACACCAACAGTGAGTGGTTCTTCTTGTTGAATAATCCAAAATCGTGCTTCAGCCAAGTTCCAGCGGGCGATCCAGATCAGCGGATCGATGTTCGCCAATTACGCCATCGATACGCGCACTGATTCTTCGAGTTCTCTCTTCATCGGAGCGATCGAGTGCCAAAAGAGATTGTCGAAGGCGATTATGGAGTGTTTGAAGCAGAAGGACGTCGAGGAGTTCCTGAAAGCGGCGAAGGTCGTGGTGAGTGCTTGCAACAAAAATATCGAAAACCGAACATGCGAAGTTTGTTGCAAAAATTGCGAATTTGCAGAATGAATTTTTGAGATTACGCCGTATTCTCGCGTTTTCAGGGCGGCGATTGGTACCAAGTGGGTGGCGTCCGCTACCACCCGCGCCTGGACTTCGACTTCTTCCCCACCGACCTCCAAACGCTCATCAAAAAAGCTCCGAAGATTCCAAGCATTATCGGCCTCACAGATGCCGAACTAGGCCTTCAAGGTGCGTATCAAGGCCGTTCCAAAAATTCTTTTAAGCTTCAAAGTTCCAGTTTTCGACAAATCCAATGGAACCGTCTTCGCTGCGGTCAACTTCGACTCGCACACCATCGAGAGCCTCAAAGAATCTCTCAAGAAAATCGCCTTCGGGTCGGTTGAACTCTCCGCCCACTTCGAGCGATTCTACGCGAATCCAACGAGGGAGGAGCTGAAGGACCCGCTTTTCCCAGTTAGAAAGCAGCTCCAGATCTCCAGCGACATCATCTTTACGATCCCAGCAGCACAGGAGATCCTGGAGAAGCTGGACAACGACTGGCCGGTGTATCTCTACCTGGAGGACTACTTCAGCGACCTTCCGCTGCTCGAAGGATTCCCCATCAAGGGCGCGTTCCATGCCAATGAAATGGCCTACATGTTTGGACTCGACCAGCCGCTGCCCATTTTGGAAGATGAAAACGACAAGAAATTCACTCAAATCCTGGTAGAGATGATGGAGTCGTTTACCAAAAGAGGGTGGGTGCGAGATCACGTTTAAGCGCTTAACTATTTAGTTCCAGGAAACCGGAAGTGCAGAAGAACAGCTGGATTCCAGCTGAGAAGGGCCGCCTGAGGTACCTGAATCTGAACCTGAAGAGCAGCATGAAGGAACGAGGATTCTTCGAGGATAGCATCGATTTCTGGACCAAATTGGCAGAAGAGGTCGACCCGGATCTTCTGAAAGACATCACGCCTTTGACCGGAAGAGCGAAAGAAACTCTAAGGGATCGGAGCGAGTTTTAGCAGCTGAATAGAGGGATATTATATAGCTGTACATAAGTATGAGGACTTTATCTGAAGGAGTAAATTGTATACATCAGCATATATAGATATAGATAAGTGCTCGGAAGGGATCAAGATGACTGGACAGTAGTATTTGATAGTAGGCGGAAGACATTCGGTACATGGAGGGCATTCGAAGTCTTTACTAAGTCACTGGCCGAAACAAGTTCCTAACTGTTCCCGCAGGCCGACTTGCACGTAATCTATGGCTTCATCTACGGAGAACTGGTCAGGGTTTGTCGCGTACGCCTTCAGGGAAGACTCTAGGTAATTCAAGAGGTTAGATGTCTTCTTTACTCGGCTGGCTGTGAAGACAAGCGACGGAATCAAGAGAAAAACCTACAGAACGAGGCCCAACAAAGCTGCAGAATTCCGGGGTCACTTTGTGTTGTATGCACCTCTTAATGGAGGCAAAGTGCATCAGGAGCGTCGCTTAGATTCTTTGACAAGTTAACGTCGGCATCTCCTTTTGAGATTCTGCCACTGGATTTAACTTGGATTGCAGCTGAAGATTTTCATTGTGCAACGCGCCTTTTGCTGGCCATTTCTTGCATTCATTCTGCAAAAGTGCTTGTCTCGCCTTAGAAATCTTGATGCTCGCTTCAAATGGATATCCTAAATACCAAGTCCAGACATTTGTCTGATACGGTTCCACTAAAGTCTTAAATTGACTGACTAATTTCCCATCAGTGACTGGGTCGGAGCGCTTACGGACTGCAGGCACTTTCGGCCGGTGCAAATCTGTCTCTAGACACTAGTGCAATAAGTCTCGTCTAAATTCGCCCTTTCGAACCCTTAATTTTGAGCTTCGAGAAGAGGAATCGTGGTCGGTCGGCTGAATGGCGGTTCCCGGGAAACGAGCGGATATCCACAAGCGGAAGCGTGTCGGCGATACCTCAAAGTCGGCGTCGAAGATCGAGTTGAAACAAAACCAGGTGAGCACTGGATCCTTCCTTCTCCCAACGCATGCGCGAAAAATGCCGTCGGAAATTCTGAAATTTACGAATTTCGTTGATTTTCGCGATTGACTTTTCATGACCATTCTCACCGCGATCGTCCTGCCGTTGCAGGCGATGTGAGAAAGTGACGATAAACGCTCTTATGCTTCAGGCCACTTCCGCAGTAAGGATTCGACGTTCACCGAAGTCCAATGAAACCGCCGAAGGATCCCTCAGCCAGCTCAAGAAACTCCTGGAGAAGTTCGTGCAATTGTTCGGCAAAAATGCCGAGGAATACGAATCTTATATTGCGGTGAGTCAGCAGCCATTCATCCCCTATCGGACTCAAGCGTTTCAGAACATGAAGAAGCAATTCTTAGTCGCCTTGAACGACTTATCGCCCGTCCCCTATCAACATGGATTCATCATGGAAACTTATCTCTGGCTGGGCGCTTTCTTCGTCGCCTACGAGTTCGGCCATTTCTTCGGTCCCCTTTTCTTTTCACACATTATCCGAATGATCTTCGGCGACCTTTTCATCGCCTTTTTCGCATTCTTCGCTGTCCCACTCGCTTACAATCTCTTCCCGCTGTTCACGCAGATTCCCCTCGAAGACCAGCGCTTTGAAACTGCAGTTGTTTCTTACATCATCGGATGTCTTCGAGGCATTTTGTTCTCCCGTCTTACTTATGTCGGTTAGTGTTTGTTATTCTCAGCAATGTCTAAATCCTCGGAAATTTCAGGCGTGGCCCCATCCACCTTTCTCGCTCCTTTCGTCATCGGGATCAACGCCCAATTCGTCGGCTCCAAGATCGCCAATAACGGCCGAGAGCAATTCCTGCTGGCCACGATTGGATGCGCCACAATGGTCGATTTTCTATTTGCGCTTTTAGATCATACTTTGGTATGGAATTTATGAGAATTTCTTCCTTGATCCAGTCTGTGATTTCAGGACGTTCCCTACCTTCTGTTATTAGCCGTCAACACCGGAATCTTGTTCGTCCACATCCAGCACCTCCTCAAGACACTCAGCACAACGTGGGAACCGAAGAACATGCTTCAGTGGCAAATGGCCGCTTTGACAGCGACCCATTTCGCCCACTCTTTCTTCCAGTACCTGCTTTCTTCAGAGGACCCTCCGGTGTGACTCAGCGTTATAAAGGTATCACGTATGCAAACAACTTTTGTACAGGGTGTCCCAACGCAGACTGACACATTGTTTTTGTCGATAACTCTTGGCAGAAAGGTCGGGTCTTGGCCATTTTAGGACTTTTGAAATCATAAAAACGGAAAATTTTAGTGGTACCCAATTGTCTGGCTTTTGATGCTTTTAAGGAAAAACCGACCGGTAAAGGCTAATTAGGAGGTCTAAATGAATAATCTGTTTGCACGTTCACGTCTCAAACGTGGAAACCTGACATGTGGGAAGCCAACCATCGCCGCTTCCTAGACTCTTCCAGACGCCTGTCCAGACACGTCTGTCTGGACCACACGAGTCGCTTCCACGTCACCCGTCTCGCTAGATAGAAGTCGCCGCGACCCTGCTCAGACGTCGACTCCTCACTTTTGTCTGGACGCGACCTAGAGAGCAGTCGCTATTCTTGATCCGCTCCTTATTTAATAAACGTTTGTGTTTATTTCCCGTGTCCATATCTCGGCATCGCAGGTTCCGACACTTCCAGGCGTCTTCTTGTCGTTTTATCGTGGTCAGAGCTCCCGTTCTCGACGCCGATTCTACAGACACAATGAACGGCCGCACTGTCAGTAAACGTTCCAGTCTGTGTGGAACGCTCCTGCGAACTGGTTGTGCTCGAAAATTCTCGTTGTGCTGTTTTCAGGCTCACAAATGTAAAAAATATTCAAATTTGGGATTAACGCGCAGCTTGTAACGAGACCTTTACAATAATGTGCAATTTTTCTGGAAAATCATTAACGAGCACGTTTAAAGCCGGAATTTCGTTTCAGACAGACACCTTACAAACCGCAGACAATTTGGTGCCAATAAAATTGTGCGGTTCTTCTGATTCCGAAAAGCCTGAAAATTGCCAAGATCCGACCTTTCTACCAAGAATTATCGGCAGAATCAATGTGTCAGTCTACGTTGGGACACCCTGTAAGTTCTTTAGTTGTTATTTTAAGCTACCTCATCTCTGTCGGATTGACCCACAAGGAACGTGTTTTTCGAAAAGTGATTTGTGGTGTCTTCGATTGACTTTTTAACGCTAAACAACCGTCATATCAAGTTTTCCTTTTCGTTCTTACGGGATTTTGTGGCCTTTCGACACATATAGATCAGGTGCTAGAAATTGGTCATTCGGTCGTTTATAGTTTCTTGACAGGTGCATTTCCCAAAACATAGTTGCATGTAACATGTGAAATGTGCTTTTGCATCCCAGATGTGATTCCGATTCCTGACATTTCTAGCTGTGAATATTTTTGGCGAAGAATTCGTTTGCCTATGGCGTGTAAATCACACAGTAGATGGAACTTATTTAGAAGGCAGCTAGGAGCTCGAGCCTCGGTTTGCTTATGAAGTTCAAAAGTTCGAAGGTCGTTGTTTTCGTCGCAGGCGCAAGCATGACCGGCGATAAAACTTCCTGAATCGAGTTGACTGAAGGAAAAGCAGCGTTGTTTGCTCTCACGTATCATTCAAAATCGTATTTTCCTTGTGACTTCTGCGTTTATCATTTTGTTTGTGTGTTTTTGTCTCTGTTTTTCATGAGATCTGCGTCAACCGTCGCTCGATATCTCTATGTTCCTCCCACTGAAATGTACTTCACACTGGATCTGTGCACGCCAGCAGGGAAAAATTGCAATTAAGAGAGCTAAAATCGATAAGAAGTGTGTATTAGGGCTGCGTGTACGTACTTACCCCGTTAAAGGGTCGTTCGGATTTGAAAGGTGATCAAGGATCATTTCAGGGATGTTCCAAGCACTTCTCTCCGTCGTCGCCCTTATCAGCTCCTTATTTCACCCAAATCCGGTGGATCCGATCGTCATAACGCCGTATGGAGCTATCGAAGGATTCGAGTTGGACTCGGCGAATGTGTTCCTTGGGATTCGCTATGCGAAAGCGCCGAATGGAGATCTGCGGCTAGAGGTATGTTAGTTACAGTAAGAACATTTCATGAACCGCTATTTCAGAAACCCGAAAAAGTCGAACAATGGACCGACACGCTCCAGGCGAAAGAATACGGACCCATGTGCCTCCAAGGAACGCGATTAACGGACAGCGAGGATTTCAACGAGGATTGCCTTTTCATGAATATCGTCGTTCCCAAGGAAAGGACGAGCAATACGGCGAAATTTCCAGTGTTCTTCTTCATCCACGGCGGCGGATTTCAGTTTGGATCTCCTCGGGATTACAATCTCTCCGTGATCGCCCAGAATTTTGTCAACAAAGGAATCATTTTTGTGTCCATACAGTACCGTCTTGGCACTTACGGTAGACTAAGTTTTTATAAGATCCGTTAATGTTCAGCTGTTCAGGATTCTTAACCACCGAAGACACAGTTCTTCCTGGAAATCTGGGCCTCTGGGACCAAAAAGTGGCTCTGGATTTTGCAAGGGAGATTCTTCCATCATTCGGAGGCGACATCGACCGGATTACGGTAGGAGGTGAAAGCGCCGGTGCGGCCAGCGTTTCAGCGATGGCACTGTCTCCACACACGAGAGGTAATAAATTCACTCTGGAGCAAAATTCGACAATTCTGGTTCTAGATAACTTTGCCCAAGCGGTCCAGATCAGTGGATCGATCTTCGCTTCCTTCGCTATGGGAAATGACTCCTATGAGTACAATCGAAGGTTTATAGAAGCTATCGGATGCTATGCGTTTTCCTCAATGGAAGTTAAGACCTGCCTGAAAAAAAAATCGGTCAAGGAATTCTTTGAAGCAGCCGGACAGACTGTAGGATCTATGCATCGACTGAATATCTTAATGTTATTTCTTAGACCACGGATTTCGACGCTCTCTTTGGAGTTCCTTTCCACCCACGAGTCGATGGCGATTTCCTGCCAGCAGAACCGAGTGTCCTTATGGATTCCGCTCCAGTGAAACCGACGATTTCAGGAGTCAACGATAAGGAGTTGGGAGGATTCGGTAAGTTTAATATATCACCCGAATCTCTCGAACTAGCTTTGCAGTTCTTGACGGGTTCAACAAGAGCTACATAGACGTCACGTGGCCCTTCTGGAACTCCTTCGATAGGTCAGGTCTCCTTGAAAAGCTGAAGATCACTTCTCAGCACATTCCAAACCTCGATGACCTTCTGGTCCAGTTTTATGCTGATCCGATAGAACCAGGGGAGACGCGAAACTCGTCTGAGTGCCTCACAAAGCATATCCAGGTTGGCTGTGCAAAATAACTCTAAAAATCATCGGAAATTCAGTCGATCAGCGATATCTCCTTCGTCATACCAGCGTACCTGGAAGCCCAAGAGAAACTGAGTCACGGCTGGCCCGTATACCTCTACATCACGAGCTTCTACAGCAAGTCGCCCCAAAAGATGAGCCTTCCGGTGAAAGGCAGCTTCCACAGCAACGAGCTACCGTATCTCTTTGGAAACAAGCCTCGTTTCCCGATTTTGGACAACGAAGCCAGCCGCCAGTTCATGAAAAACATCGTCGACGCCTACTTTTCGTTTATCAAAACGGGGTGGGAAAGAGAATCCTAGAAAAAGTCAAGATGATAAGGTTAAATTCAGGAAACCAACGATCGAGAGCTTGCAATGGAAGCCTATTTCAAAAGCTGAAGATGACGCGTATCTCTCGCTCGATCTCAAATGTACGATGAAAGAAGGATTCATGAGGAAGTCGATCAAATTTTGGACGAAAGAAGTCATGAATGTTGTGGACAAAACCAAATTGAAGCCGCTGTTTCCTGATTTATGAGATTTTATACCGTTTGTACTTATGACGATTTCATGCTTAGGTTGATTACTTAATGCTTACAAAGTCGGATCCATTCTTAAGCGCCTTTTAAAACCGTCTTTTCATCTTCTTTTGGTTGATTCGGTTGCCCACAAGCTTCTTCTCGGGTCTTATAGCAGGAAGCAGATTTGCCAGCTTCTTCACACCACATTTACTCGGAATTTGCTTCGTCCAAAAGTCGAAAGCATCCTCCATCAAACCCTCCTTCGATTTGCTGCTCAGGTTCAAGCTCGTGTACCTCCTGGGATGCGCCAAGTTCGCTGGCTTCCAAATGATTCCACTGCTCATGGGGGTGCTGCAATATCGAAAGAGTTAAACCCCTAAAACACACTCACCCTGTCTTAGAAAACGATACGACAGCGTCGAGGATCTGCCTCTGAAACAATCGACTCTCCAAGCGACCATCGAAAACGCTCTCGAACTGGTCTTCGAAGAGATAACAAAGCTCGTTTCCGTGGTACGCGCCCGGGATCGCGGCTTCGTCTCTATCCACCCTCGAAAAATACTCTTCGAGGCCAACGTAAACCCGCCCTTCGTATTTGATCCTCAACTCGACTTCTTGGAGCATCGGAATATTGAAGAGGATATCGCTGGCCAGTTGAGTCAGGCGAGAGAGGTAAAAGGTCGAATTAGGAAGCTCTGAGTCCTCGTTCCTCTGGATGTAGAACTGAACTAACTCGTCTTCTAAGCCGTCGACACCTGCTGCAACGGTTTTTATAACTAAGCGAAGGTCGGACTCGCTGTAGGAAAGAAGTTTCTGAGGTTCCACGTCGAATACGCAGAAGTCAAGGATGTTCATGACTGAACGATTGTTTAAACTCTGTTTTAAAGCAAATTTCTTACTAAAAACTCCCATTTCAGCACTCGTGATAAGCGTGAGCATAGGAACATTAGGCGAGAGTTCCAACAACCTTTCGTATGAGTCGATCGGAAAGAGCTCCTGGTCGAAGCGCATATTGTAGCGGAATCCGAGTGGTCGATCCTTCGCTGGACCCTAAAAGGATCACATCAGAGCCGTCAGAAATGGATCGGGCTACGATATCCTCGAAAGCAGCCATGAAAGCGTCGATAGGCAAATTCTTCATGCAACTGATGACCTTCTCTGACGGCCCATTGCATTCCAAAAAGCGGGAGAGGAGGCGACTCTCCGAAACGACGCGTTCGTTCATAGCAAAAGTAGAAAGAGAAGAGCCGCTCAGGCAAATGGCCCTCTGGAACAGATCTGAAAGTAACAACTGCGATACGCTTGAAATGGAGAGTCAACCTGAAGCCACTGGGGACATGGTCAGAGCAGAGATGGACGCACCTCCGGCACTCCCTCCAAGGACGGTGATCTCCGAAGGATTTCCTCCGAAATCGGCAATCGTTTCCTTCACAAAGCGAAGAGCTTGAATTTGGTCCCAAAGACCGAGATTTCCGGGAACGACGTCGTCGCCGGTGGAGAAAAATCCTTAAAAAAGAGGTTTGGTAATTAGGAATGCTTTAACAAGGAACAGCTACCAAAGGGTCCTAAGCGATAGTTGATGGTCACGAAAACGACGTGCTGACTAACGAAATTCTCTGCTATTCTCTGGAAACCGTAGATCGTCGAAGTTCCAACTTCAAAACCGCCTCCGTGGATCCAAACGATGACCGGATATCCCAAGTGGCCTTTCGGAGGCTTCCCATGGGCCATAATGTTCAGGAAAAGGCAATCTTCGCTGAATTCGAGTTCTGCGTCCATCATCCACGGATAAGTCGGGTAGCAAGAGGGTCCAAACTCCTTCGCCAGTCTTCGTCCGTTCCAAGGCGTAACTGGTTTTGGTTTCTGAAAACAAAAGTCCTAAACCTTCAAACTCTCAACTAACCTCAAATCTCTTCGGCGGTTCCGCATACGGAACACCAAGGAATATTCTCGCGAAATGTCCATTCTGCAGTCGATATCTGAGACCCTCGATCTCTCCCAACTTGGTTTGAACTTTCGCACTCGGGAAAAGTTCGAAAAAAGCGAAACGGAATAAGAAAAACAGGGAAGCGAGCAATAAACGCATCTTCAATATTTGCTGCCCCGTCGCGCCTTTTATCGACAGGTCATCACACACTTCAATACTCAGTTTACCCCTTAAACTTCTTAAGTTTTACTGCAAATGTTGTTTTCTCTAAACAGCCGTTACAGCGCACACCCCCAAACACAACGCGTAGAAACGTCAAAACGAGTTCAGCGCCGGTTCTGGGACGTATTTGTGACCAAGCGTTCCTAATTTGGAAAGCAAAGTGCGCTCTGTGACGGAATTCTGCAGCTTGTGTCATGGTGCCTACAAAAATCACGAAAATTTTACACCTTTCAGGCGTAGCCAGATGCATTAGACCTAACACCGGGCAGTTTCGTTCTTCTTTTGACCTTCTCGAGATTGTTGGAAAGCGAAGTTTTCACCAAAGCGGGTAACAATCTCTGGAGCTTCTTAACGTCCACCTTCTTCGGCAGATTCTTCGTCCAGAACTGGAACGATTCTTCCATCAATCCGTCCTTCGGGACACTTTTTGTGCCAACTCCTGTGTATCTTCTTGGGTGAGCTGCATCCACGGGCTTCCACTTCAAGCCACCGCTTTTCGGAATCCTGCATTCAAGAAATTAGCACATTAAAGAATGGAACCCTTCAAACCCAGTTTTTGCAAAGGACACAATCGCATCCAGCATCTCCTCTTTAAATCGCTCGCTATCGGCGCTCCCATCGAACGGACTCCCCAGCTGGGCCTCAAACAAATAACTCAATTCGTTTCCGTGGAACGCTCCCGGGATCGAAAATTCGTCGCGCTCCATCCAAGTGAAGAATTCTTCGACGCCCATATAAACTGGCCACCCGAATCTCCGCTTGAGGTCCACTTCTTGCAGCATCGGGACGTTGAACATTACGTCGCTGGCCAGTTGAGTGAGGCGCCCGAGGAAAAACGTGGCGTTTCGGACGTCCGATTTTGTCCCCCGATCGATGTAGAAGTTGACAAGTTCCTCTTCGAGTCCGTCGTCGCCGCCGCTGACGGTTTTGATGATTGCGCGGAGGTCAGATTCATCGTACGTCGTCAGTTTGTCGATGTCCACGTCGATGAGATTCATGTCAAAGTTGTTCATAGCTGGAAGCGAGAATTTACGAGTTGTATTTCAAAGAAGAGCATACTGAAAATGCCCATTTCGGCAGTTGTGATCATCGCCAAAGTTGGGATTCTCTCGGCCGACTCCACGAGTCTTTCGAAAGAGGTTTCGGGGAAAAAGTCGGCGTCGAATCTGGGGCTGTAGCGAAATCCGAGCATTCGATCCTTCGCTGATCCCTGTAAGCACAACCCAATTTTCAAAAATCCCCGAAATTCGACAACTTACAATCTCGAAAATGGCGTTATTCATCTCGTCGACGTATTTCTTCTTCAAGCAGCGCATAATCTTCTTCGACGTCCCTTCGCATTCGACAGTCTTGGCGAACACGAGGCTCTCCTCCACCACTCGCTCGCCGATTGCGAAATTTGCCATCGCGGAGCCGCTGATCGCGACGACTTTGTGGAAAAGACCTGGGAAGAAACGGAACATTTATAATCGGAAATAAGGATGAAACCTTTGGAGTGAGGCGAGAGGGTCAAAGCCGAAACGGCCGCCGCGCCGGCGCTCTCGCCGAAAATCGTGACGCTCGAAGGGTTGCCGCCGAAGTCAAAAATCGCCGCTTGAATGAAGCGAAGAGCGGCGATTTGGTCCCAAAGTCCGACGTTTCCTGGAGCCGCTTCGTCGCCCGTCGAAATGAAGCCTGAAAAGTGAAGAAATGGATTAAATGCTGCGAAGTAATGAGATTGCTCACCATATGGACCCAGTCGATAATTGAACGTCACAAAAACAACATTTCGGCTTACGAAATTCTCCGAAATATTCTTGTAACCGTAAACCGTCGACGTTCCGAGTTCGAATCCTCCACCTTGTATCCAAACGATCACAGGGAGGCTCTTCGCCTTGGCCGGGGCCATGATGTTCATGTAGAGGCAATCTTCGTCGAATTCCACGGTCGGATCCATCATTAGTGGCATCGTCGCGTGGCAGGAGAATCGAAAATTCGTCGCCTTAAGAACGCCGCTCCATTTCGAAACTATTCTCGCTCTCTGAAAATTAAACTTTGAAAAAATGCTCGAAATCACCTCACCTCAAATCGCTCGGGTTTGTCCACAAACGGGATCCCAAGGAAGACCTTCGTGGAACATCCATTCCGCAGTTTGTTGTGGAATCCTTCGATTTTCCCGAATTTCGTCTTCACGAAGGGGTTCGTGGAGAATGTAAGGACAAAATTCGTAAACAGGAACCACGAAAGCAACGAAAACATCGAATTAAATGAAGACGAAGAGCAGAGAAATTCGAGTTTCTTCGGGGATCCTGGTAAGTTTGTGTGGCGAAGCGGAGAGTGCGCCTACCCGTCGAACGACCTTGAACACGAATTTGTGCTGAAACGAGGCGTACTGATTATGTTGACGCTTGAATTAAAAGAAAGCGGCTTTAAACTGACGTCTGTGGGAGAGCACAAAGTCATATTTAAAAAATTTCAGGTTTCTCAGCAGGACTCAAGCACTCAAGCTGGGAGAGAGCACTCAGAAATGGACAGAAAGAAACAAATTTATAGGTTCGTCTTTCAAGATATGTACATAGTAGGATGGATAGTCATTGCACCGGAACCCAACATCCCCAATCAAATCTAATTGCTGTCACGCTCGCAAACGAAGGCGAGTTTCGCGTCGCAGGACTTCGAGTTCCATTCGCCCTTTTGGATCTAAACAAAAAAACTGGTCGAAATGTTCCCAAACTGTTCCTACCGTCACGCAAGTGCCACGCTTCTTGTAGGCGTCGTCGGCGAAGTTGTCGAAGTCGGGGTCCTCGTGCGTTGCCCAATAGAAGTTCCGGCGCTTCGAGATTCTTCCTCCGATCCAGATTTCTGAACTTCCGATCATCTTCGCCACGAAACTGTTCTCGGCCTCGTCGCCGATGGTTACCAGCGCAGATTCTTCTTTTTCGCACTTCTTCGAGGCTTCTTCCCACGATAGGCGCTCCTTGGTGACCTTGTAGATCGTCTTGTTCTTGAACTGCTTCCACCCGCTTGGAACGCTGGCGCCGTGGCGGTTTCCGGCGGAAATTTGGTCCGCGGGACCGAATCGTGCTGCCAATTCGCAGATAAACGGCGCCGTTTTGGTGCACTTCACGGTTTGTTTCTTTCCGTTGGTCAGGTCCACCTGACCGCAGTTTTCGTGGGTCCACGTCTTCGTCGTTTGGAGATTCTTCGTTTGGAACGTCGCTGTGGCGATAACTACAATAACTGCTATGTTTATTTTAGATCCGGCCTTTACGGACTTACCCTTGAGATTGGTCTCATCTTCCTTCGCCCAAGGTCTCGCGATCTGCCCCCCGAAGACTTGGCAAACGGCCTTCGCGTCCTCGTAAATCATCATCACCGGAACAATCGTGTAGCACTGGTAGCCATGGAATCCTCGAATAGCGCTTAAAGGACACCCGAAAGCGAAGGTCGGAATTCCGTGCACGCACGTGGCGACGAAGAAGAGCAGCGCGAAGACTGTTCCAAACATCTCGGCCTCTCGATCCACTTGGAATCGCTGGTTTATCTTTGAGTTCGGCGCTGCTTTTATACGTCAAGATCACAAAGAAGCGGAAAACCTGCGTTATTTCGTCTAGACGAGATACACGTCGTTTGGGAGAATCCGGGAAGCCGTTTGTTCCCACAAAGCAGCGAAATACGTCACGATCGGTTGAAGACGCGCAGAATCGCAATTCGATGGAGATGAAATCGTCCAGGGGAGATCGACTTTTGATCTGTGTCAAATCGAGGCTGATCTCTGTAGTCTGTGGAGTTGTTAAACCAGTTTTCCAGTTCATCAGTTAAGAAATTTCGAATTTCAACATATTTCTCAATACGTTAACAGTAATCTGGCACTACTCCTGAAGCGAACTATGCATGCTTCCTGTTATTAGCAAGGAAGTCGCGCCATATTTCATGTGCCTATGGCCACGTGTGGCTTTTTACAAAATATGAATTGTATATAGTTTGAAAACTCTGCGCGTATGAAATATGTCTTGAGCTACAAAATTCAGTCAGTCAAAAACTAAAAGACTGCTTTTGATTGACATCCACTTCAGCCTCTAAGACACGATTATCGGGCAAGACAATGTAGATTTAATAGTACGTGTCCAATCCAATACTGGTCAAAGGACCGATTTGCAAGGTATTGACGAAAAAATCATGTGATTGCCCTAACTGTTTTCATAAACATTGTTCCTGCTCGCAAAACCTTTAAAAACTCAAAACGTAATTCAAAAATCTTGCAAATTAACAAAAAAAACTAGTTGTATTCACGGAACCACTCGCCATACAACCTACAGGAAGTAAAGAGAAGAAGTATCTCGAGTTCATTTCATGAGCAATCGTCATCAGTTCGGCGCCAGTCATTGCAAAAGCAGGCGTAGTTTGTGATTGTGAAGTGGCCAAAAAGTTCGCATGCTCCCTTGAAAGGTCTTTTCTAGTCTCTCGACTATCAAATCTTCATTTCTTGCAAACTACAAAATTAGAAATTATCGGATTCCTGTTTACACAGAAATGTGTACCGCATGAATACAGCGCTGGCTCCAGACGGTCATCTGTTTACTAAAATTTCGTGACCATGTGGCAATATTTTTGGCTGAGATCAGAAGACCGCCCTTTTTTCCACCAGTTACCAACTAAATTTGGAAACAAAAAAACCATGCGGTTTTTTGGTTTTTTATTTAATCATATCTGCGAACACATCTAAAAGCACAAAAACATCCCAGATAATAAACCCGTTTATGTATTTCAAGCAACAGTTTTATGGATGACTCTCCAGAATTTGTGTTTTCGTGTAAAAAGGAAAAATTTGTTTTCCCCGTCACAAAACCTCGAAAATTGTGCCTTTATGGAATTCTCTGCCTGAAATCATTGTCCGAGCTAAGAATGCATCAGCGTTCAAGAGAAAGGTGAGGCAATGGCTCTCTGTTATTTTGTTTTTTGTTGTTCCGTCCGTCTATGTTGAGATGAGAAAATTGCGAGATATGCACCTTTCCCGATTACTGTTACACAAGTGATACCTTTAATGCTATGTTATTGATCGCTTCGTGCATAATAAATTGAAACTGAAATGGCAAATGACCTCACAAATACGTTATTGCTAAACATCTTTCATGTTTTCCCTGCCAAAATGGTTCTTCGGAACAAATTTTATCGCAAAAATCGATATTTTAATTTGCAGAAATAGCTAATGACCACTCAGCCGTTGTTCTTAAACTACCCTTGTCTTTCATGTCGAAAACAACGCACTTTATGCAAATGCTAACAAACTGCTTTAAGCCAAGTACGTCCATTCTAATAAACATAGAATTTTGATAGCAAACAGCACACTTTAAAGAGAATTGGTGTATTTTTTATTGCTGCTGAACTGATGAAGGTGCTTACAACTCATATTGCCTGCAATTTTCACCGATGACTGCAATCGCTATTTCATAACCGTAAGATTAATTTTGCTTATCACAAAGCATGCTGTTGCATAATGACGTTTTATTGGCGCCTCCACTACAGTTTTTGTTTTGTTAACTAAATGATTAAGGCATCTGCGTTCCTAATACAGGAAATGACGTATATCACCGTACGATTTGCTTCGAGAAAACACGGACAAAAGTTTAAGGACAAGTGTAATTGGGAGCGTAAGTCGGATATGCGCACTCAGATTGATTCCACTTTTGCTGGAGATCAGTGACATTCGGGTAGAGGAGAGGAGTGGGTTGGAGACGTGGAGTTGCCAGAGCGAGGAGATTATCCAGGATCTGCTTGTTCTCTTGACGAAGGGCTTCGAGAGTGTCGCGGAGACTCCGATTTTCGTTCACCACGGAACGAAGCATTTGGCAAAGTTCTTCCTTTGTTTTGAGATCTGCTCGAATCTGGAAACCGCTGGAGTAGCTAATCCGACAATCTTTTTAGGTCTTACCTTTTCGCGATATTGGCGAGCGTACTTGCGCTTGTGGATGATCTTCTTCTTCTCGGTGTCTGAAACGCTCTGGCTGATCTCTTGGTCTTCGAGGCGAGGCCTTCCACGTCTTCTTTGGCCCAATTCGAAAGACTCCAGTTCCAATGAAGCTGGAGGGGAGGGAGAGGGAGTAGAACTTGTATTTGAGGTAGAAGCCATCGGCAACGAGGGACACACAAGGTGACTGACAGAGAACTCTGCAAGTACGCCAAGACGACAGGAGGAGGGGCAAAGGAAGGGGCGTGAATTACTTCATTAGTCACAGATTACAAATCTTGTGTTAAGTTAGCTGATTGTATGAACTCAGTTGCCATACAGGACATAGTAAGAATTAAGCATGGAACAGCCTGCTGACTTTCGCCAATAAAAGAACGGTATTTAAGTTCACATTTGAATTGGTCCACGTTTGTTATTAACTCTTCTTGACATGAATGCTATGCGAATAATCGCAAATTTCAAGCAATTGAAAATTAAACACTTGGCGTTTGAATGCTGCTCGTTGGTTTAATGTGGCGTTCACACTGTGGATTGCACTGTTAACTACAAATGAATCTCGAATTCACGTCAAATCATGCTGCAATAAATGTGCGTAACTAGCAATTTCTCATCGCCTCTTTCAAAAACATAAAATTTGTAATTACTTATGATGTCACGACGCCAGTCGAGGAAGATAAAATCACTGGCTTTTGCAGAGTTGCAATTTCGCGGGGTTTCTAACCGCTGATAGCATCAAGGATACGTCGTAGCATGTAGCAAAGTTGTTTCAAATTGCCACGTGATTTCCTGAGTAACCTGAGCGTTTAGGAAGCGTGCCTTAAGTTATTACACGTCACTGATATCATTTTGATGACAGCGGAAGTAAGTTTTAGTGTGGTCTTACTCCATCAAACTACATCTAAAAGCTTTAGTACTCACAAACACTTGCACAATTCCACCGATGCAGCATTTTCTCCTACAGATATCCTAATAGTTTAACATTTCAGAATGTGTAAATGCAATAGTGGCCGTTTTACTTTGTAAGATGCGAACGTCAATTCTTATCAATATTTGTGCACTATCTTGCTTCAACTCTTTTAACTGTTTATGTATTTCGAAAACTGTTTTTGAACAAGACGAACAAGTCATAACCCAAATATTCCCACATGTCGAAATGAATAATTTCGAATTTTTCATTTCACAAGATGCACATCAACATCACTTCACGTTGACTAGGCCAGTTCAAACCAGTCCGACGCGTTTTCAATCTTTAATCAAATATTTCTCCATCTTCCATTCTCTGTGCGAAGGACAGATTCAGAACTTGGCTGAGGATCTTTTTTATGGCTGAGGTGGGAACGGGTTGAAGGGGAGGAAGGGCTGCTGGACGAAAGGCGCCCTGGAGACGGCGAGGGATTGGAGGGCAAGGGAGGACTGCACGAGGTTGTTCAGGATGCGGTGGTTCTCTGAACGTAGATCATCGAGCGTTGTCTTCAGCTGCTTGTTCTCAACTTCCATCCGAATAAGCATTTCGCGGAGTTCTTCCTTTGTTTGAAGGTCCGCTCGGATCTGCGAAAAATTACGATGATAACTCATTTACACGTTTCCTAAGCTCACCTTTTCGCGGTACTCTCGGGCGTACTTCCTCCTGTAGATAATCTTGCTCTTGGTCTCTTTGGACGTTCCGGGGTCATGCATGATCTCGCTGTCGTTCATGCGTGGCCGGCCGCGCTTTTTTCCGATTTGAGGCTCCCAATCCGAAGGCGAAGTCGACGGAGGAGCCGAAGTGGAGGTGCCCGGGGGAGGAGAGGGCGTGGCTTCTTTGGGAGACATGAATGGAGTTCTGAAACAAGAGGAAAAATGAAACAAACCGTCTATCACAAGGGCAAATGGCGCGAGTGGTGCAGAACGGAAACTTTTTTGGTTTCGAACTAGTGATTTTGCTTTACGAACGATAACATGGCTATCACTAGAGGACGCGTAGTTTAAGAACTTTCTAGAATGAAGTCTAGTGATGTTGTGATGAAATCGTGTGATTTTTGAGATTGCAAGACCCGTTCTAAAGTAAACAAACAGGTTTCACAACAACTGTTTTTCGGTTATTGTAAATTATAACTCAGAGATCGAAATGTTCTGGAACGTTCGAAAAATTCTTGGGTATGACTACTGGGAAAATATACAAAGCAAAACGAAACCAACAATTTTGAATTCGAAACCAGAAGGAAAGTAAAGGAAAGTAATAGCAACAAGTAAAGTTTCAAAGGAACGTGAGATTGATTGACATTGGAAGATTGATCTCAGGAATACGGTTATAAATAGAAATAAGTAGAAAGAGCATACAGTTGATAATATTAGTAAGCATGACAGGGTGCTCCATTGAAGACTTACGAATAAAATCGAAACATATAAGTCTCAAACAATTTGCAACAGTCCAAAGACACACAGTTGGGGGGGGGGCAACTGGGTGTAAATGCAAAAACCAAATTACTTTTCAAATAAGAGAATTAGCAAACTTCTATACGTCAACCAAAGGCACCACAAAAAAGCATTCAACGAGTTGCGTCAACGCAATTCAGAAATGATCTTCTTACGTGACCAGCTCACTATCTAACTCAGACGTCACTTAAGAAACCATTGGTTAAGAACACCGTTTTATACGGAAGATAGATGACGTGATCTTTGGCACTGATAAGATAGACAGTCATGTTGACGCGTATGATTGCGTAGGCGTACTGTTTGGGAAGTGAACTGGCTTGGTCAAATGTAAGATTTCGTAAACTTATGATGTTTGCACTTTGAGCTTGCTATTTTTGATCTCTGATCAACGGTTTCAAGTTTGAGTGGCTTATTGACTTACTTCAAACTAATCTTTCGAATACAAAGTGCTGACATGAGTCAAGTTTTTCAAGGAACCGTATGAATTGAGCGGCAACTTTGTAAAAGGTTTTTAGGCTTACAGCGACTTTAGTTTTTATAATTATAGCGTTCTTAAATTTTAAGATAAACTGAGCTTTGTGAGGCTGTAAGGCTGTGAGGTTGTGAGGTTGTGAGCTTTGTGAGGTTGTGAGGTTGTGAGGCTGTGAGCTTTGTGAGCTCTTTGAGGCTGTAAGGCTGTGAGCTCTGTGGAGCTCTATGAGCTCTGTGAGCTTTGTGAGGTTGTGAGGCTGTGAGGTTGTGAGGTTGTGAGGCTTTGAGGCTGTGAGGTTGTGAGGTTGTGAGGCTGTGAGGTTGTGAGGTTGTGAGGTTGTGAGGTTGTGAGGCTGTGAGGTTGTGAGGTCGCGAGCTTTGTGAGGTTGTGAGGTTGTGAGGCTGTGAGCTTTGTGAGCTCTTTGAGGCTGTAAGGCTGTGAGCTCTGTGTTGTGAGCTCTATGAGCTCTGTGAGCTTTGTGAGGTTGTGAGGCTGTGAGGTTGTGAGGTTGTGAGGCTGTGAGGTTGTGAGGCTCCATGTCTAAAATGAATTCCTTAAATATTTCGTCGGAAATTAAAAATGTCGAACAGACGTTTATTTAAAAATGGTACGTTCTTTGGATGACTTTCTTTCTAATCACCAGTCGTGGGTAAATATGTCAACCACGTGAATTATGTGCCGTTGCCCTCGTATCTACGTGATATTTTAGGGCCTTGTGAGCTATTTTTAAGAATGTTTTGTGAGCTGACTCATCGAACACTCTCAAACCCACTCACGATTCAAGCAAACGATTCAGTTTACGACTTGAAACTGTTATTAGTTTCTACGATAAAAGGACAGATTCGTAAACGAACCGTCTGTTACCAAAACAGGTCAATGAGTCAACGGATCATTCGATTCCATAGGGTTCTGTATTTGACTAGAGTAGAGGAAATGGTGGCCATCAGATTTTTTACGATAAGAAATATTAACTAAATAGAACTTGATAATAAGTTACGGCTTCTCGAATCTGACCTTTTATAAGCGGCTACCATCAAGCGGAAGCTGCAAAAAAAATCTGATAGTTTGGGTTGGGCACAAACTTCTGAAAATTCTAACGGCGAGTTAATCCTTTTCCACACGCAAAGCTACAAATTTTACGGCGTCATAAGTTGTCACAATTGGCATTCAAAGAAATTCTGTTTGACCGTCCAGAGATGGGGTGGGCATATGCAGTCAATCCCTGTTCTTCCCCTATCTCTCACTGTTCACTCCTGTATTCTGTCCAACGAGGTCTGCGACACACGTTTTATTGCTTTCAAAACCCTTATCACAACTCGTTCTGGCGCTTCTTTTCCGAAGCTCCTGGCAGCAAAAACGTCAACTCGCTCACGGAAACCTTCGACGGAACCTCTTTCGTCCAGAAATCCATTCTTTCTCGCAGCATCCCGTCTTCCATGTGGCTCTCGACGTCCAATTTCAAAAACCGATCTGGTTTTTGAGGCGTAATCGGCGCCCAGGACACGTTGCCCACAATCGGCTTCCTAAGAATTCGTAATAAACGCTGATTCACTCTTCAAATACTCCCACCCGGTCCTGGCAAACGACAAAAAACCATCGAAGACGTTCTTCTTGAACCTTATGCCGTCATCGTCCTTCGCAGAGTCGATGATCTTCCACAGACGGCCGAAGAGATACGTGAGTTCGTTTCCGTGGAACGCGCCTTCCACGGGCACGTTTTCGCGGCCGTTCTTGTTGTAGAACACCTCCAGGTACAGGTGGACCGGCCATCCGTTTTCAAGCTTCTCTAGCGCTTCTTGGAACATCGGAACGTTGAAGGTGATGTCTCCTCCGGCCTGAAAAGATCTGTTTGCCTATGAATTAGGGCTACCCCCACCTCTACAAGCCTTGTGAGGTAAAATGAGGAGTTCTTAAATTCGCTTTTTGCCGTGCGTTTCACGTAGAATTTGGCCATGAGCTCGTAGAGATCCTTGACCCTAGCAGACATCTTCTTTAATAGGTCTTGGAGACTCGCTTCGTTGAAGCTGTTCCACTTCCTCTGAGGGACGTCGATGAGGCTGAAGTTCTCGTTGAAAAGCACTAAAAAGGAAAGAAATTAAACAAAATATTTATGAATTTTTGACATCACAAACCGCCTCAAGTTCTCACTCTCAGTCCGTGGGGGTCAACAGGAACCTCAAAATTAATTCCCAAAACGTCCTTCCTCATCCCCAAAATTAAACAAATCAATCACGCACCAAAGGCTCCCATTTCGGCCGTCGTGATCCCGGAGATTGTGGGAATCTTCGGCGCGTCCTTGATCATCGTGTGAAGGTCGGAGGGGAAGAAATCCCCGTCGATCCGCGGGTTGTAGCGGAGGCCGATGATTCTGTCCACTGCTGGGCCCTGAATCGAGAGTTATTCGGGATAAAACTCTTCATAACCCACAATCTCGGCATGCGCTTCTGCATATTCCTTCAGGGTCTTCTTCTTCAAGCACTTTTTCGCCTCTTCCGGGCTTCCTTTGCACCCGATCACGTCGATGAAGCGCGCGCTTTCTTCGCCGATTCGCTCGGAGATGGAAAAGGAGCAGAAGACCGACCCACTCATCTGGATCGCTCTCTTGAACAGACCTAAAATAAGCGATATGAAGAGGATATCCTAAGAGTTCTTACCATTCGTGTGTGGCGAAAGCGTCAAAGCGGAAACACTGGATCCACCGGCGCTCTCGCCCGAAATCGTCACTTCTTCGGGATTTCCTCCGAACGACGGAATCACTTCCTTGACGAATTCAAGCGCCGATTGCTGATCCCAGAGGCCGAGGTTCCCCGGGAGGACTTTGTCCGTCGTCGTCAGGAATCCTGAAGATGAGCAATAAGAAACGGAATTGGCTGAACAGTCGACATTTGTTGCAGCGCGAATTATCAGAAACACCAACCACAATCCGGACTCACCCAAAGGTCCAAGGCGATAATTGAACGTCACAAATACGAATCCCTGGCTTACGAAGTTCTTCACGATCTCCTTGTACCCGTAAGTTGTCGAACTCCCCGTTTCGTAGCCTCCACCGTAAATAAACACAAAAACGGGGCATCCAGAAGGTTCTTCGCACTGAAAATGGATCAAAATATCGAATTTGCCTTGAAATGCGCGTTCACCTTCTCCTTCGGCTTCATAATGTTCATAAAGAGGCAATCTTCGCTGAGCGTTTGAGATTTCCGGGTTGTCCAACCGGCGGCCGTGACGCACGAAGATCCGAAGTCGGTGGCCGGGCGCGTTTCGGTCCATTTTTCGACGCGTTCGGGTTTCTGAAAAGCCAAAATAAGCTGCTGAAATATCTGAAACTTCTCTCGAACTCACCTCGAGCCTCCGCTCCCCGACCGGCGGCTTCGCGAACGGGATTCCGAGGAAAGCCTGCGCTCCTTCGAACTCAAATCCCTCGACAGGTCCATACGGCGTGTGGATCACATTTTCCGCCTCTCTGGGATTATACGAGAACCCCAAATAGGAGAGAATCAAGAGCAGAGCGACGGCGACAGGTACGGCCCAGAGCGCGGCGATGAGGTATTGGAAGAGCCTGGCGACCAGCTTGTTCGCCGAGAACGCGCGGATCGCGGGACTTTTGGAGCGTCCGCGGCCTTCACTGCTCATCGACGATTCCAGACGACAGAAGACGGCCGGCGCATCCCGCGAGCCCACCACGTTCCTTGCTCCCATATCGTTTTAGGTCATCGCTGGAAAGAACTGTCGAGGCAGTCGTGTTTTGAGAAGCAAAGGTAGTACAGGAGAGTAGCAGCTGGGGGAGAACAAACAGGATTCGCGAATGAAGAGATAAATAGCGAGTGGCGGAACGCGGTGTGTGCCACGTTGGTTTCGGACGAGCGGGAGTCATGGCGACGTTTGATTTGTAAATATGCGAAAGCGATTGATCGCGAGCTGAATGCTCCGGAGAGCTTGCCTGCATTGAAAATTTTTTCGTTGACCAAATTATTTGGAATTCAGTTGAATGTTGATTGAGAACGAGAAAGCGAATTCGTGGTTTGTCTTGGTCCGATGGTTATTTGCACAGAGATAGTCTGCTTCAACGTTCGAAAACGAGACGTGGCTAAAGCTTGACTGTTTGCAACTGGCAAATTCGTATACTGAAGGCTAGCAGTGCAGTATTTCGTGCTAATATTGAATGCTCTAATAATTAAAAAATATGGTTAAAACTATCTTAACCACTTTAGGAACTGTTTCTAGACGTGTATTCCATGTTTTCATCTTTCTTTTATCGCACACATTGCAAGTGTCTCATAGAATCCGCTTAACAGTGATGACTCCATTAGCTAGCAATCCTTTGAGTCAATAAAACTTTGTAAATCCGAGTTCAGCCATTTTGAACTGGGGTTCAAGCTCAACGACCACGAAAATTTGTTGTAACAAATCCGCATTTCAGGCCGGCAACTATCAGTTGAAGCTCATGTGACAGCCTGACATAAAAATTCGAAGCTAGGTAATTGTTTACCTTCTGTGTAAACAAAAAGTTTTATCGCTCAGGTTTAAGGCGTCATGAATTGTAGTTTGACATACAGCCCGGCGTCGTTTTTGATTTTTTATTGATGGGTTCAAAAAATCTGTAAGGGACCAATCTTCTAATAGAATTGATTTACTTCAGTTTCGAAACCCTAACCAAAATTTCGGTTTTGCATACTACACATATATTCCTGCCTGTTTTGAAACCAATAACTAATAAAAGTCAGTAGAAAGGGAAAACCAAGGTCTCCGAAATGATCTCCAATTTCCCATCTTGCCGCCCATTGTGCAATTCGCCGTCTCCTCATGTCACTCGTCCTCAAAAACTCTCGTAAACCCCCGGCGAAGATCCAGATTTCCCACATACGTTTACTATGCCGATAACGTTTTTATGCTTATGTAACATTCGCGACGTCACATTAACATTAGCACACGCAAGGCGGCGAAACTCGTTTGTATGCGAGATTCGCATTACGAAGACGCAGTCACGCAAATTCGATCATCGGAAGCGGGCGGATCGGATATCTTTATGAGATCTGGGGGTGGAACAGGTTCCGACCCCCTCGGACGCCATAAAAGAAAGTGAGTTGAAACATTTCCATCGGAGTCGTTTTCGACGACGACGAATCTCGGTTGACGCCTCGCGATGTTCGAAGAGAAACTGATGATCGGCGTGGCCTCGGCCTGCTCCACGATGGCCATCCTGGCCTGCATCCTCGTGATTCCCTCGCTCTACCAAACGATCAAAGAGGTCCATGAAGAGGTCATGGACGGCGTCCAGGTCTTCCGTGTGGAGACTGATAGCGCCTGGACCGACATGATGGACATCCAGCTCTCCGTGAGCCCTCCCTCGAAGCCCCGCGAGAACCCTTTCAACAGCATCTTCCGTCAGAAGCGTCAAGACTTCTCCGGCCTCCCCGCCTGGTGCCAGTGCGAGCCCACGAAGCCAGTGTGTCCTCCTGGTCCTCCCGGACCTCCTGGAAGTCCTGGAGCTGACGGATCTCCCGGAGCTCCTGGACCCGCCGGAGAGGACAACACCTCCACCTACGCTCCCATCACCTGCGCTCCTCAGGTATTTCTAATTTGTTTATTCTTTGATTTTTTATGCATTTGTTTTAGGACACCGCTTGCGTCAAGTGTCCTGCAGGAGCTCCCGGACCTCCTGGAATGGACGGCCACGAAGGTCTCCCCGGCCCCGACGGAGTCCCCGGAGGCAGCGGCGCTCCCGGAATCCCCGGACCTCAAGGAGCCCCAGGACCCGCCGGAGATGCTGGAGCAGCCGGACCCGCTGGACCCAACGGACAACCTGGATCCAAGGGAGATGACGGAACCAAAGGGAAAGGTCTTGCCGGACCCCCTGGCGCGCCTGGTCTTCCCGGACCTGCCGGAAACGCGGGAAAGAACGGGGAAGTCGGAGCCGATGGCGCCGCCGGTCCCGAAGGACCCGCCGGACTTGCGGGCCAGCCCGGAGCTCCCGGAATCGATGGCAAAGTCGGAATTGCCGGGGGTCCCGGAATCCCCGGAAACGACGCCGCCTATTGTCCGTGTCCTCCACGCACCTCGGTTCTTCGCAGTTAAACCGCCGCCAGAATCTCCGCTTCGCTTTGCGCCGGTCTCCGGTCGGCTTCTCAAAAATAAATTCTCTTCCGCAATTTGAGTTTTGGTACTTATGAACACAAGTATGGGTTCTCTTCCTCAAGCCGGTCGTCGTTTGCCTCATTCGGAAAAAGATGTTTCTTGAGTGTCCGAATTAATTTCGTGAGTCACTCGAAGAGCGCCGCGGAACCGGTCGTGGTCACTCCAACTTTTTCCTTCTTCGAGAAACCTTTTTGGGTTTGGTGACCGGTCGATGATTGATGAGATCAGGGAAGGTTCGAATGGACAATGTTGCCGAAGGGCAAAATCGGAAACGGGTATCAGAGATGTGATCGAAGAACGTTGAAATTTTTGTTGGAACGCTGGAATGCTAAAAAAGTTTCACTTCAAATGGAATGCTCGGAGAATTGTGGAAAAGTGGAAAATGTTTCGGATTTGAACTGTTCTCGTAAAATTCAAACTGAGAGCTGCCAGCAAAGCCGTTTTAAAAACAGTCCTCTAATTTATAGTACATTTTTACAAAGTGAAAGGGCTTGAAAATAGCTAGGAAACTCAATTTTAGCACACAGCAGACCAGTAAGACAAATCTAAGCTGGAATCCACAGCTAAAGAACCAACCAAGTCCGCTTTTCGTATGAATAGACCACGAATACCCAAGGATTCCAATAAATCAACCCAACCCACCTACTTGCTGCGTTAACCTGCTCACCCTCAAATTCGATTCTCTCCTTTTACGACCTCTTTCACACATTCAAACCCACATTCCTCGACGCTTTCAGTCCAAGTTCCAACTTGAAGGTCACCGTGGTCACTCCATTGTTCCCAGCCACTAATCGAGTTCTCAGAAACCCACAAGCGAGCAATTAGCGATTTTCGATTGCAAAAAAACAAAAGTCCTTTCCTGCACGCAAGCGATTTCGCTGCGCGCAGCCGCCATTCTAAGGTCATTCGAATCTGAAGCACTCAGCGGTGGTTAATCTCGCTTTTGTCGACCTTGAAACGCCGCAGCCGATCGAATTCGAAGTCGAAATTGATGACGGAGAAGACGCTTCCCAGGACGGCACTAGTGGGGTGGGTCAGTTGGGTGGAACCTAGGCTAATCAGAGAAAGAAGGGCGACTCGAGTGGAATGCGCCAAGAGAAAAATTCCGGTTGAGGGGAGATCGGCAGGAAACCAAGAAACCGAAGTGGAGTGATCGATGGAGGGCGGAAACCGGATGGGAGACCGAGGGGTAAAGGCAAAGGCCCTTTGAAGGTCGGATTGGCGAGATGTGGAGTTGGTTTCTGAGTAGTCGAAGGGTTTAAAGAACATCTGAACTTTTAACGTAATTTTAATCGTTCCACTTAAAAAAGTTCAAATGGAACGCTCGATTACAAAACAGCGATCTATTCAGGCGTTTTTCGACCTTGAGTGGTTGCACCCTCCATTTTACAAAAGAACAGTTATATTGGTCTCGCGCAAATGAACTCGCACTTTTTGCGGTATTCGTCGTACGTTCGGTCTCGCTCGCCGTCTGAGGCGAATAGTATGGGAATCGGGCGATTTGGCCGCGGCGCGCTCGTGTTTTGGGAAATATCTCGTGCTTCAGCGAGTGTGTGCACGTCGGGATACAGATAGAACGAAACTAGAGCCAAATCGCCCGATTCACCTGAAGAGACACGGTCACCGGATTTCCGCACATCACAGATCGCGCTCATTTCTAGGTGAGAGTTTTCTGATCATGATTCCGTCGTCAAAATCACGCGAAACGGCTTCAGGATTGCGCAATTTAGCAAAATTGAGACATTCCCAGAAGTAGAGTTTTACCAGTTTTAAGTGGTTCCGACGCGACTGTCCTGCACAATCGCGATTGGCTACGATGAATTTGTATTTGCATTTATTTGGTGGTCAAATTAGTCGTTTTTCTCTGCTACTGTGGAGCTTCTTGCAGGATTTTGAGTTGATTTTTGATTTCGGCTTCAGCACGTCTCCACAACGTAATGGACAAAAAAGGGTAATCACGTCGGGACCACTCAAGATCTGGTAAAACTACTTTTAGGCTTATCTCAATTTTGCTGAATTGCGCAGTCCTGAAGCCATTCCGTGTGATTCAGATTACAGAACTGTTCTCTCCGTCCCCGAATACCCCTCCCCAGGAAAAATGAGCTCGATCCAAGCACTCGAAAATCGGCGACAAACGCAAAGTCCGTGTCCCTTTAACTCTAAGCGCAACCCTATTTCAAAAATGGACGATTCTCTGTTTTTCCATCGCTGAGTGTTGCCAAAAACGCATCAAGTTTTAACGTTTAAATATATTTAGCTAGTAATTGCACTACACATTTGCCCTAATCCGGTATCCAAAAGAGAGATCCAAACACCAAAATCTCTTCGTCCTCCTAAACTGCACCACAATTACAAACTAAAGAAAACAAAAGACGGACGACCTCTATTCTCCTAACAAGTCCGGAAACGTCAAATCTCGCAAACGGAGGTCGGCCAAAAAACGTCTTCTCGCAGCTCCGAAGGTCTCCGAAGGGCCATCGACCCAATTCCCGATCTTATCTCGAATGGGGGCAATTAGCATAAAAACGGTTTTTGAAAATCGAGTTCCATTTTCCTCGTCCCTCGACGTAAATAAACGTGCGTTGTGAGAAAAAGTTGGATAAACAATTGATCATGTAATGCTAGGGTTACGGTAATGCGCTAAGACGCTGTAAACAAAGGCTTTTGGGTTGGGAAGCGTGAAGATTCTGCGTTTTGTTGACAATTGTGCGGCGCTTTTCCAAGGCCACGAGTAACAGAATAACAAAACTGCGTTTTTCTCTCTTCGAACCGGTTGTTTGCGGCGACTTTCGCTCTTAAGAAAACTGTTAAGTGGACTGTACCGAGATGGATCGGGCGAAACCGGGATTGTAAACTACCGTAGCCGACTTTCGGTCTCTCCTCTTCTCCCGGCAGTTCCGGCACCCGCCCGCCGACGTCACGCGACCTTCAAATCCTCTCTCGAATGCACTGTGCACCGCCTCAGAACCGTTTTCCCTGTACTCTCCTCTCCCGTCTTTGCTTCTGCCGCCTCCTCTCGCTGACCCTTTGGCTAAACAGAAACCACCGCCCCGTTTAGGTCAGGGGCGTTCATCTCGCGGTTTCCAAAACGGTTAAAAGCGATCTCTCCTCCGCTCTCCAGTGCCATTCTTCGCCTTCTGCTTAGCACCATGGAGAAGGTCCTCGTCGGAGTCGCCTCCGCTTTCAGCACCCTTGCGATCATCGCCTGCCTCGTGGTCATACCCTCGTTGTACCAGACCATCAACGAGATGCACGACGAGGTCCTCGACGGCGTTCAGGTCTTCCGCGTGGAGACCGACAGCGCCTGGACCGACATGATGGACATTCAGCTCTCCGTGAGCCCTCCCTCAAAGCCCCGCGAGAACCCCTTCAGCAGTATTTTCCGTCAGAAGCGTCAGAACTTTGCCGGCCTTCCGGCCTGGTGCCAGTGCGAGCCCAAAAAGCCGAAGTGCCCGCCCGGACCTCCCGGACCCCGCGGAAACTCCGGCCGCGACGGAATTCCCGGCAAGCCCGGAGTCCCCGGCTTCGACAACCACAACACCCACGCCCCCATTACCTGCGCCCCTCAGGACACCTCCTGCATCAAGTGCCCCGCCGGAGCCCCCGGACCCAAGGGACCCGACGGACCCGCCGGCATGCCCGGAGTCCCCGGACGCGCTGGAATGTTCGGACGTTACGGTAGCCCCGGAGCTCGCGGACCCACCGGACCTCAGGTACTCCTTTTAGTACTGTTTATTAAAGTTACCTTGGATATTTTAGGGAGATGCCGGACGTGCTGGACGCGACGGAATGCCCGGACGCGCTGGTATGCCCGGAAAGGACGGAACCAAGGGAAAGGGACGCCCTGGCCAGCCCGGACGAAACGGAAACCCCGGAGCTCCCGGAAGCCGTGGACAGAACGGAGAGAACGGAGCCGTTGGCCAGCCTGGACCCCAAGGAAACCCCGGACCCGCCGGCGCCCCCGGAGCTTCCGGCATGTCCGGACGCCCCGGAACCGCCGGAGGACCCGGAATCCCCGGCAAGGATGCCGCCTACTGCCCCTGCCCTCCCCGCTCGTCGGTCTTCTACAACCGCGCCTAACAACTTTTTCCGTGATTCGTTTTGTGAATTTGTCATGTGTGGCTTGCGCTGTAATAAAAAGAGCGAGTCTGATCGAAATCAGTCTGATCGGACGCAGTTCGTGGAGGTTGACATATACCCGAGCAACCAAACCCACATGAATCCCTTAAACTATCCTCATTCCACCTCCCTCACTTCAGCCCCGGCTGTCACCTCCTCGTCCCGTTTTCCTTCATTTGCATAACCCATTACGGTAATAAGCGCGTCGACTCGTCAGAATTTATAATTCGCCCCGATTCGTCGTCGTCTTTTTGATATGAAAATGAGTCGTCGGAGGCGGAGGACAACGAATTTGGGTTTAATTTGGGCAGCGGAAGGAAGCGACGCCGAGACACGCGCTACGGCCGTTTTATGACCAAAAGCGGTAAAACGGGTTAAGGTGGACAAAACGAAAGGAAGTTGTAAAATAATGGAAAAAGAGGATTTTTGGTGGGTGAGTCAACAGGGCAGTTAAAGGGCAAACTCCTGAATTTTCAAACAGCAAGAACCTTTTCTGAAGCCACATTGGTTGGCAGATCACATAACCAACATTTTCATTTGAATAAAATAGTCTTTTTATTGTGTGTTTGTAGATGTTAACCCTAGGGTTCCGATTCAATTGCGGTCAAAACATTTGGACGGTTCAGACCACTGTAAACCTCGCTCCCCTAATCTTTAATAACCGTCTGCCTTTTTTGCGCGAATCTTTCGCGCCCTAAACAAGAACGGCACGTGTGTGAAGTTTCTTTGAAGACGTCGGCGCCGCCGCCGAGATGTCCTTTCTGAATAACACGGCGCGCGCCATCCCTCATTGATGTCTCCGATAGGGACGGCGACGCCGGAATACGGTAGCGGAAAAGTAACTGTCAATCAAAGGAACGCAGATCGGAATCGATTACCGCAATACTTGGAGTGAATTGAGGATTTAGAAAAGGACCAAATAAAAAGAAAAACATAGTGATAAGAGGTCACAGGTATATCCTGATTGACTGAATTGAGCAAAGATCGGTTTTATATCTTATTTTGTTTGTATAGCCAAAAGCCGATTTATTAGACCTGCCTAACTTACCAGGTCATGGAACTTCAATCTACTCGCTGCCCCACACGTGCGGCCTTCGAATCCTGGTTCCGGGAGCGGGGATCCGCCTTCTTATCAGCGAAACCAAACCAACACGCGTCAAGGAGTGATAATCGCCCCTCTTTTGACGCATTTACACTCCCAACGTCAACTGTCGTTCCGTCTCCGTCGTTCGCGTGTCCGGAATCCCAAATTAGTCGCACTCCATCGCGCCTTGGGAGTTCAGCTCCTCATAATCTCACGGTACATCGATCCGCGTTGTTCGTCGAATCGCCGGTTTGAGTGATTAATTGAGTGCGTCGCCCCTCGCGATGACCGACTTTTTCTGAGGTTTTTTGCGACTGTGCCGTTCGCGCACAACCGAAGGACCCTCGTGCCTCCTTTCGGGCTCCCAAAACCCATTCGTCCCCGCCGCCTCTTTGTGTCCCTCACGTCGTTTTTTCGCGTTCCGCGACCGAAAGGCGAAGTCGCTTTTTTCGACTTGATCGACTCCGTTCGGAAGCGGCGCCGAAAAAATGTTTCTGTTGGGAGAAGAATGGTTTGAATGGGACGCGTTGGCACGGTTCGAAGCACCGTATTTGGGCATAAGAGCGAAATGAGGTGGATGAGGTTGGGTAGAATGGGATGGGTAGGTTTGAAGGAAGAGTCTGAGGCCATTTCAGTTTTTTTGGTTTTTTAGAAGCATTTAAAGAGTCATTTGAAGATAGGAAAAAAGGCATTTCAGAAGTTCCAGTTTTGCTTAGCGATTACAATTCAAATTTTGTTGAAATTTTGAAGTCGAAATGTTGTATGAGTTACAGCTTTACCTGAGTTTGCTGTCCCTTGAAAGAAATGTGAAAAAAACGGTCAATTAAACTTTAGTTTTTGTTTTGGTGTAGCCGTCTTTCGACCACAACTGTGGGATTCCTAGCACCTTAATTAAAAAAGTTCCGTTCGATCTACCGCAGAAATTTAGTATAATCATGTGATTCTTTATCGCTGCCAGACCGAACACTCTTACGCCCACTTTGGTTTAATCCTGCACGGTTAATAGTTACCATTTTCATTGTCTCCTCACATAATTTTTTAACCAACTCCATTCAAAGGGTTTCAATCTTAGTGCTTTGATTCACATTGTCATTATCAAGAAAACATCTCTCTAAGCAAGGACTGAAACTTTCCATGGCAACAACTCTCTTCTCCTCTGCTCCAAATTATCACTCTCCGTACTTTCCTTTTTTTCTCCAAGTCGACAAATCGCAACATTTTCTGTCTGCAGCTCTTTATCTCAATTTTCCAGAAACTCTAAAGATCAAAAGATCCATCCACCCACCCATCCAAACCCTTCAATCCAAAAGCTCTCCGAAGCTTTGCCCGCTTGCAGATCAAAGCCGCGAGAATCGTTTGGGCTTATCGGTTCCTCGCTTCTTTTACCGCTTTTTGCCCATATGATGTCTCCTTCTCCGCAGATAAAACTTTCGTTGGTCTCCGTTTCCTCGTTTTTGTCCCACTTTTTCCTCTAAACGGACCGAATCTCGGCCGACCGTAACCGAGACCGATTGGATCCGAAGAATCGCCTTGTTCTTACGGAGGCATGTCGTAAATCGGTGGTTTTGTTGCTTTAGCCGTGATTTACAATTAAATTTACGACGGGTTCTCGCGGTTCCAACGCGGCTCGGGCCGCCGGCGATCGGGCGGCGACTGTGTCCCACTGATAAGCGCCCAGCGCTCTCCGCTCGCTTATCACCGCCGCTTTATCCTTTCTCCGCTCCTGAATTCTCCCGATCGCCCTCGGCGATCGATCGCGTCACGCGCAGATTAATTTGCATAGGAGTAGGACGCGAGGAGTCGCCTGTCCACTCTCTTACCCGGCCTCTCCTCAAACACTCCATTTTTCAAAATTTTGGCGCGCGAAACGCGCGTTCGCGTGCGCCCTGCACAACTTTCTCTTTCAACTCGCCGCCGTCGGAGGTTTCGTGTATTGTTTCAGCGCCTCCGGGTGGTCCGCGTTCCTCTTTCACTTTCCACCTTCATCCTTCTTCGCCGCTCCTTCCACGTACGGCGACCGCGATTCGCCTTTCAACTTTTTGCTTTTTTCATCTTTTGATTAGGGTAATTAGAAGGGTTTAGGGTATTTCGGTAGGGTCGTTAAGCCGTTTAGGTCTCTTAAAAATGTAAGCTGTTTAAACAAAAATTAGGTTGCACACTTTGATCTCTATTACTACTGAGATGAATAATAGAATGCTAAAGTTTTGAAGCTTTTAGAACGTTTTATCGTTTTTTTCTTTTTGAACTTGCCACAACATCATGTTGATTCGCAAATAAATAAAATCAACGTTTAGCGCGAAATAACATTATCAATTCAAGGAGTTTGAGTTTTACACTTTAACGTTTTCCAGCGAAGCTGTTCTGAGAAGTTTTAAAACATTTATTTGTGCATGTCCTATTTAACGTATTCCAATCTCTTTCTTGTAAATTTTGACCAGTTTTTGACATAGCTCCAAGATTTGCAGAAACAAAATAATAGATGTTTCAATGTGGCCTTGCTTCTAGTCCAAAATCCGCGTCCTAAACCTGTCCAGTCCACATCCCCCAATCTCCACTCGTGTTTACTCGCTAACTCTCGAGCCTCGCGCCCTCATAAAAGGTCTCTGCGCGGGTGTAAATCCAATAAATCTCTTCCCGCGGCCCTCTCCTCGGCGCCTCCGTCGATTCGCCGGCATCGTTGGAGCGACAGCGCTAATGACATTATAAATAATTAATTAATTCGAGTTATGGAATGAGCGAAGGAGCACCGTATTCGCGCCGTTCCGCGCGTTGCCCGAATGACGAAAGAAATTTTGAGAAGCAAAAAGAGAATGATTAATGATCTCGGGAGGAGCGAGGCACGCTTGAGACTCGAGGGATCCCTCTTCAACTTTCGATTATCCGCCGTCGGAGATGACAAAAATCGCGTTTGGGGACAACAAGCCCGTTGCCAAGGATGAATTTTGATGGGATTGGAGATCAGTTTTAGTTCTAAATGTTTTGTGTTCATGTTTATGAGATTGGTACTTCGCTGTATTCGCATTTTTTGATTGAGTCAACATGTTTTGTACTGCAACACGATTCAATTTGCCGGTGTTTGGAAATGAGTCAATCGAAAAATTGGAATAGATTGGAAGCCACAAGTACCACGATCTGTGTTAGAAGCAAACAGTTTTTGTAACCTAACTGAGTTTTTGATTGTTCACAATCTGCATCATGTTTTAGTCAAGTCTATTTTGTAAGAACCTTAAGGCAACTATCCTAAGTTCCAAGGCCAACATAATTTCCTATGAAACCCAACCAGCTTTGTTTCCCTAATTTCCCTTTACCCCCAAACGTCCTTACAATACCCCAATATCCCCTCCTCTCCATGTTACATATGCCTGCACCCGGGATATGTTTCGTCCTCATAATCGAATCGGGAATCCGCTTTCATCGCTATCTCCTTTTCCTATTCTTCTTCTAATTGAATTTCCACATTTTTGAGGTGCTCAAATAGAATCGCGCGCCTTTCCGCCCGATTTGTGCCAATTTCAATTAGTTCGTTCGGCGTTTCGCGGCCCGCGCGGCTTCTCATTTGCCCCCGAGCGACTAAATATAATTAATACTCGCCGCGTGGCCGCTGCGGCCGAGCGGCTCTCGCGTGACTCCGGCGTCTTTTGGATACCTGTCGCTTCCTCGTCCGGTCAGCGCGAATCTCATCTGGACAGTCGCCGCAACCATTGTTGCGCAACGGGTTTTGGCTTTTGGCCCGGCGAGAAGATCGCTTTCGGCGGATGAGCGATCGCGTGGGAAACAAAGGCCGAATAGACTTTTTGTTTGCTTCGAACGGGGCGAAAACTGCTTTGAAGAAGAAGAGAGGCAAAGTTGGGTACGGTGGGGGTGGGAGGTCGAAGAAGTATTTCTCACGGAAGAATCCAATGACGACATTGTGGTGGGTTACCGTAGTGGCTTTGAAGGAAAACTTAGCATGTTAATTGGAAACTTAAAATTAGACTTCAAGGAACTCAAACCCGAACTGGGAATCATGCCCGGCCAATCCCTCCCAACTCCTCCCTCTCTTAACCCTAATTCGGGCTTCCTCGTCCCTCCTTCGCCCATCCACCTCCTCATCGCTTCCTCCCCGGCGCCTCACAGTTCCCGACCGACATCTGGAAACGATTTCGCGATCTCCTCGCGGCTCCTCGTAAACGATCGTCGTCGCGGCCCTCGCCGCTCCCTCCGGCGACGCTTCCTTCTTCAGTTTGTTTTCCCTCCGATCGCTGATCGTGTTAGGTAGTGCGGGAGGAGTGACCCAGCACTACCAGCGGTCCTCAAAGCGACTCGCTGGAATTGCACCCGTTTGCCCATAAGCTCGTAATTGCCGTATTTCCTTCCTTAATTGGCTTCGGTCACATGAGTGATTGACTTCGGTTTTCACTCTCTTGCCGAATGTGACCGAAGCCGAGATTAGGTGGCAGTTCCGCCACGGAAACGTCGAATGTTAGGTTCGGAAGCGAGTTGGCTGCAAATGCGATTCTTGCGTCTTAAGTAATCTAATGAGCCCGACAAAAACATGTTTTTGTAGCTGGTGTCTTTGTTACTCCAGTTTCCTGACGATTGTATCCGAGCTAAAGGCGGCTCCGGCTTGTTTGCTTTGTGATCCGAGTTAACGACGAGCTTCAAAACGAGAGCGATCTTTAGATATTTTGGAATCGCTTTTAGACTTTTTCCAGTAGAACTCGAGCCCCTTAACAGGTCATCATCGCTGTCCCATTTCGGCCCATTGTCGCCGTTTCCTTCCACCTGAAATCGCTGTCGTTAAATTTGCATAATTCTGTATCCGCGCGCCTTTTTCTGGCGTCCTTTACAGTGTGCCACGCGCCTCTCATGCATAATGCAAACAGCCACCGTGCGCCACCGGGCGACGTTTGGATCGTCCAAACGACCAAACCGGCGGCCAAACCGCCGCTTCCGCGACTCAAAAACTGTTTATTCAGCTGGATTCCGCGCACTTCGCTTTATTCCGATCGGCTCGGCTGCTTTTCTCTTACCACCTAAAAATCGACCAAAATTACGTCTTTATTACTTCTTGGAAAGTTGGATTTGCTATTTGTTTAAGTTCTGAGTGGACGACGCCCGATCGGAGGTCGTAGATTCGCTTAATGGGCGCGCGAGCGGATTAGAATGTCGCCAATGGGATTAATGTCGTTGCAATTGATGATGAATTACCTGCACTCAAGCCACGCGCGCCGGTTCTGGACTCTGTTGGGTTAATGTAGCTGGGCTTGGAGAAGGGCTCTTGGGACGGATTAGGGATGGAGAGGTGTGGAGCGATTCGAGGGTGTATTTGGCAACTTTCGAGTGCTCCGAGCAACAAGTATTACTTTAGTTTTTATTCAAAAAACTTGTATAAAGTAATACGATCTGGCATCAGTGAATCTTTAGTTAGGAGGTCTAAAATTCACCCTTCAACTCAAAGTTACCCAACACCACACGCAATCACAGCTGCATCAAAACTCGAACGCAAACTCTTTCCAACCAGATTGGAGTCAATCGCCCGCCACCGGCGAATATGAGTAATGAGAATCCGACCAAAACGCGCCTTGCGTCCTTCGCCGCGGCGCCATCTGGCGTCTTCGTCGTCGCGAGTCGAAAACGAGTTCGTGCTTCCACGCACCTCGCTTTCGCCTTTTATGTCTTCTCTTCTTCATTTGCATATCTCGCGTCAACTCGCTTCTCTCGTTCTCCAAGTCTTGAACTCAACCGCCGGTTGCCCTCTCGCCGGGAGGCGCCGCCGCCCTCGGCTACCGTAACCCGGCGGCGCTATCTCGACCAATCGCGGCGGTTCAGCGCTTTTGTTTACTTGCTCGGTCGCCGCCGTGGGCCGAAAGAAAATGGAATTTAGGATGACAAAGAGAACCGACGCGGAATCCGCTAATTGAGTCGAGGTTCGCTTTTCTTTATTTTCGGATTCCTCTGAACTGGATTCATTTTGTAAAAGGAGGAAGTCGTTGGGTTTTAATTACGGATACAAGTAGTGGTTTTATGGGTTCAAACTGCCTCAAAATCGTTTTTGAAAGCTTATGAGTTTTAAGACTGTTAATGGAATTCTTAATAGAACTGTAACAGGCCCTTTCCCTCTTTTAAACAAAACAAACGTCCACTTTTTGTTTATTTGCCTACCTCAAGTGCGTCAGATTGACCTTCTCTCGCTTCCTGGCCAATTACTTTCGGCGCCCTTAAAAGTTCTCGACCACCCGCGGCGACGCAAGATTTTGCGGATTAGGAGCCTGAGAATACTCGAAGAGCCGCCCGGACTACCTGGGAGCCACCAAGATTATTCGCTTGTCTCGAGGGCGTTTTCAGATAATTAGGGACACGCGAATCCGGTCCGAGTTGATTGGATTCGAATCCGGTCTTAATGAACAATTAAGATTGGTTTTGAGATTGGGGCCTAAGGTGACTTGCGAGCATTCATCCAGAAATCCTAGTTTTGTAAATTCTATAAATTTCTGATAGCTTATCCAATTCATGGCTCTGTTTTGCTACAACCTCTTTTGTGCCCCTGCAAATTGACTCCTCCGCCTCGTCGTCGGCGGCCCGATCGTATTCTTCCTTCGTTTCCCGAAACGACTCCCAGACGTCGTCTTCCGCGAAGAGCGCAACTTTCCCAAACGTTTTTCTCGCTTTTTACAGCGAATCATTGCGTCGTAAAATTGTGCGAACGCGATGATCCTCACAACGACTCATTTATTAGTTGGAGCCCCTCGTCCAAAACCGTAAAAGTCTCTTTCCGCATCCTTTTCCTTCTTTCTTGGCACTCCAACGAGCATCGCGTTGCGCAACGCGAAGGTCACTCGCCCAGGCTCTCGGAATTCTTATATTAGGAGGGATTACGCTTGTCAAGCTCTAGAACCCATTGTCTTGGTCTCTGGAGTCATCTTTTTGGAGTTTGTCAAAAAAATCGTTTCCAAGAGCGCCGCGGGCGAAGGAAGCAACCGGTATTTTGTGGAATTGGCGCCGGAGTCTTCTTGACCAGCAGATCGACTCGTTAGGGATGCACGCACGAGCGCCGAGGAGCGGTTCGCACAAAGCGAATTCGACCTTGGATTGTCGTGATTGAGACATCGACGGAAGACGGAGGGGACACCCTCAACTGTGACATTTGCATAACCCACGCGGGCAAATAGAAACTTTTTGAACTGGCCGCGTGTGTGGCACAGGCGACCTTCGAGCCCGAGTAAACACGGCCAGCGAGTGCGTAATTACCGTTAATTAAGGCTTGGTTAGCACTCAGAAAGGCGTCTTCTTCGTCTCCGAGGTGGCCCCGGGTCGGAGATAATCTTGTGCTAATCTGAATTCGGGTGTGAGCCAGAAGGTGGCAAAGTTTTTGTTTTGGGTGGTAAGGTGATGACACGGGGGTTCTAATCCCGGAAAAGTCACAATGTTTGGATAAGCTACCGTAGGAAATTTACGGATCTCTTGATTTTTAACAGGGGTTCTTAGTGGCTCAAGTCTTAAACCTTTTTTGGCTCTTTTTACTGATTTCTTTTACGCTGGCGGCTCGCGCAAAGAAGTTTTTCCGAACCGCCGGCGGCATCTTTGACTCTCCTCCTCCCGCAATCTTCGACCGCGACCCTCGCCCTTTCAGCTTCGAATCCGAACGCGTGCCGTCGCGCGTCCGCCAACTCCTCGAAAGACGATTTACGATCTTTTTCGCGTCGTCAGCCTTCGGCGGCCCTTTCGAGACGCCGTTTTGAACCGCTAATCGATTGTCAAAAGTGCAAATTACGACGACAGGAGGGGGTACGGTAGGGGACGATCGTATCTACTACAGTATTGTTTCGCAGATCTAGGTGAAAACTCTACCGAATGGGCTTCAAGCATTGCTTCAAGTTGGTTCAAAGCCACTTCCGACCTTTCCAGAGTCCTTCAGGCCTCTCTCCCCGAAGTCTCTCCAGAAACCGCGCTCCGCGGCACGTTGGATCAGGTGTGAATTGCGGCTTTTGCCACCTCGAATCGCCTCAGCTTCCACACTTCCGTTCGCAGTTCCTCCGTCCGCCTTTGTGCGTCCATTCTCGCTGTTCTCACCGTCTTCGTGCTGCATCCACGCGCCCTCCCGCAACTCCCTCAATTAGAGGTTCGCCGGGCCATCCTCCGGTCGCCAAAAAACCTCTCGTCCCTCCGCTTGACCCCTCGCTTCGCGTGCTTACTGTCCAAATCCGATCGATCCTTCCGTGTGCACTCGATCCAGCAGCGCCCGGCGAGGGCGACTGTCCGCCCGCCCGCCTCCCCGAGCCAATCATGGGCCTCGCAGTTAGGCCTGCACGCACGCGCAGTCCTCTTTCAGCGATGGACAGTCACGGGCGCCCGGCGAGCGCCGAATTTGGCAGCGGCTTAGGAACAAGGCGCGAACTCGCGTTCGTCGTGATCTTCGTAAGCGTTTTTCGGGTTTCGAATCTAAAAATTCAAATTTTTATTAGCTGAAGAAGGCGTTTGTATTGATTCCGTTAATTGTGGGTTGGTTCGTGATTCACGGGTTCGCGATGCGCTTTCGGGTTTTGTTTTGACGTTTTGAGGAGTACGATTTGCGAATTCATCTGGGATGGAGTGTGTTTGACATGCAAAACATTAAATCACTTAATTTTGGCAATATTCAAAAGCTCAAACCTCTGAGAAAGGCGTTTACTCCACGTCTGAAGCTTCGTAAAATTTGCGTGTTGAATCACTTTTATTAGGAAGGTATGATTTTGTGGTTCAAAATTCAAGATTTAGAGATTAGCAAATTCTCAAGCTTTCGACGAATGCATTTTTTAAACTTTTTAAAGCGTTTTTTAAAACTCATCACCTAATTCAAACACACCTCAGCTCCCCTGAGCGTTGATCTTTGAGAAGTGCCGCGCGCAATTATCAGCTCTTGGGTAATCGGAGAAGCGAAAGGTCAAACTGACAAAGTGTGATAAATACCTTTTGGTAGGCGCCGCAAAGCGAAACGCGAAGACAAAGCGCACAATTAGCGGCGGATTAACTCGATCTTCGGTTCTCTTTAAGGCCATCCACCGCCAAATCCTCTCTCTTCTCCTTTGTCTCCCAGATTTGGTTTTTCCTTGTCCGAACCTGTGCCGGAGACAAGCCCGACAATGTCGCGATCAACGCGATTTACGTAATCTGTCGCGTTGTCGCGAAGGTCATCCAACGGTTTGTTTACTTTATTCCAAGCGTGCGTAAACAAACCCGCCTGCACGCCTAATGCATCCGGCACCGGCGCTGAACAAGAAACGCGGTGCGAAGAAGGCGATAGCCGAGTTTCAAATCGGCTTAGCAACAAGTTTTTTACGCTGATCCTAAGACGAGGGGGGGAGAAACTGGCCGTGACCATGACGCGGCACAAGAACAGCTGGCGAGGTCTTCTTTGTGTCCGTCGCTCGACTCAGCGACGACTCGAGAAGGCTTTTAACGACTTCTGACGGCCCGCCGCCCGGTTCGGCGTTAAACGAGGCCTACATACGGTAGGAGTCGTTTAGGCGATGATTAAACAATCGTCCTCATTTCTCAATTCGTCCTACTTCAAGGTCGCGCGGGGAGCCAATTGTGGACAATTTAGCCTTAGGCTTCATGGGTCCTTGGGTTGACGAGGAGTGACTGACGCGGACGGTTTGGGTGTTTGATTGAGAGGGCTGCTTATGCGTCTTATTTCAAGTATTTCCCTGTTTCTGTACTCCTTTCCGTGCTTTCCCAGATTTTGGCGCTGTGTGACGTGCCTTGCTCCTATTCTTCTCTATCTCCTTTCAACTCTGTCCACCTTTCAGGCCCAGATGATGACCAAGAAATACCCGCCGTACCCCTCTCCCTCGTACCCTCACCACACCTACAGCCAGTCCCCGGCCTACAACTACCAGCAGCCCCACGACCTCCACCACCAGAGCCTCTACAACGGCCATCACCAGTCCAGGGCGCTCTCAAATCCGGTAAATCGCAGCCACCGCTTCTTCTCCTCACCCTTGACCACTCCGATCACTCTATCGGCTACCGTACGCCTCCGTTCCTCGTTTTTTCGCGATTCGCGGCGCGTGGTACCGATTGCACTTTATCACCCCGCCCCCGAAGAAGACCCGCGAGGCTCCTTAAGGAGCGTCCCCGGGAGTCCTTCGGAGGCCCATTCGCGTCGCCTGCTTCAGCTTCCTCCCGACTTCACCTCATCTTCTCCGATTTCAGCACCCGCCGTCCACCGGTCCCAGGCATCCTTCGGCTTCCGTCAAAGTCGAACCCTCGGCTCCGGCGGCTCCAGCGAACCACCAGCGCCTCCTCGGCCCCAGTCAAACAAGAATCCTCGCCTTCCGCGGCTTCTCCGGCGATGTCGTCGACGTCATCGAGTTCCGCTGCCGCCGTCTCCGCCGTACCCACGACCTACACGCCCTCGGCCTCCATTGACAGTTCTGCGACCCCCGCCTTCAATCCGTATGAGTCCCTCGCCTCATACGGTCAGTTGGCTGGCGGTCAGTACTGGAATGCCTACGGCACGATGCCCTACCCCTCGGCCTCAGACCTCCAGTCGCCCGCTTACGCGCTTCCGCCCACGACGACGCCCTCCACCGGCGACGTGGTCGAGATAGGACGCCAATACGACCAGAACTCGGCTGTCCTCCCTGGATCTGATGCCTCGGCTTCGCTGCCATATCCCCAGCCGACACCCGGATACGGTACCTGGACATATCCTTACGACAATGCCACTTCATCGGTAAGAATTAGCCCTGAGCTTTTAATCCAACTTTTCTCTTTCAGTATGCAGGACCTGATCTCTCGTCGATCCAACCCACGATCCCGGCTGCCAACTTCGGCGCTTACCCAATGCAAGGTCTCCCCGGATCCAACGACATCATTCCAGCTCCCGGCTCCGACCCTTACGGTAATTCCTGTCTTACCTTTTGCATCCGAATCAACTCTCTTCCTTCAGGTTCGCGCTCGATGAACCCTCTTTACCCAGCGAATTCCGGAACAGCGGTGGCTCCGATCGCCGGGATGGCGGACTACAGCCAGTCAGCGGCTCTGGCCACGAACATCCAACAACATCCGATCCGCTCGTCGTCCGCCGGCTCGAACTCCTCCTCGGCCACCGGCGGGCGCCTCGCGGCCTTCGAAGGCGCGCCGAAGCCGCAGCGTGAAGACGATCGACTCGGAGGACGACGAAACAAACGCCAGCGAGGAGCGCGAAGTTGACCGCCGCTCCGCAAACAACGCCAGAGAACGGTAGGACAAAGCGTTTTAGAGGTTCTCTGAGCATCCGATGTTTCAGAATCCGCGTGCGGGACATCAACTCGGCGTTCAAGGAACTCGGCCGCGTCTGCGATCTTCACGCGCCTCAGGGAAGCCAAGGAAAGAACCAAACGAAACTCGGCGTGCTCCACATGGCCGTTGACGTGATTAGCTATCTCGAAGACCAGGTTCGCTTGTGCCCAGCCTCGATCTCCTGATAACCCTCAATTAGTTTCAGGTGCGTCAGCGGAATCTGAACCCCCGCAACGTTGCAATGGTGCGAAGGAATACCGACCCGCAGCAGCAAGCCCAATAGAGCAGAGCAGAAGAGTCACGTCCTTGCAACTCTTGTCCTCTAATATAAAACCGTATTTTCTATTTATCCCCGACCCACCTGTAATATATGATTGTTTTTGTCCCTACCTTCAAAATTTCTCTTGTTCCCGGAAGGTCGCACTTGTTATCTGCTGACTGTTGTGACATTTTCCAGTGAATGAAGAAAGATAGATTGAACAAAGATTAGGGATATGTTCTGGAGCACAACAGCATTCGATTTATCCATTGAACTCGAAAATCCGCGAATCTCCAGGAAAATTCAGAGACGAACGTGCGACAGTTACTGCTCAATAGGTCGTTGCAAGACCACGCTTTGAAAGATTCTCGCCGTTTGCATCTATCCCTCGATCCCATTTTCAAACTCCCAAGATGTGTTCCAAGAAGCCGCCGGGAAACGATAGAAGTTCTATTACTTGCGCACTTGATAAATATTGAGCGTACCACGTAGGAAACAACTAAACAATGGCATATTCGCGTAAAGTCATTCACCACAACCCAAAAGAGGAGAAGATTCGACGGTGCGACGGAGGACCCGCCGCTCGAATCCAGCATTCTCCACAAGAACTGCGCGGTGGACAGCCACGCAAACCCTGCGGAGGGGTGTTAAGACTTACTGGAGTAACGGGATAACAACAACAATTAATACAGAAATTTGGCGATGGAAAGCAACGGGATGTGTTTTGGAGATGATTAATAAATACACGTTCGATTGAAGTCGCAAGTGAAAAGGAAGTGGGTTTATAAAAGGCAGTTCGTTCGAGAAAGGCAACGAGTTCAGGTTCAGTTCTTCCAGGCGGACTGGCCGGGGAAGGCGTTCCGTTGTAACAAACACCTTTGCGGCCTCTGAGCGAAGGAATCAGGGTGGGGCGTTCTGAGGACTCCGATATGTCGGAGCAACAGCTTTGGGGACGCGAGTCGAGAAGGTTGCTACACGATCCTGAAGAAGAAGACGGTCTGGCCAATCTCGAGTAGAAATCTGAAAAAATGTATTTAGATTGAAATTCGATAGAAGTGGTAGATACCGTCGCCGTTGCTCGAACGCCGCGAAGTGCTCATGGGCGTCGTGGTGGAGCTTTTACGGGATCCCGAAGGAGTCGGAGTTCCTTTAGAGGGCGGACCGCAGCTCACTGGATATGGAAATTTTGATTTGAAGCACGTAAGAATTTGAACTTACCGCTTCCACTCGAAGGGAACATCTCCATGACCTTCTTTGTGGGTCCGGAAATTGTTCCAAACTGCGAAACGGGAGTCGTTTGAATTCCGGAGCCCGAGGGAGTCGACTGACGAACTGGAGTTCCGCGTGTCGATCGCATCGTGAACTCCTCCAACGAGTCGATCGCGTTGCTGGGTGGCACATCGGGGTAGAACAAGCTTATATTCGCTTGACCCTTGGCTCGGCAAGGATCGTGCTTGATGAGGAAGTCGTCAAGAGTTTCCCAGCCACCTCCGACACGGACCATTACAGTACTTCTCAGAATTCTGACCATTCGCTTGACAGTGTTTGCCCCAAACTGAAATTTTAATTCATAGAACTGCAGTCAAACTGCGATGTGCTGCTCACCGAATATTTGAATGGCTGGTCACCTCTGCTGCTCGAAATGAACTGGATCGGGAAGCGGTTCTGGCAAGTGCAGTGACTGCTCTGCCTGACAATTTCGTCGTCGACGCGCTCCCTATCCGTCTTCTCGAGGATAAATCGGCGCTTCTTCCTGGTGATACCTCCGAGTTTCTTCGCCACGATTGTGACCTTCTTTTCGCCTTCCGTTCCAGTTTCATTTCGCGTGTTTTCTTCAATGCTCTGCTCGGGGTTCACGGATCCGTCCTCTCCTGGTTGGCCCTCCTGGATCTCCGTGGATCTCGATCTCGAAGGATTCTTGAGAATCCAGATTATCCGGGATATCGAAGCTCTCCTGTTCCGCGGCAGCCGGCGCCTCCGTGATATCCTCTACTGGTTGGTCCTCGTGGATCTCGATCTCGAAGGATTCTTGAGAATCCAGATTATCCCGAAGCTCTCCTGTTCCGCGGCAGCCAGCGCCTCCGTGATATCCTCTACTGGTTGGTCCTCGGGTCCTCGTGGATCTCGATCTCGAAGGATTCTTGAGAATCCAGATTATCCGGGATATCGAAGCTCTCCTGTTCCGCCGGAGCCAGCGCCTCGGTGACATCCTCTTCCGGTTGGCCTCCCCGGATCTCGATCTCGAAGGATTCGTGAGAATCCATGAGATTATATAGGACATCGACGTCATGTTTTTCGTCTTCGTTCTTCGCTTCCTTTTCGCACGGCTCTTCGCTTCCTTCGCCTGTGGCGTGAATCTCTTCTGAATTCTCTTCCATCATCATCATCATCTTCTGCTGAAAACAGACAACAATAACAAGGAAATCCAGTCGAATCCACTCACCCGAGTATTATTTCGCTGAATGAGAAGTTCTTTCATCAGTTCTTCGGCTTGTTTCTGGAACATCAGCATCTTCTTGCGCTTCAATTCTCGTTGTTCACGGCGGTTCTGAATCGTTCGAGTGGCGGCAAAAACGATTCCGGCAGAACAGAAGAGAAGGAAGAGGGTGGAGACCACGTTCGCCATGAAGTCCGATCGTTGGTAGGGCCAGGAACACTTGCAACCCGGGTGAAGTCCTGGAAGCGTACGTTCGTAGGCGATGAGAGGGTATTTCGGCATAAATTCCAGTTCATTCGACGGCATCGTTTCACTCTGCACGTCTGAAAGAACGCGAAAGTCATTCAAAAATTCAGTGGATTCAATGGAAACAACGAAACTGATGATTTGCGAAAGGTCAACTTTTGGCGCGAACTGAAGCATTCAACGAAAAGCGCTAGACAGAATTTAGGCGAATCTGCCTCAAAAATCTGCATTTCAGACGCGAAAAACGAAACGTCTGAAAAATTCATTTACGCTCGATCGCCTCTGCAAAAGCGGTTGATCATCGAAAATCCCAACGCCGCGAATAATTCCGTCCACAAAAATCGGCATCTCAGCTGCCGCCGCTTCGTGCAAAATTCGTTTTTAATCGTTTGCTGCGCACTCGGAAAATCCGCGAATCTCCAGGAAAATTCAGAGACGAACGTGCGACAGTTACTGCTCAAAAGGTCGTTGCAAGACCACGCTTTGAAAGATTCTCGCCGTTTGCATCTATCCCTCGATCCCATTTTCAAACTCCCAAGATGTGTTCCAAGAAGCCGCCGGGAAACGATAGAAGTTCTATTACTTGTGCACTTGATAAATATTGAGCGTACTACGTAGGAAACAACTAAACAATGGCATATTCGCGTAAAGTCATTCACCACAACCCAAAAGAGGAGAAGATTCGACGGGTGCGACGGAGGACCCGCCGCTCGAATCCAGCATTCTCCACAAGAACTGCGCGGTGGACAGCCACGCAAACCCTGCGGAGGGGTGTTAAGCTGGAGTAACGGGGATAACAACAACAATTAATACAGAAATTTGGCGATGGAAAGCAACGGGATGTGTTTTGGAGATGATTAATAAATACACGTTCGATTGAAGTCGCAAGAAGTGAAAAGGAAGTGGGTTTATAAAAGGCAGTTCGTTCGAGAAAGGCAACGAGTTCAGGTTCAGTTCTTCCAGGGTTGCGGGCTCGCCGGGGAAGGCGTTCCGTTGTAACGAACACCTTTGCGGCCTCTGAGCGAAGGAATCCGGGTGGGGCGTTCCGAGGACTCCGAGATGTCGGAGCAGCGGCTTTGGGGCCGCGAGTCGCGCGAGTCGAGGAGGTTGCTGCGCGATCCTGAGGCAGAAGTCGGTCTGGCCAATCTCGAGTAGAAATCTTAAAAAATGTGTTTATATTTACTTAGGGAAGAAGTTGTAGATACCGTCGCCGTTGACATCGCTCGAACGCCGTGAGGTGCTCACGGGTGTCGTCGTGGAGCTTTTCCGGGACCCCGATGGAGTCGGAGTTCCTCTGGAAGGCGGACCGCGACTAGCTGACAATGAAAATCTTGATTTCAAGCAATTAAAAATTTGGACTTACCGCTTCCACTTGAAGGGAACATGCGCATACTCCTTTCGGTCTTCTCCCTGACCTTCATGATGGGTCCGGGGGTTCCTCCAAGTCGCGAAACGGGCGTCGTTTGTATTCCGGAGCCCGAGGGAGTCGACTGACGAACCGGAGTTCCGCGGTTCGATCGCATCGTGAACTCCTCCATCGAGTCGATCGCGTTACTGGGTCGCACATCGGAGTAGAACAAGCTGATATTCGTTCGACCTTTGGCTCGGCAAGGATCGTGCTTAATGAGGAAGTCGTCAAGAGCATCCCAGCCACCTCCGACGCGGACCATTACAGTACTTCTCAGAATTCTGACCATTCGCTTGACAGTGTTTGCCCCAAACTGAAATTTTAATTCATAGCAGTCAAACTGCGATGTGCTGTTTACCGAATATTGGAATTGCTGGTCGCCTCCGTTGCTCGAAATGAACTGGATCGGGAAGCGGTTTTGGCAAGTGCAGCGAGTGCTTTGCCTGACGATTTCTTCGTCAACGCGCTCCTTGTCGGACTTCTTATGAGAAACGGAGTGCTTCTTCCTTGGATCGAATCTCAGGGCTTCCATGAACTCCTTCGAAGAGATCATGCCATCGCCCTTGTCGAAGACGTCAGCAACGCGTTCCATCTCCAAAAGGGTCGTAGGGAATTCTGAACAGAAGCATTATGGTGCGAAAGTATGAAACTACAACTCACTAGAAGCGATGATTCCGTCGATGAAGACCTTTCTGGACACATTTCCGGTGCCGAGTTTGTCGATTCTTCTAAAGAGATCCGACACGCGCGCCTTGGCGTGGTCGTTCCACTCCAGGTAACGCTCTCGCCAGTCGTCGAAAGTGAATCCCTTCAAGCGTTCCAGTTCCTCCAGGTACTCTTTTCTGGCCCTCAAACGCTGCTCGTATCCCATGGTATCGACCCAGAGCTTCTTCCATCGGTCATTCATGTGTTCACACTTGTTCTTGACGCCTCCGCGCTTCTTCGCTCCGATTCCGGCCTTCTTTGCGCCTTCGGTTTCGGATTCGTTTCTCGCGTTTCCTCCGATCTTCTTCTGGAACTTGACGGATTCGTCCACTTCGGGCTGCTTCTCCTGAAGCTCGAACTTAAACAGTTCGTGGGACTTCATGAGATTGTCCAAGACGTCGAGGCTGTCAGGGTCTTCGTCCTCCGCCTTACTCTTAAGAACATCGTCCTGCTGGTAGATGAACTGGATCAAATCGTTGACCAGCGCGTTGTGAGCCTTGATCGCGTCGAGCTCCTTCTTGAGCTTCTCGGCGCGTTCGGCCGCCGTACGCTCAACTTCGTCCCAGCGAGCCGTGATGATTCGGATGTAGTTGCGCATGGGAACTTCGGCGTCAGAATGCACGTCCACGAGGATCTCCTCTCCTACGTGAATCGCATCCTCGCGCTTAGGTCGGTTGGCTTCCAGTTCGTTGTGGAGCTGTTCAAGGTGACCAATCTGGACAATGATTTCGGCCTCCGATTCAGCTTGACCGTTGGCTGTGCTTCTGATCTTCGTGTCCAGGTCGCAGAGCCACTCGAGGACAGAATGGACAAGGTCTTCGAAGTGTTCAGCACTGGCCAGGGCTTCGTTCAACTTCTTATCTTTCTCCTTAGCCGCATGTTCCAGTTTGTCCCAGTTTTGGTTCAAGTTAACGAGTTTCTCTTGGACGTCGGTCATCCCTTCCGCGTCTCCGCTTCCAGTCGCCTCCAGCATCAACTTGGCACGTTCCCGGACCCTTTCAATTCCCTTCCTGCGGCCTTGGATCTCGTCATTCACGGCTTCGTGCTCGTTGAAAAGTCGTTTGACCGTGTCGATATCTCCCTTCAGCTTTTCAGTTTGTCCGACTTGGGGAAGCACAACTTCGAGCCAGTCGGTGAGCGAGGTGAGTGCTTCGTCAAACTTTCCGCTCTGCGCCAAGGCGTCTTCGAGTGCGCGTTTCCGCTGAACTGAGGCTGCGCACAACGAAGTCCATTTCTGGCGAAGATCTTCGTTGGCGGCGCCGATCGCGGGTTTCTCGTGCTGGGGAGCGTGTTCTTGCAGGGCCTTTCCTCGGCGCTCCGTGGAGTCGTATTTGGGTTGGAGGTCGGCTAGCTCCCTGGCGAAAACGGTGTGCTCTTCGAGCTCCTGGCGAATACGGTCGCCGGTACTGACTGGCGACGTTTCCTGCTCGGCCAGCTTCCCCGCGTTCTCCTCGATCCAATCGAGCAGATCCGCGTGAGCATCAAAGAAGAGGCGGACGTCGTTGAAGGTGCTGTCCAAGGCTTTCGTCCTGTCGGCGCACCTCGACTGAACCTTGTCGAATCTGTGCTTTAAGGAGACCATGCGGTTCTTGATTGGAATCGCGTCCTTCTTCTCACAGGCGAGTTGGATCTTTCCTGCCTTGTTAGCCAGTTCACTGAGCACCGCTCGTTCTTCTTGCACAGATTTCTGAAATTTAAATTGTTGAAATACACGGATTCACCTATCAATTTCACCTGGAACTCGGTGTGATCCTTCATCTGCCTGTCGATTCCATCGGGAACTCGCGACACGTGGCCTTGTTGGTTCAGCCGGGATTCGGCCGCGTCGATCCAGGTTCCCACGTTCTCCATTGATTCGCTGAGCTGCTCGGCATCCTTCAGGGCGATCTGCAACTTGTTCTCGCGATCCACAAGACGTTCTTGAACCTTCGTCCACAGTTTCTTGAGCTGGCTGTGTTTCTGACCGAACCAGGAGTCGGCAGCCATATCTCCGGTGAGGTAGGCTTCTCCGGACGTCAAGTGCTTCTCGATGTCGCCTCGCCTCGATTCGACTTCGGCCTTGGTGACCAGGAAGTCGTCGTACTGCGTGATAGCGGTTTCGGGAAGACCTCCGATAGGCTTCGAATGCGCGAGATCGGCGTCGACGTCCGACAGCCACATGATCCACTTCTCGGTTTGGTCGCCCATGTTGGCAGCTTCGTTCCGAGCGGCTTGAAGAGAAGCCCAGAGTTCGTTGAGGCGGTCGGCGAGATAATGCCACCTCTCGTTGAGCTCGTCGAGTTTCGGTTGAGTCGTGGCCGAGGATGCAGGGTCCGCCTTGATCAGGTACTGCCCAGCGTTGTTCAGAGTTTCGAAACTTGGCTGGTGAGAATCGACGTCGTTTTGCACAACGCGGTGCTTGCAGAGTTCGATCTCGATAAGTTTCAGGTTTCCTGGCTGCGGCTGAATCTCGTCGAGAGTCTTCTCGGTTTGGTTGATCCAACTGAGCAATTGTTCGTAGGCCTGGTTGAACTGACCCATCTCCAGGAGGCCTCGCTCCAACTTCTGTTGACGATCGTTCAACTGGCCGTAGAGGCGGTGCCAGCGGTTGTTCAAATCCGAGATCGGCGCTCGAATGGCGGCAGCCTGGTGAGGTTGAGCCGAGGCACAGAGCTGGTTCGCGGACTGGTTCAACTGCTCTTTCAAAACCGCGTGCTCGTCGGCGTCCTTGCGCAGAGCTCCGATGCGCTCCATCTCGTCGCGGATCTCGTCGACGGAGACTCCCGAGGTGAGTGGGGGCATCTCATCGATCGTCTTTTCGGCTCTATCCATCCAGGCGACCAAATCCGTGAGGAGATCGTGAAATTGCATCGACTTCTCAATGGCGTCCACGAGGTCCTTTTCGCGTTGGGCAAATAGCTGGGTGACGGTACCCCAGTCGCTTTCGATAATTCCGATCTGCTGCGCTATCTGGACTCCTTCGTCGCCTCCGACCGACTTGCAGAGGTCGCGTCCGGCTCCTTTCATTGATTCCAACACGGGTTCCGCGGAAACCATCTGGGCGTCGATTTCCACAAGCTTTTCCTTCTGTCCTTGGAGATGTTCAGGAGATCCTCCAGCATTGGGTTCAATGGCTTCCAATCGCTTTCGCAGAGAATCGACGGCTTCCAAGCACTGCTCATACTCTCTCCAGAACCGCTCAGCCTTGACAAGCGTATCTTGGAGCTGGGCTCCCCGAGTGGCTGATCCTTGCTCAATCTCGAAGCAGAGTTCTTCCAGGCGGTGAAGCTTGTTCGAAATGTCGATGACGGCGGGATCGTTGGGCTTCGCTTGAGCGATGATTTCGGCGGCGTTGTTTTGCATGGTTTCCAAGGCGCTGTGCTTCTGGCGAAGAGAATCAATTACGGCATCGTTGTCCGAAATCTGCCGAAGGAGAATTTTCGGGCGAGAGGAGATCGGGGACGCGTTTCTGATTTGTCCGGCAGTGGATTCCAGGTTGGAGAGGAGCGAATCCAGGCGGTCGGTGAACTTCGAAGACTGTTCGAGGGCCTCGTCGATGCCTTGGCCTCGAGCTCGAACCTGATCGGTAATGCTGTTGAAGCGATCGACAATCTGGCCAGCGATTGTATCCAAGTTTCCGGCGTCTTCCTCGTTGCAGAGGCGCGCCAAAGTCGCCGCATTCTGCTCGAACTCCTCAATAATCGCGCGTTGCGACTGGATCGCTGCTTTCTGACCCTAAAGATTGAATTTTTTAATAACAATAAGTGGCTATAATGGCATACTTGATTGATCTGTTGCTCGTTAAGGAGTTGATCAGGTCGGCTTCCAATGTGGATCAGCGGAGCTTCGCGCATCTCGGCTTCCATGTCCTCCAGCCAGTCAAGGAGGTTTCCGTAGTGGTCATCAAGGTTGCTTACGAGCATCTCAGCCTCTTCAAGGACTCCAAGACGTTCTTCGGCCATCCGAGAGGTGTCTTCGGACAGCTTTTGAGCATTCTAAATCAGTGACTTCAGTAAACTCTACATAAATTCTTAACCACCTCAATCTTTTCGTGAATAAGGGCATCTTGGCCTCCGTTTTCAACATCGTTGAGGTGACGAGCAACAGCCGAGGCGTCGGCGATCACTTTCCTCAAGTCGTCCTTCTGCAGTTTGATATCCTGGTTCATGAGTCGCTGGCCTTCAATCTGGTGGATCAGCGACTTCGACTCGATCGAAGGCTTCGAGGACTTCTCGATCCTCTCGTGGGCTTCATTGAACCAATCCAACAAGAAATCAAGGTCGTCGAACACTTGGCGACTCTGGAGTTCGGCCACGCGCAAGCGCTCCGATTTTCTTCCAACGGCGCTCACGACGTTGTTGAAACGGCGATTCATCTCCAACGTCTTCGAGCTCAATTCTTCGCCGCGACTCGCCGAAGCCAACTGTTGCAGTTGCTTCGATTTGGCGTTGAGCAAATCGACCTCAGGCCGAAGTCGTTCCAGATCGGCATCCATATTTCCCACGAGCTGGTTCTGCTGCTCAAGAGAAATCGAATCCAGGTGGGCGAGGTCGGTTTCGAACCCTTCGACCAATTCCAGAAGCGAATCGTGGCCGCTGTGGAACTCGTCCGAGAGGTCCACGGCCTCCGCCAGTACCGCCATTTTCTGATCCGTGGAAGTTGTCAGTTCCATGTAGCGGTTTCGGATTCCGTCGATCCTGGAATGCAGGCTGAGGGCTTCACTGCCACTTGTGTGTTTGCACAGTTCGCGCGTGTCTTCGACCAATTTCATCACCACTTGGTCACGGCAACTCAGTTCTTCCGCAATTTTCTGCAACAATTAACACTGTTCTCTATTTTTCAAGACACAATTCTTACACAAATCTCTTCGCTCTGTTGAGCCAGTTCATCGAGATCCGTGGACACATCTCCCAGCTTTCCGAGGGCGCCATTTATCTCGTCCAGGAAACCGGAGAACTCGTTCGCGTCCTCCTGGAACTCTTTCAGATTTTCGCGCATATTTTCCAGCGTTGTGCCGCACTTTTTCGAGCAAACTCCGATCTGGTTGTATCCGGAAGTCAGGGATCGCAACGTCGCCTCCAGCTCGTTAGCATCCTCGACTCCCACGAGTTCCGTGATCTGCAAGCATAGCGCGACGAGCTCGTCGAAACGCTCGCGCTTCGATTCCAAGTCACTGTGCAATTTCTAAAGAGCAAAGCCTGTTTTCCTGGACGCAAAACGTCAAAACAAACCTCCTGTGCAGCCAAAAGCGCCTCACACTGCTCTGTGTTGACAGGGACGTTGCCCAGTGCCTGCAGAGACTTATCGCAGCTTTCGAGCCACGCCTTGAGGGGGTTCGCCAGCTTCTGCCACTGATCCGTGAGGGTCGCGGCTTCGAAAAGCTGACTTCGGCGGTCGTCGGCCTTCTCCACAAGGTCGTCGTAGCGCGTCTTCACTTCGTGGGCCTTCGCGCGGAGCAGCGGCCTCTGCTCACCTTCTCCGCTCAGCCGCTCGATGTTTCCGATCATGGCAGCGAATCCATCGACACTGCAAAGACAAAATAGGTCAGTTGAAGAGGCACAAACGGTTTGAACGGATATTTTGATGTGCATTACCACAATGGCTGAGATAATCATCGACGCCGGGGTGCATATATCGCTGGTCGAGCGGCACTTTGCTCTCGTTACCACCCTGAGTAACCGAAACGCTCCAAAAGTCAGCCCAACAACCGGAAATCCAAAAGAACAAAAAAACATAATAACCGCAATAACACCCGCTCGTCCCATTGATTGCTTCTACGAAGAGTACAGAAGCGAGCGGAGGGTCAAACTGCGTCAAGTTAGCAAACAGAGCACGGAAGAAACAGAAGTGCGTCAAAGTCAAAGAGTGGAAATCCCCGGCTTGTGGAAATTAGGAATGCATATGCTTTTTCCACTTTCATGAATTGCTTAAATTTCCTAAAGGTGGTACGAAACATTAAATCTTACCTCGCCTTCTTGTCCTCAATCAGCTTCCTTTGGAATTCGTAATTCTGCAGCTGAGTTTTGACGACTTTGTGGTCGGCCGAGGGCGGGGCCAAGTTGTTCATCATGTCCTCCATCTCCTCGAGCCAGTTGGTCAGCGCTCTGTGGGCGTCGTTGTACCCTCCGAGATGCTGGATCGCCCCGTCGATGAGTCGATCGCGTTCTTCGGCGGCCGAAGCCACCGCGTTCCAGGAATCGTCGATCTTCCGGAGTTCGTCCTCGAGGTCGCTAGTGCTGGTGTCCGGTCCTGCCGAGCGGATCATCTCCTTGCATCTGGCTGTGACATCGCTGACGACGTCCTTCTGGGACTTCAGTTGGTCCTTGAACAAACGAAGCGCTTCTTGCTGCTCCCGGAGTTCATTCAAATCTGCGGTTCCGATCGGCTGCTCTTGCATCGCAGGGTCGTCGAGCAGCCTCTGAAGAGCGCCACTGCATAAAGCCACATCGCTAAAACACCGTAATTAAATTCACCCTTAAAGTCATAAAAACATACTTCAACAGATCTTCAACATTCTTCTTGGTGGCGGACACAGAGCGCTTTCGCTTGGCAATCACGCCCCTTTCGTGCTCCAGCTCACTGGAGATCCTCTCGAGGTCCTTGAGAACCTTCGCCGCCAACGTCTTATCCGAGGATTCCGCCAGCTTCTTCCACTCAATCGCGAGCATCTTCAGCTCATCCTCCTTCTTCTCGAGCTCTTCATTGATCGCCTCGCACTTCTTATATTGCTGATCGAGGACCGCTGGATCTCTGCCGATTGATCCGAGCGACTTCACTTGGTCCCTCATCACGGTGACTTCGTCGTCAAACGAATCCAACTTTTGCCTGAACGACGTAATCGCTCCTTCCTTAGCATCAAACGCCTTCAGAGCGTTAAGTAGAATAGCTAAAAGGTTAGAAGCGTTCTGGTCAAGATCGGCAACGATCTCGTCGATTTCGCGATTGAGATCAGCGTCAGCAACAGTCCGAAGCTCGTTCCCGGTGGAAACGACTTCGCGGTTCTGACGTGACCAGGTTTGTTCAAGTCCGGCAAGCACTGAAATTAAAGTTCAAGTAATTTTATTATTTTTAAAATCTCCTACCAGATTTCACGGTGTCCTTTGACATGATTTCGTTTCCTGGGTCGTTCAGAATCGCTTCAGCTAGAGATTCGGGTTCGTCGTTCTTGCAGGCAACAAACAGCTCGTGGGCTCTGTAGGCTCCTAAAAGCTGTTCAGCATCCCTCACCGACTTCTCAAAATCAAGCCTCAGTTTGTTCTAAATGAGTCATCTATAAAATAGGCCCATATCCCTACGCTACACACCTTTCTCTGAGCATTCCTTCCAGCGTCTTTGCAGTCCTTCAGGAGTCGTTCCCAATCATCAGCGATGTTCTCGAGCGCTCGGCAGGTTCGATTGGCGTCGGGTCCCGGCGCCAGCATTTCGAGCTTCGCTCCCAGATGCTTCAACGCTTCAATCTGAGGCTTCTTCGCCTGAATCACCTCTTCCAAAGCGGCGATGTTTCCGATTTCGGTTTCGACGTCATCCGTCGCGGTCTTTGCTGCGTCCAGCGTCTTCGCGTCCCTGTTGACGGCTTCCTTCGCCGCCTTTTGAGCCTCGGCCATCTCGTCGGCCAAGCGCTTCACCTTCTCCATCAATGTCTTCCTATCCTTCGTCCCCTGCATCAGAGGGTTCCACTCGGCTGCCAGCTGGCTGACTTCTTGCTCAAGTTCTTCCCTCAATTCGCTGTCGGGACATCTCTTCAGCTGATCAAGGACTTTGGCCCTCATCAGCATCACGTCGTCCTCCTTCGCCAGAACGTTGCTATAGAACTTTTCGAAGACGTCCAATTGTTCTCCAAGCTTCTGAGGATCCGCGGAGATCGGCGGCTGGCCCGCGAGTTGAAGCGCGAGTTCTCTGGCTTCGCTGATGACGTTCTCCAAGTCGGCTTTTAGCTGCGTTTGCTCCGCCGTGACACTCTGAAATGATAGCATAGGCATAAATTGTGTGTGTGTAGAGCATAAAAGCCGAATATAGAGAGCGTATAGGAGCGGGTGACTCACATAAACATACCATTTGATCGATTTTCTCCATTTCCATCTTCAGGTCGTCGACGTTGCGCTGGATTCGGTCGTCAAGGCGGCTGTGGCGTCTTCGCATCTCTCCTAGAAGTTGGCTTTGTTCCAAGGCGATTCGGTTGTAAGCGTCGGTGTTCGCCACGGCCTTCACGAGCTGATCAGAAACCTGCTCAAAGGTTCCGAGGTCCGAATGGTGCTGGCGCGTGCGTTCTCCGAGCGCCATCATCTTGTCCAGGCGCCTCTGAACCATCTCCGCGGATTCTTCGTCGCCGCTAGAGCGCTCGTTCTGCAGGACTTCTTGTTCCAGGTCGCGCAGAAGCGAATCGGCGTCCCGTATCGTGTTCTTGTGGTCCGTGGAGAGGGCTTGAAGGTTCTTGACAAACTTCACCAATTCTAGACATCCGTTGCGAAGCTCGATGTAGTCGTTCCTTAGGCGTTGCACAGTGTTCGAGATGTCGTTGCAGTCCATGGGCGGCTGCTGGAGCGAGGGATGTAGCTGGTGCATCTCATTCAAGTACAGAGCAATCTCGTTCTCGATCTGTTTCGCCAGATTCGCGATCGAGTCCACCGTTTCCTCCTTGAAGGCGACTTCTTCGGTGAAGTCCTGGATGCGTTCGTTGGCCTCTTCAAGGCGATTCGGGTCGCCAGACTCCATGCGGATACGACTCACATGGCGCGTGCGATCGTTGATCCAAGAGTGCATCGAGCTCGATTCGTTCGAGAATTCGATAAGCATCGATGTGGCCACGTTCAGGCGTTCCAGGATCGCGTCGGTCTTCGATACCATCGTTTGGTAGGTCGCCTTGAGCCGGTCACGGTTCTCCTTCAGCTCGTGGAACTGCTCCGGAGTCAGCATATCGGCGCCTTCTTCGCACAGGCGATCGGCTTCGCGGACGCTCTCGGAGATTCGCATTCCCCATTGTGCCAATTCTTCGCGGACTGACTAAAACTGACCAAGATTAAGAACCGAATCCTCTTTTTCCAGGGTCACAAACCTGCATTTGCATCCTTGCACTGGTTGTGGAATCTGTCGTCCCCTTGGAGGTGGAGAGCTGTTGGGCGGCTTCGTGGTGGGTGAGGTCGAGGTTGCTGAGCTCCTGGAGAAGACCGGAGATGTTCTGCTGATTCAGGAGACATTCCTTGTGCAAATCGTCCTGGAAAATTGAAGTTTACGCCTCTTAGAAATATTAACTAGTTGTAAACAAGTTGAAATCGTTGTTGGGTTCAGTGGACATCGAAACGTGATTGAAACATTCACAAGACGTTTCAAAGTAGCGAAAGTGAGGCGAAAACAAATTGCGTTCTATTTGGCAACCAACTTTTTCTCACACGTCGCGCAGACGTTTCGCAGACAAAATCGCCAAAATCCTTTTGAGGGCCGCACTGGGTGACACCATAATTGCGAATTCGCTCACTTTCAGCCGAATTCGAGACAAGTGCTAAATAGGCCATTCGAATCGTCGCGAATTTCGAAATTCGCGAAATCTCCGGAGATTTTATGAAAGTTTACGACCTGCAATGTCGCGGCGGGACCCTGTTTTGAATTAATTTGCAACTTCTGCAAATCCTCGTCTTCTTTCACGCGACCCTCGTCGCTCGTGGTTAAATTGCATGCAAACGTGCCAGAAAAGCGAAACTCAAGCCAAGCAAACCTCCAAGCCCACATCTATGTCACTTCAGCCTCATTTTATTGTTTGTTTTGTGCTGCAAAGAAAAAACCACTCAAAATTAAAATTTTTTCCATGCTATAATAAACGGAAAATTATTAGAATTAGACATCTTTTGCTAAGCGAAACGATTGAATAAACCTGATTCTGAAGGGAATACATTCGAAGTGAAATGGCGAGAGAATGTACAATGCAAAGAAGCGGATAAATGAATTACGAAGATAGGATAGTGGAAGCCGTTCTCGAAAGATTCGAGAAGCGAACTGCCTTTTCTGCGCACTCTTCTCGGTAAAGTTGAGAAACAAAGAGGCAACGGGACTCGGGAGGTCGCCGCCGCTATGAGCGATGTGAGTCACCTGCGTGGACGACGTGGGTGAAGTAGTTTCGGCAGTCAAACCAAGGAAAAAATGAAAAATGCGAACAAATAGTGAAGGTAAGTAGATAATGAACAATTGAGCTTCTTAGATTGATGGGCACTTTGAATAGTGGGTGGTTAGTTACACGCTAATCAGGGGAATCTAATCTCTGCGAGTCCATAAGGGAGTGTCCTGTGGATCTGAGGTTCGAGTGGTGGTCGTCGTGGAGGAGTAGGTCGTGTAGGGTGCCAGGGGGTCTCTTTCCCGGGAGGTGCGGAGCTCAGAGGGCTGTCCGGACCAGTTGACGGTTCTCGACCAGCTCTGGCGTTGAGGGTCGCCCCCGCTTCCGAGATCGCTCGAGGGGACGCCGCCACCGTAGCTCGTAGTGCTGCTGTGGACTTCGGTGACATAGGAAGTCGAGGGCTGCTGGAGCTCCTCTATGGACATGTTGAGGGATTCCATGATGCGTTTTCCGGCTTCAGGCTCAATCATACGCATGTGAACGGCACGAGGAATCGAGTAGCGGCGGCTGGACTCGGGATGGACGATTTCGCCGGTGAGGACGTCGAGGAGTCCGGATTCCGTGGCCTCGCGCACGGAGACGCGTTTGTGCTGCGAGGGGTCTTCGATGATGCGCTGTTCAACGTCAAAAGAAGCCCTCGAAAGGCTGTCGAGGAATTCGTTCTGCTTGTCGGCGTATCCCTGAGGGTCGTGGATGAAGCTTCGGGCCTTATCTCCGCGGGGGTCTTCGTTCACGGAGGAACGGAGTCGCACGGAAAGCGAGGGTTCCGGGCGGCGGGGAGTAACTCGGACGGTCGTGGATTCTTCGGTGCGGAAGCGGGGCTGTCCGCCTCCCATGCTCGAGCCGCTGAATCGCTTGTCGGCGTCGACGGACTCAATCTTGAATTTGTATCCTTCGGAGTCACGCTTCTTGACGGCCTCGGCAACAGCCTGAGCTGCCTGCATCGGAGAGGCGATCAGAGCAAGCATTCCGCGGTTCACGGCGTCCTTCAGCTTCAGTTTGGAGTTCGATCTCTGGTCGACATATTTACCGTCGTTGTCGATGTATCCGCGGTTGAGGGCTTCTCGGATGGTCAGAGTTTGGCCCTTCTCCAGGTCGTGGAGAAGCGAATCTCCATCGATCACGTCTTTGTCGACGGCGGCGCGGAAGGTCAAATAGAGGCCGGAGTTTTTATCGCGGATCCTGCCGGAGTTCTCGTCGAACTCGGCCGAGCTGAGCACGTTCGACAGATTTCGCTCATCGAATCCCTCCATCGCTTCCACGCTTCCGGTGTCGATAAAGCCCTGGGCGACGGCCTGCTCGATCGTCATCTGCTTTCCGGAGTCGGGGTCCGTGAACGAGTTCTGAACCACGTCGATGCTTCCTTTTCCAAGCGCCTCGGCAAAAGTCATCTTGTCGATGCGACGGAGTTTATCGCCGATCTCCTTGGGAATCTTTCCTTCTTCGACGGCTCGGGCGACTGGGATAATCACGTTCTCCGAGATCTGAATCGTGCGGTTTCTCGCGTCGATCAGATTCGAGTCGACAGCGTCGAGAAGGTCGACAACTCTCTTCGTGCGGTAATCGGTCAGGAAAGGCTTCGTGACGATTCTGAGGGTCTCTTGGTCGATGAGTCCCTTCGAGGAGGCGTCCTCCAACGAGATCTTGTCGTTGGTGATCGGGTTGTTGTATTGCCTGGCCCGGGTGTCGATAAGACCGTCAATGATGGCACTCGTCACGGACACTGCGTACCCTTTTGTGGGGTCGTAGATTCCTTCCATAGTCAGACTAGCGTAAACGGGCTTCACAATATCGAGCCAGCTCAGCTTCTCCTTGGTGAAGGGGTTTCGGACTTCGCCAGTTCGGGGGTTCACGATTCCAAGGTCGATGGCCTTGCTGATGGGGATCGACTCGCCGTTGGCGGGGTTGCACACTCCCTTAGGCAAGATTTCGGAGAGCGTCACGTCAAGCATGCCTCGGTTGGCAGCCTGCGCGAGAGTCAGATGCTCGCCGTTAGCAGTGACGTAGCTGAGGTTGGCGATGTCGATTACTCCCATGTGGATCGCGTTTTCGAGGCTGATCTTCTCGCCGTGAGAGTCGATAACTCCCTTAGTCACGGCGTTTTGGATGTTCGAGCGGAAGACGGAGTAGGTCTTTGTGGTCTGCTTTCCTTTTTTATCCACTCGGGCGATTCCCATCCGCTGTGCGTCTTGGAGGGACATGATTCTTCCGTTCCGCTTGTCGCGGATCTTGTCGATTCCGACGAACTCGGCGTGGGGTTCAAGCTCGACCGACTGCACCTGGGCGGTGCTCTTGACCATTGTCTTCGTCTCGGTGACGTAAGGGTCGCCGTGGAGCTGGATGGTGAACTTCATTCCGGTAGCTGGGTCCACGTACTCTCCTTTCTCGACTCCGCTCTGGTCGCGCACTACTTTCACCATAACCTTGTTTCCTCCTCCCAAATCGACCATTTCTCTGCGACCGTCGCCGATGGGCTTCTGGTCACGGATAGGTTCACGATGCATGACTTGTTGCTGAGAGAAAGAAGGCTGGGCATAGGGAGTCAGGGTCAGTTTCTGCTCGATGATCTTCGAGGTTCTCGGCGAAACGGCCGCAGCGGGAGCTGCAGTCGCCGAGTGCGAGGAAAGTCCGGATCGGGTAGAGGGCCGTGTAGCTCCGCCCTTGACCAGGAGGCCCGAGCTTAGAGCCTGAGGGAAGCTGGTCTCTTCGTATGTTCGACGGTTATAGATGACTCCGCGTTCGGGGTCGACGATGTTATCGCGAACGGCTTCGGTAAAGGGAATTTCCTCGCCGCTGGCGGGGTCGCGGATCACCATCGAGTCCACGTCGATCAGCTTGCTGCGGACAGCCTCGTGGAGGTCCATCGAGCGTCCGTCTTGGGTTTGGTACCTTCCGGTGCTCATGTCCAGGCGTCCGGACATTAGGCTTCCTTCCAGGGAGTCGACGACTTTGCCGCCTTTCACGATTCCCTCTTTCACGGCGGTTTTCAGGTCGACTTGTCTTCCGGTTACGGTATCGGTTACCGTACCTCCAATGCCGTCGACGATGTTCTGTTCCATGGCTTCGAGGAGAGTCAACTCCTTTCCGGTCTTCTTGTCGACGACCGAGGTGCCGTAAGGGTTCACGAATCCTTTCATCACAGCCTCCTTCACGGTCATCTCTTTAGGAGCGTCGGGCAAAGCGAGAGTTCCGTTTCCAGAGTTGAATTGACCCATCGCAATCGCCTTTGTGAGCGACATTTCGGCAAAGTTCGAAGGTCCGCTCGCGAGCGCTTCCTTCTTGGACACCTGGGTCTTCGTCTGCACCTTCATCGTGGTGTGGACGGCGTCACCAGCGTTTTCGGGCACTCCGCCGGTCGGGAAGATTCTGTGCTGCTTCGCGGCCTCAGTGAAGCTGTAGCGCTTGTTGTCGGTCTTGTCGGTGTAGTATCCGCGCTGGGTGTCAATAATTCCCCACTTTTCAGCCTCTTCAAAAGTCATTTCGCGGCCGGTCATGGCATCTCGGACACGCAAGTCTTCCTTCGTGAGCTTTCCTCTGGCCAAAGCGCTTTCGATGGAGCAGCGCTCGCCGGAGTGGGTGTCGATTAGTTCTCCGCGCGAAGCGTCGAACGACCACTCGGACTCGTGTTCTTCGATGACGGCGGTTCCGACGGGGCGGAACGACATCACGGGTCCTCCGGCGGAGGAAAACTGAATCACCTTCTTGCTCTCCGAGGAGAGCACGGGCGATTCAAACTCGACCTTCAGAATGTTCTCCTCGATCGCGGTCTGAAGGTTCACCTTGCGGCCGCGGTGGGTTACAAAGCCGTTCTTGTCCATGTGCTCCTTCTCGATGGCGTCCGTTCCACTGAGCGTGAGGCCAGTCTGAGGGTCACGGATAGAGAACGACTTCGGGTTGATAATTCCGAGTTCCAGAGCCTCGTCGAGGCTTAGCTGCTTGTCAGTTCCGGGCGGGGAAACGACTCCGGTCGTCAGATCGATGATTCCCTTGCGTTCGGCTTCCTTGATGTGGTATCCGTCGGCGGGAACTTCAATGGCTCCCTTGCCTCCGGTGATGGCTCGGTACACGGAAACGCCTCCGGGACCTCCGACAGCGGTGGTTTCGGTGGTTCGGACGCGTTTCACGGTCGTCACGGACTCTTCGAGCTGCTTGTCGGGGTAGATCTTGGGCGCCAGCTGCTGGCCGGTCTCCGTCAGGGTTTCGCTGACTTTCTCTTCGATCGTGGGTCCAACTCCAGCGGTCTTTGCCGGGACGATCCATTCGCTGGAAGGATCGAGGATTCCTTGACTCAGAGCGTCATCGAGGCTCATCTCAGTGTCTCCTTGGCGGAACCTCTGCGTGCGTGAGTCGATCAATCCCTGCTTCATGGCTTCAGCGAGGGTGACCTTGACTTGATCAGCTTCGAGTTTGGTCGGCTGTTGGCCGGGACGGCTGATTCGCTTCTTGTGATCGACCTTCTTTGAGGGAGCCACGAGCGAGGGGTGGACGTCGAAAAGAGCCGTGAGCTGCATGGCTCCCTTAAGGGTGATCTTGCCGGCCTCGTAGGCTTCGGTCGGGTTCAGCTCGCGGTTCGAGTGCTTGTCCACGAAGACGGACTTCGTGCGGTCAATGATGTCCCGAGCCACAGCTTGGAACGCGCTGAGTTCGGCGCCTCCGTCACGGATTCCGATGGGCTGCGTGAGGAGAGTCTTCAAGAGAGGGTCGACGACGTGCTCAGCAGAGTCAAAGGGGACCGAGCGGTTCATAGCCCGGTCGAGGACGGTTTGCTGGTGGACGTTGATGATTCCAGCATCGGCGGCTTCGTTGAAACTGATGGTCTGATCAGTTTGAGTGTCCTTGACGCCCTTGACGTCGAAGATCGAGTGACGGACTCGCTTGGTCAGAAGTCCCTCGCGGGCGGCTTCGGCGACCGTAAAGCTTTTTCCTTGCTTCGCGAGTTCGATCTTGCCATCGACGGACAGAATACCGCGCTCCAAGGCTTCGGCAATAGAGATGACGTCCTTCTCTTCGGGGTCGACAATGTGCCTCACTTCGGCGTCGAGGAGGTTACGGTAGAGAGCATCCAGGAGAGTGCATCTGTTTTGGGTTCCGCGGTCGATAAAGCGCTGCTCGCTGTCGATCATGTCCTTGTGGAAGATCTCGAGGAGAGTCATGGGACGGCCAATGAGGTCCTTGTTGTACGCGTCGCGGAGGGTCATTCCACCGCGAGTGTTCAGGTCGGTGAAGTTGCCATGACGCGTGTCGACGGCCTTCTTGGGAATGGCCTGCCCCAGGGTGATTCTCTCGTGGGACTCTGTGTTGACCACCTCGGGAACGTGCATATTCAAAATGTTCATCTTGCGCGAGCAGGCGTCGTGGAGGCTGAAGCTTTCGTTGGAGTTGCGGTCGTTGAACTCGCCGTTGAGTGCGTTGATGAAGCCCTGGTCGATGCACTCGCTCAGGCTGATCTTGATCTCCGCGTTGGGGTGCGGGTTCTTCAGTTGAATGTAGCCGTTGTAGAGAGCGTCCTTGATGTTCATCTTCTCGCGAGAGAATCTTCCGATGAACTCGCCGGTTACGGTATCCAGAAGACGCTGTTCCACGGCGGAATCGAGCGAAATCGGGGCCGTTTTCAGGATTCCGGCAGTGACTAGCTTGATGTAGTCGCGATTGTTGACGATTCCCTTGCTGGCACAAACGTCTTGAGGGATAACTTCGCCAGTTTCCATGTCGGTCATTTGGCGCAGATCAGAGTTGTAGAGGCCGATCTGGATCGCCTCGAGCAGGGTCACCTCTTGGTTGTTGTCGGGGCGACGCATGCCGTACTTCTTCTTCAAGACTTCGCCAAAGTTGCCCTCGATCAGACCCATCTCGGCGGCCTTCTCGAGCGACATTCGGGAGCCGGAGACAATGTCGAAGAACTCGCCGGACTTCAGATCGAGGAGTCCTTGGCGGATGCCCTCGACGAAGGTGATGATCTCTCCGGTCTGTTTGTGGAGGATGCCTTCCATCTCGTAGAATTGGGTCTTCGTGATGGTCTCCTCTTGGAACATCTGCATTTCGTCTTCGACCTCTGTAAGCTTCGCCACATCGGGCATATCTTGGATTACTTCAAATCCATCGGTTTCTTCTGCCATTCCACCTGTGTGGATCTGCATTCCGGTGTGGATCGGCAGCTGAGGAGTCTGAAAATAGAGAAGATTAGATACGGTAGGTGAAAGACTCAATGGTCACATCAAACTACCCTAACCTCAGCCTAATTTTAGTTTCAAACCTAATAAAGTCTTTAATCTCTATTTTAATCATAATCTCCCTCTTCTCCCTACTGGAATCTGAACACATCTACCAAAATGTTTTCTTGGTTCTTTTCATTGTTAACAAAGTTTACAGCATTGTTTGGCCACTCAACAGATAACGTTTAACGGTTTTCGTTATGAAAAGCAATGTTTATTTGTTACATTTGTTGATTATTATCTCGGTTGTAACCTTAACGTTTGCGTGTTGGAAAAGCGAAAGTTCACTCGTGGGAGGGTTGTTCGGATCGGTAAAACACACGAGAGTTTCACTCGGAAAGAGAAGAAGGAGAATTAAGGGGTCGTAAGTGCTCACTCATCACTCATGTAGCGAAGGATGAAAGTGTTAAGTAGAACTCACCTTGCGTTTCATCTCCTCACGCTCCCGACGCTCCATCTCGAGGCGGCGCTGTCTTTCCCTTTCGGCGTCGTCTTCCGCCTGCCTTCGGCGGCGGTCTTCCTCCTCCCGACGCCGTCGTTCTTCGTCTTCGCGCCGTTGGCGCTCTTCATCCTCGTAGCGTCTCCGCTCCTCTTCTTCCCTCCGAAGGCGCTCCAGCTCCCGTTGGCGCTGCCTCTCCCTTTCGGCATCTTCCTCGGCCTGACGCCTTCGTCGTGCACCTTCCTCCCGACGCCTCTCTTCTTCCTCCCGACGTCTTCGAGCTTCTTCTTCAAGCTCCTTTCGGCGCCTATCGGCCTCTTCAAGAGCCCTACGAGCAGCTTCCGCAGCCTCGCGCTCCCTCCTAAGCCGGTCGGCTTCTTCGGCGGCCCTACGCGCGGCTTCAGCGGCTTCGCGCTCTCTTCTCAGGCGGTCTGCCTCCTCGAGCGCCTTCAAACGTGCGGCCTCGAAGGCTCGGCGACGCTCCTCCTCCTCGGCTCTGCGCCGGTCTTCGTCTTCCTACAAGTGAATGATCGGGTTAAACCAGAAAAGCTGATTCAACGACCATTCGCCCGTTCCACATCTCCAGAAAGGGTGTCAGTACGGTAGTACATTCACTCAATCCGAGAATCAACCGAAAATGTGAGCAGAAAAATAGGCAAAAGAGATTCGTAAGATTCGTTTAACAACAACCAAACGTGTGAAAGAGCGTGATTATTGGCCACTCGCGTATGGAACACAGCAAGGCACAGAGCGGTTGTTTGGTATTAGAGGAGAGCGAATTTATGAGTACTGGAGGTTTACACAAATTACCTGAAAGGCCTCTAAATCTCTGAAGTGACATAGATGTTTCCTGAAAGCTCTGAAAAGAAGCGAAAGCGGACACTAACATGCAGCGGACAAGTCGTGATTAGAGGACATAGAGAAACGAATGTTAGCAAATCGAGAGGCGAACGAAAGAGGGGTTAGTCGAAAGAACCTTCACCGAAGCCCGGAAGCTATGGATAGATCTACTACGAAGCTATCGTTGGTTGAAATCATAACAAATCGGAATTTTGGCTTTTCTATTCTCGGTCAATTCGCAGAATTTCGGTCTCGTTTTCTATGTCCACCGCTATTCGTGCGGATATGGAACAAGCAAACGATCATGCACCCCATGCATCCCAAATTTCGACTCCACGTGAACTCAACACAAAACATGCCGAAATTATCGGAAATCCGTTCTAAACACCAACCTGCTGCTTTTGCTTCCATTTCTGGATCAGGACGCTGATGATGTTGCGGCGTTCCAGGATGAGGCTGCTCAGCTGGGCGAAGCGGCGGTTCAGCTTCTCGAGCTCCTCGGTCACCTGCTCGGCGCCGTTCTGCGGCTGAGGAACGCTTCTGCGGAACTCGTTGGCAATGCCATGGCCGTGGATTCCAGTCACGTTGTCGTGGAATTGATGCATCTTGCTGTCATAACCCTGAAGAACCTCTGTTAACACAGTCCTACCCGGCTACCGTAACCCACCTTGGCTTCACGTATAAACTTTCCTCCTTCGCGGTTGACGCCTTCGATGGCTTCGGTCCTTTCTTGGAGCTGGGCGTACTCGGCCACGAGAAGATCCAGCTGCTGCTGGTACTGCTCGGGCTGCATGTCCTCGGGATGGCGGAGGCTGTTAATCGTGGCCTCGACGCGGTCAAGCCACGCGATTTCGTTCTCGTAGCCAGATCGGTAGACCATCTGGGTTTGAAGCGCCTGTTCGGCGGCCTTGAGGCGGTCGACAACCTGCGAGCACACGTTCTCCCAGCGGACGGTAAGGCGTTGGGTTTCTTCCTCAAGACGGTCCACATCAGGATGGCTGGAGACGTTGAACCTGGTTCTGGCGACGTGTTGGCGAAGCAAAGCAACGTTGTGATTTAGAGCATCGACGATCGCCTGTTGCTGTTGGAGGACCATGTTCATCTCCAGTAGCTGTGAGTGGACTCCACGCAGGCGGTCGAGGGCCGCGGGCATGTCGTCGAACGAGTTCAGGGTGATTTCGTGCTGACGGACAATGTCCGAAACCTCGGCCATGCCGTTAAGGACGCCTTCGAGAGCGCGGAGGCGCTCCACATACATGTGGGACAAGTCCCAGAGATCCTCCCAGCGGCCATTGAGGGTGTCGTGAGCGGCGCGTTGGTTGGGAGTCGGGTTCGGGAGCTGCCGGAAGAGTTCCTTGACCTCTGAAACGTCAACGTCGAGGGCCTGGAGAGCTTCTTCGAAGTTTTTGTGCTCCGCAATCACGCGTGACAGCTCGTCTGCGTTTTTAGGAACAGCTTGTCCGACGTGGTCGTTCAGCTTCTTCCAAGCTTCCTCGAGCTTCCGCAGCAATTCGGCGATTCGCTGGTCGAATTCGTTTGAGTAGTCCGGTTCTGCAAAATACCGTAATCAAATTTGAGCTCATTTTCTCTTGTTCTTATCCCTCTTCAGTTTTTCACCTGCCTTAGATCGCCTCTCGATACCGAGGGCCACCAAAAACTTGCGCAAACCGCGATTCTCCTCTAGAATATGTAACCGATTTCAGTATTTTCACATCGTTTCTTCGACTCATTAGCCTTCTGGGAGGGAGGGGGGGGGACAATTCGGCCGCGGGCTGTCGCGGGGAGCGCAAACAACACATCTTCTCATCACCATTTCATCTCAATTTCCGGTTAACGTCGTTTGGTCGTCGCTCGGGGCGTCGTAATTAACAACTACGGGCGGCGGGAACCTGATTCTCCTCTCGCGTAATTCCTCTCATTCCTTACCAGGTTCACGCTTAGAGCGGTTAAGCAGATCGTAGAAGTGCTCGTTGGTAAGGCGGAGTTCTTCTCGAAGACGAAGCGCCAGGGGGTCGTTGGGGTCGAGTTCGCTGAGGAGCTTGTTGGCGTCCTCGTTCAGCGCTCGGATGATGGCATCGCGGTGATCGGGATCCATCGAGTTGAAAGTGTCCAAGTCCCAGCCACTGAAAACAACCTATTGAACTCAAATCTTAAAGATAAACCTTTACCGAATGGTCTTCATGGTGTTCAAGACCATGTTGAGACGAACCATGCGGTTCTTCTTCTCCCAAAGCTTCCTAAGCTGCTCATACTGACTCAAAAGTCGGCTCAGGTAAGCGGTAAGTCTTCCGTCGGGAGGAGGAATCCTGAAGACCACCGAGGGCACACGAGCTTGAACTCCATCGACACAGCGGACGTCCCAGTAGATGAGGTCGGAGTTGTCGAGGAGGGTGCACTCGTCCCCGGTGCGGATGTTGACGTTTCCGTCGACGTAGTTGCACCAGGCGGTCACCGGCATCGGCCTCGAGATACGCTCTCCGCGTTGCCAGAGCGGGGAAATGTTCTGGGCGCGTTGGGTTAGGCTCTCGAGGACCTTCTCGTTTTCCTTGATGAGCGAGTAGAGGTGATCCAGCTCGTGGAGCATCTTCCCGCCCTCCTCCACGGAGAAGTCGGTCCTGTTGTAGTTGTTCTCCAGGATTTGCATCTGGGATCGAATGTTCTCCTCGAAGCGACCGGCATCTTCCATCCACTGCAAATGACTTTTGGAATTCTGTGCCTTTATGCTTTTTGATATGTACCTCATGGAGGTTGTTGGCATCCCTCAAGTGGCCATCGAGGCATACGGTCAGGGAAAGCAGCCAATCCCACTGCGATTTCATGTTCTGCAGGTAGGAGTCGATGACGTTGACGGCCGGATGGTGCTGGTTGAGGAGCGCGGCTCCTTGATTGTACACATCGTTGAAACGCTTCTCGCGCTGTTCGATGTCATGAGTGAGCTGGAATAAGAACTCAGGTAATGACGATCGGTTTCGGCGGTGCACCCTTCACTTCTAATTATCATTCAAAACTCTTTGCTCCCAAATTTAATTGCCCATTTGCGGCGCATCTCCTCTCCTCTCCTCAAAACCTATTAATCAATCTACTTTCGCCCCCATCCCCGTTACATTAGCATTCGTCGTCGGTTTTCCGGTTTCCTAGAGCGCCCGCGCACCAGTTTACAAACCTGCTGATAGTAGTTGCGCAGCATCGGAAGGTCCAATTGGTTGATGTCCGACCAATTACGGTGCACTTCAACATCTTCGCGTTCGCGAATCCACACGAGTTCCATCTGGGCAGCGCGCATGAAGGCAATCAGCGAGTCCTGAAAAATGTGAGGGTTACAGTCTATATTTAAAAAGTCTCTCAAACCAAATCCAGGATTCTTCCGGCGGAGAGGTCACGCAGCTGCTGGTAGTCAGATTCGAGGATGCAGAGGAGCTCGTAGCTCTCGTGAGTTTGGTTGTCGGTAAGCTGATGCTAAAGCAAATTCATGAGAAACTGGAGAATTTGAAAAGTCCAAACCTGAGCGGCAATGCATCTGTCGACAACATGTCGGTAGTCCTGAATCTCGTGATTGTCGATCTTGTGTTCTTCGTAAATCTGCTCCATCTCTTCGAGGTCGGTGGTGAATTCCATCTCGTTGAGTTTGTGGAGTCGCTTCTTGACCCATTCAATGCATTCCTCGATATTCAGGAGCACATCTTGGCCACGCTGGGCGTGCTCGGAGCTCTCGCGTTGAAGCATCTGACTGCGGTGGTCAAGGCGAACCAGAAGCTGATTTCTGAGGCGATCCAGATAAGCATCCTGCCTTTGGCGAAGTCCGAGAACCCTGAAAATGATCTCATTTAGATTGAAATTCGCCTTAAAAAATCCTTACTGTCGGTAGTATTCGTTGTACCGGGAATGTCCGGTCTCATTCAGAATGTTCACGTCACCCTCGAGATCTCCGATTGGAATGTCCAGGCCGATCAAATCGTCGTTGATCTGGGCCACGCGACGCTCGATCTCCGAGGGACTGAGTTTGTCCGCCTTTTCGACAGTGTCTTCGATCCTGTTCAGGATGTGGTCCAACTTCTCGTTCGTGATCCCGATTCCGCGGTCCAGGCGGCTGAGGATGTCGTCCAGGTTTCCCTAAATTCCGAGTTCAACGTCTGTTCTGGTGCAAAGGGGACAAATCGCCCTTCTGGTCGTCATGCGCTACCTGTGCAATTGTGCGCTCGTGGAGCAGCTCGTAGCGGAGCTCGATCGCGTGGAGCAATTCGCTCCAAACGCGGTCCAGTGCGTCAGTTCGCAATTCCGGCGGAACGCTCAAGTGATCGGTGCCCTCGAAGAGTGTTTGGAGCTCGCTGAACAAGTTCGCGAGGCGCTGCCGATCGTTCGCTTTAGGCGGCAGATCGTCGCTCTTGAATTTGTCCAACTCGGCGATAAGGCGGTGCAGCTCGGCGATGCTGCCGGGCAGCTGTCGATCGTTCATCAGATCGGTCGCCCGGAGCACCCAGGAGCGGAACTCGCGGGCCTCTTTCTCGTATTCAAACATGTCGTCCTCGTACTGCAAACGTGTTCACCGCGTGAGTGATTCGTGTTGTGGTTTGTGCATGGGATGGGTAGGACAGAAAAACACAGGGAAAACATGCCAAAGGGGAAGAAGGCGGAAGAGAGTGCGCAGGAAAGGAGACCAAGTGTGACCAAAAGGGGGGAAACGTGCAAGGAACGCGCTTACCTTGGCCAGCTCGTCCAGGTTCGGGAGCGCGTTGTACAGCGAGGAGACGTAAGTGATGATGGATTTCTCATCGGGCTTGTCCGTGTCGACGTCTTCTGGATCGAGGAGTCGCACGACGCCGAATCCGCGTTCTGCCGCTTCGAAAGCGTTGTCCAGGCGCTCGCGGGCGGAAACGGATCGGTCGCTGATCTGAAACGCGAAAATCAGACATTGGAAAAGTGAAAACGCAAGGACGAGATTTACGAATTCGCGAATTTTCGCGAAATTCTTGCAAATTTGCAAGAAGTGGATGAGCGAACAGCTGGACATCAGCTGAGCGAACTTTCTCGAAGTTTCGTCTGGCGAAAAACGGCGAAGTTCTTCACCTTTTGGGCCTCAAGATCCCCTGGCCACGAGCACGGATTGCCCGACCGCTCGCAACCCCTTTCGAACTCAAAATGAACCGCTAAACCGCTACATGTCTTCTACCGCTAATTTCGCTCCATTGTCAGACTGTTCTAGGCAGACGTCTGGAACGCTGCTGCTTCAAGCCACTCACCTTGTTCCAGTTGATGAGGTTCGGTCGGTAGCGGTGGAGGATGGCGTTGAAGGCCAAACCGTCCCTCCAGCTGCTCGTGAAGTTGTTAACGTTGACTCCCTGGTATCCTGCTGTGACCCTTCTGGCCCATTCGAGGAGTGCATCGCGCGCCGACCCCGTATCGGCACGGCTGAGCACTTCTGATACCTAAACAGCGATTTGTTACAATTTGTCCTCGCCTTCGAAGCGTCATTAGATCTTTGTTAGTAACACTCTGTTGCGGTACTGCACTCTTCTCGAAGGGTCAATCGGTGGGGAAGGTCATCTGATTGCATTTCCGACGCGCGACTTCAACGCGACGCCCCCCGATGACTGTACGAATGACCGCCGTTTTTGGGCGCACTTAAACCGAACCCCCATCGACGACCTGAATCATTGCACCCCCGAAATTGCAATTTGGTGCCCGACGAACCTCGGCTTCCGTGAGGGGAGACGCGCGGGGTTATTTGAGGTTCGGCTTAAAAGCGCGCGCGCCCTTTACATCATAGGCCTACAAGAGAATCGGGACACTCAACCGACTGAACCTGGGGAAAGTTTTGCTCCCATAATCCCGAGTACAAATGCGTAAGCACGCGCGTAAGTTGAGGGAAGAACAAGAGGAGCTGGGAGTACCTGGTGTCCGTTGGCCCCTCGGGCTGATCGGGACCGTTCTCTTTCGCTGCGGGTTTTCTTGACCCGTTGCACTTTTCGTTCGTAATGTTCGCGGGTTTCGTAGGAAGAACTTTCCGAGAATCCACCACCCCACGTGGCGCCGCCGTTGGCTACGGCCAACTGCTGATGCTGCTGCTGGGTCTGCTGATGATGCTGGTGCTGGCCTCCGGAGGAGCCGTAGAACCCTGCGTCGGCTTGCCTGGCGCTGCCGTTCATGAATCCTCCGTAGCTGGTCCCGTTGGCGACGACGGTGCCGCCGCCGGTCTGTGCCGCCGAGCCCGAAGATTCGTGCTTCCGCTCGGCCTTCCGGGAAAAGGAGCGGACCACTTTGTACATGATGCTCGCGGAGAGCGCTAGGACGAGCGAGAATAGAAGGACGTTCGCTGCGAACGCGGTTCGCCGGTTGGGCCACGGACAGTCACAACCAGGATGGAGTCCGGCGAGAAGCTGCTCCTGAGGGAGATTCCAACACTGTGGCTGCTGAGGAAGATCGTCGTCAGCGTACGACGGGGTTCGGGTGGGCGAAAAGATTCGATTATGATTGCGGGCGCCCCTACGACGACCAAGACGCCACCTGTGGGCGGGCGGAAAATTCCTCCTCCTCGCGACTTCTCTGCGCGACTGCTGCCAACGCCACGGCTCACCTCCTAAACCGGTATTCGTACTGCTGCTGGTGCAGGCAGCATCTTCGCCATTTTCATTATCCTGACTCCGAACACGAAGACGACACTGGCCGTCGTTGGGGCTGTTTTTCGCTTTTCCCCCCTTCTTCGCCGCTTCCGGCATGACGCGGCCTACCGATATGCTTTTCGGTTGAACTGGAAAAAACGGAGGAGAGATTCTCGGCGCGGAAAGTCGCAAGGTGTTCACGGACGGAATAAACGCATTGACACATCTAAAGAAGAGTCGGGGGCCGCAGGCGACCGTCGTCCGCGACGGAATCGAACGAAATTATGCACATAAAACGGCCCTCTTAGCAACACTGTAAACAATGGAACACGTCGATCCATAAAGTGTGTCGTCCTTTCCCAGGAACCTTTGCCGAAAACGGCCATTCGGAGAGTCCTGTGTCCTACAGTAATCCCTTAAGATGGCTAATTAAGGAATAAAACTTTATGGGAGTCAGGAGGCAGGAGGAAGACCATTTGTGCACCTTATGGAAGGAAGACTTCGGTTGGAAGCGTCACAAGGCACTTTCCCTAGGCGTCCTGAGGGTCGATTGTTGCCTAGAGGGATTAGCCTACTTCCAAAGCGGATTTCCGCGAACTTTCTACGTCCAGGCGTTCACTCACTGTAACTTCAACGTTTCCCTCTGCATTTCAGGTTCATTGGCTTCCTCGACCGTATTCGGCCGCTCACTTACAGACCGCGCGCGAAAACTGGTGGCGCTCCAAACAATGTTTGCTTTTTCTCTCAAATCGAAGCCAAAGTGGTTGCCGAGCAAGGAGAAGTCACGGCAAACAACATGCAAACACCCATCAGGGGATCAACGGACAAGAGGGATAGGAAAGGTGCCAAAGCACTCGAGTGAACTTTCGAGAAGAGGCGATAAGGATTTTGTTAATTGTAGGAAAAAGAGAGCGGAAAAGGAAACCTGGCGTTGGGTGCTCGGAGAAGTTGGGTTTGAAGCGGCCGCGTAGAAGCTCTCGACGAGCTCCTGCTGCTGGCGCTGCTTGATCACAGAGACCTGGAAGTTGAGAATGATCGTCCAGATGAGTCCGAGCGTCAGTTTCCCGTTGCCATCGATGATGTCTTCTGGGCGGATGTTCACCAGTTTGATCTGTAAATGTAGTTGTTAGAGATTGAAATTTGGCTTTAGCAAATGTCGTGTGAATTTGATCTGTGCCCTTCATAAAATTCCGGCATTCAAATTTTTTGCAATTGAACCCTTTCAAAGTATCATGAATCTGTTTGTCAGCCTATGATGTGTCCTAGTTTCTTCTAAGTAACCTCTGCTACAACGTTCCAAATACGCAGGTAAACATTCCAATTTGAATTCGGATCGAATAAATTTCCAGGATCACCTCCATTCGCCTGATTTACGGTCTCGAAACGACGTCTTTTTCGCTCTTTTTCTCTGCCAAAAGTCTCTTTTTCATCTTCGATCAACTCGTTAAGATCACTTATGCCTTCTTCCCACTTGCGTCGTTCGTCTTCGCAATCAATTTTAGGAAGTGAGCCGCCCAACGGCCGTTATTGCGCGTCCCATTACGCATCGGGGGTCGTCGATAGGTCCTCCGCCCTCGCCTGCATCTTGATCGAGTGGACCAAGTTCCATTCAAAGGAGAGGTCGTCGTGGATGTTTTGATGACTCATTCGGGATGTGTGCGAGCGATCGCCCGCGTCCTCTCTGGGTGGGGCGCTTTACAACCCGAGAAAAGAGGGTGGCTCCCTTCCGCGCATTCCACGCGTTCGCGTAGTAAACAGCTAAACTGAGAAACGGGAAAACTCACGTTTTTCTTCTTCAAAAAGTCAAGCGATTCTTGGACGTTTTGGATCCGGTGGAAGCGGGTTAATCCATTCTCTCGACGCTGAAATCGATTTCTGTTAACAGGGCTTTTTGCCTCTTTAACCCCTCTTCAACCTGTTCAGGCTTGTTTACAGGTCCTTCTGTTGTTCCTTTCAAGGCCAATTCTTCGATTACGGCGATCGCGCTCGTATTTATTAATCAAACGGTGCGTGGCCGCGAAACCGGTTCAAAACTTCCCGGCGGTCACGCGGCGATGCGGGTGGACAATGAGCGAGATTATAATTACGCCTCGCCCCCGAGGGACTTATCAATTATCAATTAGCGTCGGTAACAAAATGCTTAGAGGATTGTGCTACGCTGCACGTGGTGGACACACGCGTTGAGAGGTATTGGAAAACAGAGGGGACAAAACACAAGTTTGCAAAAAAAGGTTTTTTGGATTAACGAGCCCGTATCCGAGCCTGATCATGGGATAACGAAATCTAGTTAACCAACTTACAAGTCGTTCTGAAGAGAGCGCTTCGAGCAGAGCGATGAGGTTCAACCCGTCCTGGAGATCGACAAAGAGATCCGTCACATTGCGACCGGCCTGAAAAAAGAGATTTTCAAGATACGTTTGCCAATGATTCAGTTGACGTTAGTAAACCAAAAACAAAGATTGAATTGAGACGTTTGGAAAAAACAGGTTGTGGGAGAATGACTCTGATACGATGGGACTAGAAGAGCGCATTCCAGAAATGTCACAAATCTAATTATGGCCAACAATCGGTGGGGTGTTACACTATAAACAGAATTTCATAGAAGTGACTGGGCAAGAAAATGGCAGAAAAAAGTAACTGAAAGGGTCAGGTATAGCCTACAAAAGCGACAAAAGTTAAACAATGCGTAAAAATGTACTTAGAAAAGGGAAAAACCTTAAATGGTGCGGAAGATGAATTTGTGAAGCTTGGTATAAAATAGATGAGCTTCAACCTCATCTTTCAATTACTTTCATGACTAATTCACATTTGTCCAAAATCGAAAATTTCCTTATTCCGATCCTAAAAATAGCTCCCGTCCTCCGTGTACCATCCGTCATCCCAGCCACTTTCGGGTCTCTCCTGTCACGTTCTCTTTCATCTCCATCACTGCGGCGACCTTGAGAGGACATCGGCGGTCGGAATTCGCGCCTTTGTCACAAATTGAAATGAGTCGCTCGCGCGCGCGTTATGAATGCTCGAACAGGTTCCCAAGTACTCTTTTAAGCTCTCGTTTATCGAATAACTGTTATTCGAAAGCAACGCCGCGAAGAGAAGCGTTTGGGAGAAAAAGTTGAAAGTAAACAAGGCGGCGGGGAACGGCGGCGACGTGTTTGGAAATGGAATTCCGTGATTGGAATACCGAAACACTTGCCGGAACGGCGAGCGATAATGATTTCATAATTGTGGGGTCCGTTAGGCGAAAGATCGCTTATGACAGGGAAACGCTAGGGTATTTGAAGCGCAAAAATAGCGTCAGGTTTAAGGAACAAAATAAACTCCAACTCAAAAATTTTTTGGGCGTTTTTATGCAGTGTTTCTAATTATCGTGAATCATCTTCAGGTACTCAGAAAATTCTGATTTTAATCTACAATTTTTTATTTTCAAATTCCTTCAGAATCTCTCCAATTTTCCACATTCCCGTTCCAATCTCTGAGCTCTCAAATTTAAAATCCGACGTCACGGCTGCAAACGGTCTCCGCCCATTTCCTGGACTCCCGTTATCTCCCCGCCTCACGTGTACTTTCGGTCTTCAAACCGAAGCTCATTTTAAAGCTTTAATCACACAAAGACGTAAAAAAGTCGTAAAATCTGTTGCGACTATCAATTCTGCCCACGCCTCACGGCGAAAAGGAAATCGATTAGTCAGCGGAAATAAAAGTTTGGACAAACATAGAAGGAAGCGTTTAACGAAAAGGATGATTTAATAGAAAGAGGCAAAGAACCAACCTTGGTGAGGTGCTTGTTCACCCACTTGGTGAACGTTTTCTTCTGAATGGCGTCCCGTTCATCTAAACCGAGATAATTAGTTTGAGTAGGAAAAGAGAATCCCAGAGTGATCCTAGTCCCAGAGTGGTTGAGTGGTAAAAGTCAAACCCGTGCGAGTGAGCCGACGACGTTCGAGGGCGTCGAATCCCGGCGAAAGACTCATCCGAGGGGATTCTGCAGAAAAAGAGGATTTTGGAAGATTTTAGGACAATGGAGGGAACAACAGGAGGGGACGCCGCTCGGTGCTATTTTTCGATATTACGTCTTCTGCGTCAACGACGACGCCGGGGAAAGAAGCGCCGATCGCTGTGATAACGCCGCCTAAGGGGGCCGCCGATTGATCACCGCGGCGGCGGCGATGTTGGGACTGTTTGGACTGCGACAATCGCAGGTGGCTACGCGAGGTGCTATTCTTCGTGGTAAGCACAGAGCTAGGCTTACGAATGGCAACGTTTGAAGCTGACTCATGGTGAATTGTTTTGAGTAAACTCTGATCTGAGTTTCCAATTTTGGTTTTTAGGTTTTGTCACAACAACAAAGGAATAAAGTAAAGACAATTGACCGACGTTAATCCATTTCAGGATCTGATCAGTACACTGATAAAGGTTTGTAGGCTATTGAGAGTTTTTTTACTAATCAAGACAAAAATTATCAAGTTTGTAGGCTTGAAAACAAGCCTTCTGCTACTGAAATTGTCTTCTTTAGTGATCATAAATAAAATTGCATATTTTAACCGTTTAAGATACCTAGAGATAAAGGAAATTGTTTGGAAGGCCGCTAAGAATTAAATCTAATGCCCGAATTCAGTCAGTTGGTGTGTTTTGGTGTGGAACGGAATATAAAACAAAAAAGACCAAAAGCAAAAACGAAAAACGAAAAAAGTGAGAAAAGGATACAAATTGGATAGAACAAAACTGTCATGACGTTCACTGGCGGTTTCTTAAAATCTGCTTTCGCCCATCAAAAGACCAAAGACGTAAAAAGAATCTATCATTTAATAAGACGCTTAAGATAGAAGCCCATCGCAAACTACGCGCCTTACAACTGATAACCGAGGTGCAGCTTACGCGTTCCTCACGCGGTCCGAAGCGGAAGAATTTTGGGAGGACGAACTCTCTGAGGATCACGTGGATGAGCGGAAAATTAGGCGGACGTTAGCTTAATTGGTAAACTAAACGTGATTTTGAAGACTTGAAATTTATGCCAAAAATTTGGATAAATGTTAACTATAGTTTTGATTGCGATGTGAGGCAAGTTGGCGAGCTTCCTGTTATTGAAACGCAGCGATGCGCAAAATTCAAATATGATTGCGACAAGAATCTGTCGGAAAGGGTGCAATTTGGGGACGATCGGGGAACGTAAGTGGCGAGTGTTGTTATGCGTAGTTTCAGAAGAGCATAACAACAAAATAATTTTAAAAGTGAAAGGATTTCACTAAAAGAGGCAAGGCGAAGAGAGGAAATTTCAAATATGGAGAGAGAAGCGTAAAAGGAAAGGTGGGATATAAACGAAAAGTGCAAAATGAGTCCATACACACAGGTTCACAACCCTCAACGGGCGTTTTTCTCACCTTTGTACTTTTCGAGGTTGTGCTCGTAGTGCTCTAGGCACTCAGTCTCGACCGGATCGAACTGGTAATAATCGGACGAGTAGTCCGAAACGTATCCGTTTCCGTTAATCGGAGAGTAGATTCCGTTCCCGTTCGGAGAGTGCTGGGGAGCGCACTGTAGATTCGTGTTCTTCCCTCCGTGGTGGCCGTTGGCCCGCGGCGTCGACATTTCGCCGAGGGCGATTCCGGGATTCTGAGGCTACCACTGGTAGGACAGGAGGGGGAGGAGAAAACGTCGTCTACAAGTGGATCGACGCGATTAGGGTGAGCGGATTGGGACACGGATGGACGCGAGGCCGAAAGGAACGATTTACATAAACAAGGTTCGAGGGGATCACACAGAAAAGACAATCGAGATTGTTGATGAACTCGTGAGATAAAGTCGCGGAGATCAGTGGATCGGATTACTTTGGGTGGACAATACTGGGTAATTATAGAAGGACCAGATGGAGGCTTGATCAGGGTGATCAAGGATCAGTTATTTTAGATACTTTTAAGTTGCAAGAATTACTCCTATAGAAATCGTCTTATTCTGTAACTACGGTTCTTCACGATTTGTGAAAACAACAAAACAACGCAATGTTTCCACTTTCCTCGATGGACGAAATGTTACGAGGTGTGGACTTAATGCGCCAAGTTTTACCGGAGTCAATCAACTAAGTGGAAAATACAGTAAAAAGTCTTTAGACCAACTTTTTGCAGTTCAAATTGAGTTCGAAATTGAATGCTGTTTTTTGCTACTGCTTCTCTCTTTTTAGTCGCAAAGAAACCCTGCAGACGCAAATTCAAAATGTGAACAAGAAGGTTTTTGACAAAACGAAAACTGTCAAAACGAAGAAATGAATCATAATCACGAAAACGAGAAATGCCTCGGAATCCAACAAAGAAACACGCAGCAACAAATCAAATGGCAACATTTCATCCGAACTTTCGCAATCGCGTCAACTTGCGAGTTCCCCACGTCCTCGGCCTTTCCGGAAAACAATAATTTCGACATTTCAAATTCAGATCCACGGAAACCCGCGTTCCTCTAACGATTGCCACCAACGCCCATAAATAACTCTGACTCGTCACAGCTCCTCGCTAATCAGCACCCAAAAGACGCCGCAAAACATCAAAAAAGATAAGTAAAGCCACCGAGAAGCGATGAGTCAGCAGGGCATTTCGGGGACACGAAACGGAAGTGGAGGGGCCGGAGGGACGAGTGACCGAGTCAGAAAGTCAATCGATTAATTTGGAGAAAAACGGACCAATTAAAACTTTTTTTCGCGCGTTTACGATTATGAGAAAGGGAAACAGATGGGATTTCCCAGCACCGGCGGTGACGGTGCCGTTGGCGACAAGTGGCGTAAATGGCACACAAAGGCGAGCGAGAGGTCGGCACGGATCGGAGATTTTGGCGCGCGCGCGAAGCGATGGACAAGAAGATAAACGGCGAAGAATTCAGTGTGCCGGAGGAGAAAGGCGTTTGAGGGGAAAGGAAGGCAAAAAGGTGATTTCGATCGGGTTTCGATATGCAAAACCATAGGATAAGATCGGGAAAAGTGGGTTGTTTATCGAAGCCAAAAAACGGAGAGGTGAAGGTGAAGTGGAGAGGTGGGGATTGTTGCAATATTTGGGTCAAAAAGAGAGTTGGGCAAACATTGGGGTTAGGTTTAGGTGAAAGGAATTTTATGGGCGAGGCTGGTTTTCAAAGTACACAAATATTAAGTAATATTAAGTAATAAGCAGTGGGTGTGCACTTTGCATCAAAGTGAAGGATTTATTGCAATTTCATCGGAAACTTTGTTTACAAAAATTGAAAAAACTGAAATGATAAAAAAGCATTTTCGAAGCTACATATGAGCATTCAGTTAGGTTACCTTACCTGCGCTCTTTACACATTTTCCAACAAAAATAAGGAATTTTCATTTGAAATATGCCCGAGGACTAATGGGAAGCAGGCCGATAAATCAAACTTTCAGTGGGTGTCGGGACCTCACAAGAACCTCTGTACTTTTTCTTCAAAAAAACCGTTTACGACCAAACATCCGCGACTCGGACCCGTTCGAGCGCGTCGCTAGCGAGCGGATCGCGTCGAGTAGTGAAGGGGAGAACTCCGCTCGTAAAATCGGAAAAACGCGAGTAAACGCAAAACAAAAAGAGAAGCTGATTAATAAAACAGCGAACTTCACTAAAGTTCCTGTTTTGAGTGTTTCACTTTTTCAGCTTTTTATAGACTGTGAAGCATACTACTTAAAACAGCGAAAGACCGATCTACATCGTTTAAAAGTGGGAATCAAAGGCGGAAATGGAGATCTCTAACTCTGCTCAACGCACTTTGTACCTGCTAACTCAACGAAAAAACCTCCAAGACACCAAAAAACCCAGAACGACGCGCAGCCGCGATCGATCGATTGGGGAGCATTGGACATGAGTGGGGCGGGACGATGGCCAGCAGCGGCTACGCGACGTTCGTGTTAATCATCTCGAGGCCGAAGAGGTCCGAATGGGATCACCGGGAGGTTGTTGCGCAACAGGATCGATCGGCGGTGGCGGAAAGAGGCGAAGGAAGGTGGTTTCACGGAAAACGGCGGTCAAAAAGTATTTAAACGCGAGTGGAAATGGAAACGAGGAGAGAGCGAAGAGGAGTGGGTGGAGGAGGGGAGCGGGGGAGAGAAAAGTGACCGCGCGGGCCGCGTGGCGATGGAGACAAACACCTGGAAGTGACCCAGAGCGACTGTAGCTGTTGGGAACGGTCGAGCAGAGAAGGGCGAAAGGGAAGAGGAGAGGTTACCTCTCCTTAGAGAAGCTGGCCGATAGAGAACTGTGGGTGGAACGGTTTTCGATGGAACAAAAAAGTGATGGGTGGATTGATGATCCGATTTGCAGTTGCTTTGCAGCAAAATAGCCAAATTGAGTGGAAAGGATATACATCTATCTATTTTGAGTCAAAACTCATAAAATGTTCGAACGTAAAAAAGAAAAAAACAGGATGATTCAGAGAGAGTTAACCTAGAAAAACACGAAAATTGATAGGAAAAGAATAGTGACAAAATAGGGTGTTCACGTAAACAAAAGAATATTCATGACACATGCAAATCAGACCGAAAAACACTGAGTTATTCACGAAATAACAGTCCGTTCGCGGCCCTCTCCGATACTTTTCGTTCGCGGCCCTCTCCGATACTCCGATACTTTCCCTAAAAGCCTCAAAAACAGAACAAAGCTCAAAACTTGTCACAGTCAAAACTCAGAACGCGCAACTCGCAGGGTGATTAGGCGATTTGCCAGGAGCGATTGGCGCTGATGAGTGTTTCGTTTGTGTTGTGGGTACCGAAGAGCGACGCGGGCGTTGCGGTTGCGGCGAGGAGTGTTTGCAAGAGGGGCGAAGGACTGTCACAAAAAGCGGCCACGACTCCGCTCCTCGTTTGCATTTCGGATTTTGGCCTCTCGCTCCGATTGGGGCCTAATCCAAGCGGGATTCTTGGCTGCAGAACTCACACAACGCTAACACCTTGTCGCGCTTACCGGAAACCGGAGATTAGGGACTCGGGGACCTCTGGCAGCTGAGCGGAGGACTGGATCGGAGGAATGCGGCCGAGGAGGACTCAGGTACTTGTGAGTAACAAGAGGGTAATTAGATGGCATATTGCGCGGAAGTCGGACTCGAGGTGCTGAATGAAACTCCGAGGCGCGGATTTGCATAACAATTGCGACAACACGATCGGACGGTTTTTAGAGTTTCCGAGGCTGTCTAAGCATCTAACGGGTCACTGAGTCACGGAATTCCGGCCGAAGTGGGTCATTTGGAAGAAGAGGCCTCTTGTTGGAGGCGAAGAAGATTGGATTTGACTGGAATTTGTAATTATGGGAACTGATTTTTTTAGGCTTGTTGGTTACGGTTCTTTGTAGTCAAAAATGAGTGAAGCATAGAGAATTAGTTGTGAAGAGCAGTTAGGTATGTTTTTGACAAAGTTTTCAATGAAAACAATAACTTGATGACCTTAACTGCTAAAGTTAGCTGCATTACCCAAACTGTAATGCTTTCATTGGAAGATTAAACAGAATGGAATTATTTTGAGGCCGAAGCATTTAGAACCGTTATTAAAAATGACTTTGAAAGGACTATGACTATGTATAATTACTACTCGAACACTTAAACTAAGAAATAAGACAGTCTTGCCAATCAATTCCCAACACTGATACCAGGTACCCAAGGAAACTGTCAAAACCGTCATCCCCGAACAATTCGACTTATTCCATCATCCCCAAATTGGGTCGTCGCTTCGGAAGACGCAATCTCGACTTTTCACGGATTAGATCAGCGAATCACGCAATCTTCACTCGCCATTCATAACGCGCGAATTCCGCTTCTCAAAGTCAACAAGAAACCGTGATTCCTCGAGTGCTTTCCGTTATTATGATCTGAGGAATCTTCGCCGATTCCTCACTCCGCAAACAGCGCGTCACTGCTGAACGCCCGGCGATCGTAGAATTCCAAAAATCGCTGAAAATCGATCGGACCGCGTTGGCATCCTCACGACGTACGAGAAAACGCCGCGTTCCGGCTGATCGAAGAGAGAGTTCGCGCAGAGAGAAATATTAAAATTCGAGGCGGATTACAGGTGTCATCTCTTGCCACCCACACCTGCGCTCGTCTTAAAAGGAGAAGAGAGGAAGGAGCAGGTAAAGGTGGTCAGTAGAACGGGACAGTTCGGCTGAAGACGGCGTCTTTCTTAGATTAACAGCGCTGATAAGCCGACTGGCAGTTGTCTTCGCACTTCGCCGAAGACGGAAACTCGCGCGTCCCGCGCGACCTTTCGGACAAAAAAGAGCCAAGGTGCTTTATGCAAATTAATGCGAGTAATTAAATCATAAAACGGGACCGGCGACCTTCGCGCAAAGACGGCGGTGGTTTCCGGTGGAGAAGACGAAGAGAAGATGCGGAGAAGAAGATGCAAGAGTAGAGCTCAGAAGTGACGTGGCCGCCCTGGGGACGCGGAGATGCGATATGTAAATAGCGGTACGCGACCGTTTGGCGGTAAAAAGGAGAAGTGGACAAAAAGAAAGAAAGGAGGAGGGGACAAGAAGAGGAGGAGAGGTAATTAGGCATGGGATAAGACGGAAACTAGAGGTTTGGGAATGTTGATGGGAAAGTCGGGAGAGAATATTTTTGTTGGGTTGGGAAATGTTCAGTACGGAAGTTTGCTTTAGATGCATCACAATTTTGCAGATTTCGCGTTAAAAGCCTTGCGAGTAGTAAATCGAAAATCCAGTGATAGGTTTTCAGCTGTTAAATCTGAGTCATTTCTGACCTAAATACTATTTCCAAGCATGCTTCAAATGTTTTGAAGACGCCATTGTATCCACCGAGATTTAAACGCTTCAAGCTCGACTTTAACCACTCCAACCGCTCAGAATCAAAAACACCTAAAATCCTGAAACCCCTCAGGACCCAAAGTGGACTCACCACCAATCTTCAGCACCAGGCGGTCGTGGCGGTCGAGACGCCTCAAAGCGATCGGCTGCTCTCGCATCCATGTTTCGATGTTCTCGTCGGTTTCGTTTCCTTGGAACCCGGAAACGTTGAGCACCCCACTGGATTGCGAGTTCACCGCCATCGAGGAGTGGTAGTTGGCGGCACTACCATTAGTCGTCGCTCGGACGCTCGAATTCGCAATGTCCGGCCGGCTACTGCGGTGGTAAAATTCGCGCTGGATCCGACGATCCTCCATGACCGTCGTGCTGGGGATGCTGCAATGGAATCGGATATAGAAATCGACTGGATTTTGATACGAGGAAGAGGAAGAGTGGAGTTGAGTCACGGAGGGAAATGCCGAAAGCGGCGAGTTACGAAATGCGGAGAGGTTTTGAAATAGGCGAATGATGGAGAGCAAATGACAGGATTTGGAAAGAGCGCTTATTTGTGAAGCGACGCTTATTACAATTAATCTTGCAAGTAATCTAAAGATTTTAACAACACGAAAATAAGTTTGGTATGTAGAACGAACTGGTCAGGATTTTAGGTAAAGCGTTCAGTTCAGGAGAAGTGCATACTCGTAAATATGCAAATTTTATTCGTCCGCTCCGAATCTTTTTCAATTTTCCCGCCTGTTCAGGTGGACGAAGAATTATAACCTGACAGTCACAGTAGTCTTCTGTCTTCTGCTTTCAAAAAGCTTTTTAAAATTTTTAAGCTCTCTGATTTAGAATCTATTGAGGCCTATAATCTATTTTCCTCCGCTCACCGATACGTATCCCATTTCAGGACTAATTCTGAGTAAACAACTCACCTCGGCTCGGATCGCTGGTGCCTCGTAGGGAGATCGACGTTGGTCACCTCAAAGCCCTCTTTCGCATTCCTCGACTTTTTCACGCCGTTTTCGTGACTCTGAGTCGACGTCGCAGAGTTATTTACCTCGTCGGAAGTCGGAAAATGTGTCGTGATTCGTTCGTAGATGCGATACCTAAACAAGTCGATTAGAAATGAGGAAAATAGGTTGGGTTTAGTCAAACATCATTTGTCTTAACGAAGGCATCGTCGCTTTTCCAGGATTCCCGAAAGAGGAAAGGTGTTCTGAGCGGAGAGGGCCGCCTGGACAAGGATGGGAAGCGAGGAGGATAAAGGGATGCGCAGCCGCCGATCGCAATCGCTTACATTCGAACAAACAAACTGATCGGAAAGCGCAGAGGACGGTGAAGCTGCGCGGAATCGAGAGGCGAGCAAGAGGATAAGTAATCGAGAAGATGGTAACCAATTAGGAGAGTTGAGTGCGACGACATTTGCACCCAGGCTGGGAGGAACAGAATTGGGTAATTGCAGCCGGAATCAGGCGGAATTAAGGGTTTTTCGGTTTCGGACGGGGGAGAACGGAGACGGGTTTGTTTGCCGACTCTTGTGAAATCAAACAATTTTAGTTTCGATTAGGAGCATTTGGATCGGGGATGTAGTATGACCAGGCTGGATATGAATGTAAGGGTTTTGAAGGTGGGCAGCTGCGTTTAGAGCAATCCATGTTAACATTAAAAATTTTATGTCTGACGTAATGGAATACATTATTTATGAGGGTTTATGGAACCTTATAAAATGGGATCTAACACTCAAATCTAAGATTTCTAGACTGAAAGTTAGCCGTTTTTTTCAACAGTTAAAAATTTCTTTTTTTTAATTTGTTGTTTAGCTAAACTGCAATAAGTTGAGTGGCAAGTAACTGAACCTTAAGAATTCGCTTTCAATTTCAACGAAAACATTAAAGATCCAAGCGATCCACCTTTTTTGCACCAATAAGGAAAAAAAGCACACAAAAAGCGATCGATCGCCTATCGGCAAAGTGTCTATCTACAACTCCTTTCCGAGGAAGACGATTTCAAGCAAGCATTTGACGGCGCCATTGATAACGCGCGCACGCATAAAAGAATGAAAAGAACTCACTCTGTGGTTTCCGTTGTCTCGATTTTCCTGGTGGTGCCATTAATGGGGAGGGTACTGTATCCAGAAACATAGCCTTTCTGGTACCCTGAGCTTCTAGAGTAGTCTCCGTAGGTGCCTGTCGTGCCTCTCCTAGGTTCAGATTCATAGTTCTGGAAATAGGACTCCTTGACGACGTTCGAGCTCGAGGAGGTCGACGGATTCGGATAATAAACGGGTGGCGAGGGCTGCGGAGGGTTCCGCTTGCCCGGGAAGTGCTGATGGAAGAGGCCGATCTGGTTGATGTTTGAGGCCGAGCGCGTAGTCCAGAATTGGACGTCGGTGGTGGAGAAGACAAAGGAGCGCTTGCGCTGCGAAGGACCGCGGCCCGAGGACCCTCCGCGACGGAGCGCGTCCATCTAGGATTCTGCGGAAGAAGGAGGATTCAGAGGATTCCACCTGCGCTGGGCATCGATTTCGGTCGACCGACTCTGAAAGGAACGGGGATTACAGGAGTGAAAGTGGACTAAGCGGATATCGAGGGCATTGTTGCAACTGCCGCGAGCGAGTGACACAGATTACGCGACGGCGCGCTAGTCAAAATGGAGATTGCTGTCGGAGGAGAGAGTGGCTGGGTAGCCGGTTTCAAAGGACATCCTTAATAGGCTTTTAACTCTTCCTGCTTAAAACAAATTTAGCGAAAATAAGAGCCGGTTGAAACTGTACAAATTTTAAGACGCTCTTAGCGGTTGGGCTGTTATCAGCTAGCCTACTTGCAGAAGAAGCAGGAGGAACCGGTGAGTCATAAAAAGGCGATACGAGCGCGAGATTACATGACAGGCTGATTGGAATAACACTGAAGAGTGGGGTGATCGGTTTGGGTTAAAAACTGACAACAGGGGGATAAGGAGAGTGAACGTTCGATGGGGTTTTAAAAGTTGAAAAACAGAGGAACGGAGGATTCAGCTTTTCAATGGGTGACTGATAAGAGTAGGTCCGTCGGAAACAGGCCAAATGTCAGTGTTCCATTTTGCAAATTCAAAAAAGCAACAGAAAACCACCTTCAACAAGACAAATAATCAATTTCCGCATAACAATACAATCGCGGGCCTAACAAGCGTCCATAAACAACAACTGAATAATTCAAGTGTGACTCCAGCGGGATCCCCGACGTCTCCCCTTTCCGAATCAAGTTTTTTCCGACACTAAGAAATTCCGAATTCCGCAACGGATTAAATCGCCACGCCGCTCCTCGCCGCCTCCTCCTCTGGTGACTCAATCTGACGTCGCCCAGTCACGCTCTCCTTACATTAGCGCATGGAACTGACTAAAGCGGACTACAGAAGACACTTCAAAAGGATTCCTCAAGCGCCTCTGGCTTTTATTCAAACTGGGAAAACGAGAAAAGTGGAAATAAATTCAGAATCTGCGTTTGAAGAAATATCATTACAATATGACATTTGCGGGAAATGTGTGAAGCAATCGGAAAACCTCAAAACGACCCCCGCAACACGAGTTCTTACGCCATAAAATACAGTTTGCGAGTCAATTCAAAGTGCACGCGGATCGCTGTGTCGCTCGAATTGTCTTTCGGCGAGTTTTTCGCACATTTCCCACCCTAAAGAAGCTTCCAAGGGTACTCGACTCGCCTTCTCTCGACGCCACCGACTCCGATCGATTGATGATTGACTCGATTCTTAGAATATTCAGAAACGCCCAGAGTTTCTCCAATTTGGTATTCGAGCGATGAATGGCCGCGCAGTTGACTCACAAAAAGGATTGACTCAGTGGGCCAAATGCCTTCGCCAAATAGTGAATCAAAGGAGAAGAAACAGTTTAGGAAAGGAGTTGTTTAGGTTTGCAGCAGCATGCGAAAGACCGAAGGTTTGGAAAAGTGATTTATAAGTTTGTGAGCTGGGAAGAAGCGGCAGCTGTCGGAGAAAATTGAGACAAAGTGACACGGAAACGAAAAATGGAGATAAACTCGTGTTTGATCAAGGGATAAGCGAGAGAACAAGGTGTTCCTCGCAGCCGGAAAGGCCGCCGGTCAGGCGGGGTCAACGGTGAGGAAAGACGGTAGAAACGGGAGTTATGAGCGGGGATTAGGTGAGGATAGGGGGAAGAGGTTACAAAGGGGTGGAAGCGGAAAAACGGTATGCTTCAAATTTAATGCCAACGTTATCAAATTAATGTTACTTGAAACCCGTTTTACGCTTGATTCACCTGAAAGTAATAGAGCTCTTTTAAATACGCAGTCGCCACAAACAGCCTTCAAACGAGTGAATCAAGCAGCGGAAAATCCTAGTCGAGCACGCGAAATCCACCCAAGACGGAAACCCAGCAATCCGTTGTCCGTCTTCTCAACGTGACTTCTTCCTGCCCACAATACCTCATCTTTCTTCATCTTCTTCTTCGTCATCTCCTCCGCTAATTATCTCCGACAGTCCCACGACCACCGCAACGCGCGTCCCGGCTGCAGCAGCGGCAATTACGGACTGGAAATTAAAATATCAGGATCTCCCGGAGCAACGCGGCCTCCCGGGCGTCATCGCGTTGTCTTCGGGGAGGTCGAAGAGCGCCTAGGAGTGACCGAAAGACCGAAAAAACGGGATCAGCACCTCAGGCAATCGATATCGAGATATTACTGCACCAAAGCGGGCCTCCGGTAGGTTGGGATGAGTGGACGCGCTGAGAGGATCCCAGAGAGCGGATTTCAAAGGATAAAGTTGGTCGTCTGCCGCCGAGCGCTCGCGGGAAGGGCGATTTACTCGCGCGGGCAAGCGAAAGCTGACCAGTTCTGCCAGGTATTTGACAGTCTGCTCGAGTGGATGTCGAGTGAGGGGCGAACAGCCGAGTTTTTGTGTTACGCAACATGGACTCGCTGTTCAACAGAACAAGAGCAAGAATTGACAGAACTCAAGTACAAAAGTGGAAAAGAGGCCAAAACAGAGCTTCAGAACCGTAAGGTGAAATCATGGAATCTCAGAGGATTGACAGATATAAGGTAAGATTCGTCACGAGCTCTCGGTTTCGAACCAACATGTCGTGTGTGGCGGCCTCTCGTGTTACCAACCAGCCACGTAAACTCAAATCTGAAGAGCCCAAGATGCACTATAACATTGCCTCAGCATGATTGTGTCAAAATTTGGAATGTTCGCCACTTCATGGCTTCCTTTTGAAGATCTATCAGCATCTGAAATCGTTATTTTTAGCCTCAAAAACAGCTAAAACTTCCGGATAGCAAACGGAGTCCCGCAACGATCAACATGTCGCTGAAACAAGAGTACGGTAGCTTTTGCCTTTTGCAAAGCCGAAGAGGTTTTGGCTGCTTTTCGACTGCGAATTATCCGGAATCTCGGAATTTCGGGAGTCAGATGTAACTTTGGAGTTTTCGCCAACAGCTCCAATGCTTAGCGGGTTGCCAGGAGTCAACGACAACGAATTTCATGCGTTAAGATGGTTTGAAATTAAATTTGGCGTGTATATCCTTGATTTTCCGTATTTCACTTTCCTTTTCCTCTAGGAGAGGAACTGGAACCTATCTCGACTTTTTTGTGCTTATTCAACGTGCTGAATTTGTCTTCGTTCTTGTCCCTCCAATTCAAAGCGTTATTTCCCGCTTTTCAGATGGCATCACCTCGTCAGTGCCCGAATATCCTGATCACCGGCACTCCGGGAACGGGCAAGAGCAGCCTCCTGGACATGCTGAAGATGGACCACCCGGAACTCCGCTCGATTGACATCAACGATGAAGCGGAAGTCAACGGATGCTACGCGGAGTTCGATGAGCGGCGCAACTGCAAAGTCATCGACGACGATCTGCTCATCGATGCCATCGACGTGAGTCCTTGAATGTTCAGACTTCCTTGATTAATGAAGCCGTTTAGGACAGAATGAGCGAGGAGGAGGGTGGCTACGTGATCGATTATCACGCCACCTCGTTCTTCCCCGAACGCTACTTCGACATCATCGTCGTTCTGCGCACGGATAACACGCTCCTCTTCGACCGCCTGACAGCCAGAGGATATTCGGCAGAGAAGGTAAGTCCAGATGCAGAAATAACATTGTTTCAACCAAACTTTGTTAGATTCGCGAAAACGTGGAATGCGAAATATTCGGCACGATCGCCGACGAAGTCAAGGAATACTACCCGAACGGCAGAATCCTGGAAGTCGAGAGCAACACACTCGACGACTGCCGCAGGACCGTGGCCACCTTGGGAGAATTCATCACCAAATGGCCCCAGGTCCCGGCAACGTTGTAAAGATCTCTTTCTATTGGTTGTTGCTTTGTTCTTGTTATGATTTTGAAATTCTATTCTTCCAATTTGATGTTCGATTGTGTCAGGACGTATCCACGTTGAGAATACCTAAATTAGGTCAAGGTTCTTGTGCTTGAAGGGCGTGTTTCAGAACCCTTGAATCATGTGCAAAATGTGGGAGAAGATCCGCTACGGGGTGCGCTGGAAGCCCGCAGAGCGCCTCGCGTTGGCGAACCGAGCGCTGAACGTGAAGGACGTCAACGTGATCGAGTTTTCCTTCGATCCCTTCCACAAGGGAAATGGATCCATCAGGTGCGTTTGACCCTTTTGAATCGCTGTTTCATGAATGCCTTTCAGAGAATTCCTGTTCAACATCAGCGCGCCCGAAGTGAAGAAGACGAACCCGAAGCTTAAAGTGCAAACGACGATCCGCAACGACCGCGAGCCGCCGTTCTTTATCGCGAGCCTCGCCGATGGAAAGAAGCTGAAGTTCAAGACCGACGGGATGAGTTCCATGGACGTCGTGATGCGGTTTAACCGACTCCTGGGCAACCCGGAGCTCGGCAAGGCGGGCACGCGCATCAGAGTGAAGATCTAAATAGGAAATTGTAGTTGTTTTTGTTATTTGTTTTCAGATATTCAGTACATAAAGTGCCTCTTCCGATGTGCGAATCCTTTTGCTGAGGTTGAGTTATCGGAAATCGAAGGAAAGCGAAATCATGACCGCCGCTGCGGTCATCGCCGTGGGGTCCATGTAGATATGATGGCGGATGCGGCCCCACGGCGCATCCCTTGGAATGTAGAAGGTGGGCATCTTCTGGAAACTGGGATGAAGATGCATTCGAGATCACGGGATAAAAGTAAGAACGCAATTCAGAAAGCTCGATGAGTGCTTCTTGAGGAGCTCTAGGCAAACAATCCTCAGCTTCTGTCTTATTGTATGCATTCGAAAGATTCTACAGTAATCTTTGAGTTCAAGTGTTGGGTACCGGTAGCATCGTCAGTTTAATTATATGGCTCTAGGAGTGTTTCATTTGTTGTTTGTGCTTAACCGTAATATGTTTGCCATGAAACCTTCACCACCAACAGCAACAAAATAGAAGATGGAACTTTTAACAAAATAAAGTTTATTCTCAAAGCATTGCGCTCTATTTCCTCGATCCTGCTTCACGCGAGCCTGCGCGGCTCTCCCTGGACATAACCTTCACGGGACGTCCGGTGCGCACTTCTTTCGATCCCTGCATAACGCGTGCTTCCTTCGAGGCATTCTTCGGCAGTTTCTCTCCTGACGATTTGGCGGGTTTGTTCTTCGTCGGAACACTTCCCTTGCTGCGTCTTCGTTCCACGCCCGCTTTACCTCTGGGAGGCGCAGCAGCTGGAGCCACGAGCGAGCACGCGGAGTCCAGCGTCTTCGCGCACGACAGCGATTCCGATCGAACAGAATTTCGGAAAAAAAGTTTACGTTTCAGTGACAGGAATACGACTGATTCTTACTGAAGCCGGGGGACTCCGCCCGCGCAGTCAGTCGTGACGGGTTCGAATCGGACGGTCTGTGTTGGGGGCACTGGGTTGTCCGCCCTTCTCAGGTCACCTTCGGTTTTTTCGGCCACGTCCGGCATCGACGCCATGTTTGAGACGAATGTGTTCCGGCGAAGAGTGTGGCAGTCGAAGATCCCCCGTTTCGTAAGTTCCTCGGTCTCTGCGCGTGGATTGAACGTTTTCGGCTCTTGAGCACCGCTCAGGTTCCCCGTGGCTGCTTCGACATTTGCCTAAACTTTGCGATGAGGATAATATCAACGCATTTCGAAAGCTTACGGGATCCAGCTGTGTCATCATATCACGGCAAGTGAAAGCGATTTCCTTGTCGTTGTACATGTAGTTCACCGAATTCGGCTGCTCGTTTTCCACTTCATCTTCTTCTAGAAGCTCCTCGTTGTCAGGGGAGGCCCTAGGGGTACCTGCAGCTTGGCCAGCAGTATTTGGACGCAGGGCTTCTGCACAAAGGGTGTCGTCATTCTTAAGTGATTTCATCGTTGATTTCCTGGAGATCGGGAAGCTGAAGGATATATCACCTACACCAAATCTTCAAAAAAAAATTAAACGTTATTTGAACTGACCCAAACGACTTTGATTGCCTAGTAGACTGCTTCCTTCCTGGGTTTGCTCCACTTTTTTCGCTCGTTCGACGTAACGTTCGTACAGGGCTATATTAGGAGCTATGCCCATCTTCACCTGCGTCTCCTTCACCATATCCAGGCGGTCACCCAGCGCCCTCGACCCTTCGGTCTTCTTTTCTTCCTTTATCTTCTTGTAAACGTCGGCGACGCTTGGTTTCTCGGCACTGCGACCCAAATCCTAAAAGAGGAATAAATATATCCGAGTTACGCTTCACTTACCTTAGACTGACTCTGAGGGGTCGGTTGCGCATATCTCGGAGGCTCAGGAGCGCCTCTTCCAGAACTGCTCCGAGCGGTTCCTGTTCCCGTTCCGGTTCCGCCGACGCCTTCAGTACTGAATCCCGTCGGCTTTCGCGCCTCGACTTCATCGGGAGAACTTCTTCGAAACAACTTTTGCAGAGCTTCAAGGCAACACATTTGCAATGCGCTCGTCACTGTGGAGAGCGACCGCGCAAAGGCTAACAGGAAAGAAAAAATGAAGATTGGCTTGATGGCTAGGGGAGTACATGACCTTGTCTAGACCTGAAAAAGGACCAGTTAGTCTGGCAGACGCTTAGAGTGCGAACGAGACACAACCTCTCAAAATCGAATAGGCGACAGGAATGAGAACGAGAAAGGAGGCAATTCCTGTCAGTCAGACACAGTTCGGATCATGGATCCAGGCTCCCAGAGGATGAGATGAATCCATCCAGCTCTGGAAATGCAAAAATCGCGATTTTGCAAAATCGCCTCGACGGGCGACGAGGTTCCCGCCACGACGAGCTTTCGGCAGGATGGTGCGAAGTTCTGCAATTCGAATAGCAAATTTCGAGTTTTCCGTCTTCGCCTGAATCGAGGAAATTGGAGATGACGCCGCAAATCGGAACGAAGATGGAATTGGAGCCCGTCGGAATCGACGTCGAAAATCGGATCAACAACTCCGCCGCGCGCGTTCGGAAGGCTGTCGAACTGCTGACATCCGACTGCGGATGTGCCGCTCACGTCCACGTTGTTGGCGCTTCGTACATCTCGCAGAGACTCTTCAGACGCAACCTCGATCTCGTGGTTGACCAGAATCCAGAAGCGGTGAGATTGTCCAACGCTCGATTGTCCTGATTTCTGGCCTTTTCAGTGCTTTCGGCAGTTCGATTGCAACCAGATGGACGGATCCGGGCGCGTTCTCTTGGATCTGCTGATTAGGGATTTCGCATTGCCCCCGGCCGCGGATTTTGAGAGTTTCTCCGAGTGTTTAGACGCCGATAGGAACACGCAAAGGAGAATCGCCGTCTTGTACAACGCGGACAGCCTACAACAGTTTGCTCCGAGCGTTCTGGAGTCGCTGTTCGCCGTTGCCGAAGATGTGAGTTCTTGGACATTTATTTATCTCTTTGACCCGTGGATTTCAGAAAAAAGACCGTTTCCGCGTCCTCACGATTGCCTCCTCACGAATCGACTTCCGCGAAACCCGTGAAATAACCTCGCCGGTCTACATCATGATGGATAATCTTACCGATGGAAAGCTAACATATCTGATTCCCTCTTCTTAAGATTTAGTTTCAGCTGAAATATTCACGTATTTGAAGAAAGAATGCCTCGCGAATATTCAAGTAGGCATGGATGCAATCAAAGCGATGTACAACGTCCTCAAACTGCACATCAAGGAACCCCACGACCTCCAGTTGATCCTGGAACACTCGTGGGAGGAATATCGGCGAAAGAATGAATCCATGGAGAAACTGAACCGCGACGGTTGGATGAAGATCATCGCCGAATCCGCGAGGACCCTCTTCGACCATCCCCCGATCCAAGGCGTCTCCGTGACGAAGATTTACAACATGCCGATTCTAACGCAATTCCTGATCACGGCATCCTATTGCGCCAGTTACAACCTGCCGAAAACCGACCTGAGGTTCTTCACCAAGGTTGGTTAATGTCTGTATGCGCTTCTTATCTCCAAATGGTTTAAGGGAGGCGTGAAGCAGAAACGAACCGAGCAAAGCGTGAAGGCGGACAATTCCAAGTCGGCCCACGAACTCGGACCGAAACCCTTCACCCTCGTCCGCCTCCGACAGATGTACATGTTCCTGGCCGACGTTTTCTCCAAGAGCGACAGCAGATATAAGAAGTTAGATGTGACATCTCAGGTATCCTTTACCCGTCCATGCTCAATAAACTCTTATTCTCTTTCAGATCCCGAACCTCGTGACCGCCGGACTCATAACCCGAACCTCCGCAGAGAAGAACCTAACAGAACCGAAATTCGTGTGTCAGATCGATTTGGAAGCCGCGAAAGCCGTCGCAAAGTAAGCTTTCTCAATGCTTCCTGATCTAAATTCTGCTTTTTAGGTCATTACACAAAGACTTCGAACTAGAACTCTTCCTTGCGGACTTCGCGCCCAACAACTAACTATTGATTACGACGGGTTTATTTTATATTGTGATGTTTCAGATTGTCAGTGATCTCTGGTATAAATTCCCAGCTGTACGTGGCTTACTAACGCGTCAGACTCCGAATCCTATAAACATGTATTCGCAGTCAACAAAAGAAACACAAAATTATCAATTATTGGGATTCTCCAGTGTTTATAACAATCTCTGGGAACTGGGCAGAACAGTCGTCGATCACGTCCGGATACATATCCAAACTCAACGGAATCGGCTCTCCGTTTGTGTCTCTGACGAACGTCAAGGTGAGCGATTCCGAGGTTTGGTGAGGCGTGAGTCCCAGTGGACACGCCGTGTTCCAATCGCTCGCGATCACCCAGCCGCCGTCGTCCTCTTTGGCGGTGGTCTCCTTGGTTGGGCTGAGGCACACTATTTCCCCGTCCTCGGCTTCGTTTCGGTGTTCTGAATGGGATTGATGAAATCACGAGCTTCAAGACCACCTGTGCTTACTTTTGGTTGCGGGTTCTTCGTCAACTTCCTCGGGATCCCCGGACCCGATACTCGAAGAGTCGTTGCTCTCGAGTTTCTGGAGGTCTTCGAGTGTGTTGCTCTCGGCGGTCGTATTCAAGGAGAGCTGCTTCCACTGTACCGATTCTTCGATCGGCTTGCTCCAGTAGAATTTCTAAAACTGACGAATCAACCGAGATCTAAGAGCAGGCAGGCCACATACCCAGAGCCAAGCGCGGCAGAATTCCACGGCTTTTCGGAGTGTCGCGGTCGAGGGCATAAACTTGTGGGCACAGTCATGGCGGATGCCAACAATCCATCTCGGGATTCCAAACTGCAAATATTCGATGTTAGGATGAAGGACAAATTGGAAGGCTTACCGGTCTTAAGCTGTCGTAGATGGAGGCGTAGTTGTAATGCTTCTTCAGGCCAATTTCGTGCACATAGTTGATGAATCTAAACAAGATAAAACCGATAAATTTGTCAAATATAGAATGTAAACCTAATGATGGCTGAAGCGTAGATCATTCGGATGTTGCCCTCCGCGAACCATTTTCCCTTGCGGTCGATTTCGCTGTGACGGGCTTGGATAAGCATTTGGGAGATGTCGACAGCCAGTGGAGCTTCTTTTCCCATTCTGGAACGCATGAAGGATTAAGAACTGTCGAAATATGGGAAGAATATACCTGGTTTTCCACATAGCGAGGAGATTCAAGCAAAGATCTAGGTGCTTCGGGTCGTTGGACTTGAAGAGGTTGCATACGACGGTCCATTCAACCCTGAAAAGCGGAACAGTTAAATGTTGAGGAATTGAGGAGAGCATACTGGGTGAATGGGACTTCGAAGCATTCGAACCTTATTCCGGACTTCTTCTTGGACCGATTTGGTATTTTAGGCGGCATACTGAAAAGGATTCGAAAATTTAGAACACGGCAAAGGGTTTGCAGAGTGCGTCAGCAAGTAAAACAGAATTTGGACAGCATTAAATAGCGAAACGATATGAGCGAAAAATCGTTGGAGAAGTGAGGGTTTCCAATATGATCCACATAGCACAAAAATGGACAGCTTCTAACCACTGCATCCTACAATTTCGGCATCTGAAGACCATGTGAAATCGGATCTTTAATTTGAGAGATAGCAATTCGAATTTGGAGCCGCAACGCTTCCAAATCTCTTGCAAACAGGAAATTCGTTGCAGGACTCGCTTCGACTCTACAGCAAACGCAATCATTCCCCTCGTCGCCTGCGCGCTCTCGCACCAGTGCGGCGGCGCGTTCGGCCCCGGATCGCGTCAAACAAAGGACGAGCCCAACTTCGAAATCATACTTCACAGGATCATTTCTGTAGTATTTTTTCTCCGTTTCGATTTTTAATCGATACAACAGTGATGACGAAATGCAACGTCGTCTCCAGAGCGGGAAGCTCGGCGTGTGGCCACATGGCTGCGCGTCGTTGATGACTGCGGAGGGCGCCTTCGGGAGACCTCTTTGGAGCCGACGTTTGCCGAACGGTGCAAAACAATTCAATTTTGGTTGAACTGAAAGGTTCAGTTTTGTGCATGTCTGGCTACGGCTTTTTTTGGGTCGCGCTCTGTGAAATCAGGCAGAATACATTTATTTAATGACCATGATCCTCAAATAGAACATTGCAAATTCATAGAACTATACATTTCGACACAAAATCGAATCCTTAATTGAGAAGACCTGCTTTTCTCGAGGCATTTGGCATTTGAGCTCATTTTAAGTCAACCCGTTGAACCCGAAGCGTTTGTTCGCGAAACCGTTTGCATTCATCGATCAGCTCGGAGAGATTTCGGTCACTCATGGCGCGGATTCTCCCGTCCAGTTTCCTGTAACCGTTCTTTCGTCATTTAGGCTCTTCAGGCTACAGTTCCTACTTGTACTCCTCCTCCTCCAACAGCTTATCTACATCCTCCAACTCTGCGTGACGAGGCACTAACTCCGTCATTGTCATCGACTTCATCACGGGAAGATGGAAGACCATCGCGAGGAAGAGAAGATCCAGGAGCAGCGAGGTCATTATGTCCTTTTTCTGGAAAAGAAGAGCTCATTAAAAATCTCCAGAATCTTCAACTTACGCTCATGAGCTCTCCACAAAGGTATCTCTCACAGGCGCGCTTCAGCACGGGCATCTCGTTCAGCTCCGCGTCGATCAGGAAGTCGGCAAAGTCCTCCACGTACTCCATTTCAGGCAGAACCACTCTGAAGATAAATAATAAACTATTAACTATAAAAATCGAAAACCTGTTGAAGTATAGGTTCGCCAAGGCATCGTGCATCTCCGCTTTTCCCTCGTCGGAGCACTCGAACGTGTTCTCGTCGTAGTCAGATTCCTCCTCATCATCTTCCTCGAATTCGTCCTCCGCGTCTTCTGCGTTTTCGTCGCAGCACCCGCATTCTTCGGGAACCAGCGATGCGCGTCTTTCGCAGGATTCGCAGCACGCGACCAGCAGTTTTTTGAAAAGATGAACGGGTTCTGTTTCCTCAACGGTACAAAATTCGCTCTTCTGGTCGTGCCTGGAACATGCTTAGAATAATCCTCAAACAATTTCGTCCTAAACTCACTCAACGCTGCTGTCGTGCGGGTCTCCGTTCTCGGCATTCTCCACGCGTTCTTCCTCCTCGCGCGCCCTCCTCTCGCGCTCCCGCTCCATCACCCGATTGAAGGTTTCCTCGAAGTCGAACTTCTTCCTGTGGCCCATTCCGTCGCAAGCGCCGGAAGAACTCCGTTTCCTACAAAAACTACGAAACCTTATTTCCAAGCTCTTGGTTCCTCTGCTTACCTGATCGAGCGCTTCGACTTCTTCCTCCAAACCATGCTGCTCGCTCTCGCGCGGTAGTTGGCAGTGAGGAACGAGTGGAACGGAGTCGGGGAAACCGCGTTCAAGTACGTCTCCGGACGGAAGAGATTCGCGTCCATCTCCACCATAAGCGAGAGGCGGATCACACGTCCGATGTTCGCCTTAATGTAGTCCGAAAGGTGGCCGCGGTCCGACTGGGTCAGTTCGCATTCCCTCCCGCGTTGCATCCGGAACGTTTTTCCTGAAATCACGAAATTATAAACTTGGATCAAGCCGGAAAGGCGACTCACGCTCCAGGGTGACCAGCTTGTGGCCGTTGCCCGCGGAGTCGTCGCTGAGGGAGCCGCCAGTAATTCCAATGGCCGCCTTGATGTCCACGGTGCTTTCGGGACCGTCGAGGAAATACATCGAGATGGCCACGTACTCGTCCCGGCCCGTGAGGTCCCCGTGCTCCTCTTCGTCGTCTTCCGAGTTCTCCTGAAACCAAACGAGTTACTTCAAATCAGATCTCTTCCGTCATAACCCTCAAACTCGGATGATAAATGTGTTTGTCCTCCCCTCGCGACTCATAAATCCCCTGACGACCCATAATTCTCCCATGACACCCGCCGAACCGTTTTTTCTCGACAAAAACAACAAACGTTTGCGGAAGAACTCGAGAGCAGCTGTGAATTGGCTCCCCTGACTCGTTATGACATCCACGTGATCCCAATTATCGGCACCAGAATCCATAAAGTGCGCTTTTTCGAGCCAATTTTTGGACTCGAAACTGGTTCTCTGAAGAAATTTCGGCGGCTTATCGCTGATTCGATCGTTTCGAAGCGACGATTTTCTCGATGCTCCGGGTTTCAGGCTGACAATAAATCACTCGAAATGAGTGGTTTTAGGGCTATTTGGTGCATGGGTTGAACGAAATGTGGTGGGTCAGGGGAGGAAGAAAACATCAAAACATTTCTGCGTTAACAGCCTCAATAGCGATCCTTCATCCATACTCAAGTCAAAAAAATCCACTTACCAAATTCGCGCTTCCGTGCATCTTGAGGGTCCACTGGAAGGCCACGTGGTCGTGGACGGTGGCGAACTTGGGGGACACGTGCAGGATGATCGCCTCGGCCGGGTTCACCATCCTCATCGACACCTTCACCGGCCACACATAGCGGAACGAAACCCTTTCGATCGTCGATCCCGGGGGCGTCGGCGGCAGAAGACCCGTCGAAGCCATCTAAGATCCGAGATTTTGAGTTTCGTTGCAAAACTGAAAAAGAGCGTGGATTAGAATCGAATAAACGCGGGAAACGCACGACTTCCGCGTTCGGCGGCAGCGGAAAACAAAACAAAAAATGAATAAAATGGCGTTAAATGGCCACCGAGAAGCCGATGGATGACGGCGGGGACGGAAAACGGTGCATGAAAGGCGAATGACCTAAGAGAATGAGCTTGTGGGTAGTGAAAGGCGAAGGAATCCTCTTGAGATGAACAGGAAACGGCTTTTAACGGTATACTAATAGGAATATACAGGATTAAGAGAAGGTTTGGAGAACTTCGAGCACAGCAAGCAAACACCAAAAGCTCTTCAAATAACGTAGTGCCTTTTTTATAGAATTCCTTTATTCTCAAATCGATTTCATTAAAACTATTTTTGGGCGTCCCCGAGGACCCGTAAGAACCTTTTGACCATGTCCTTCGACCTTTCAAACCAAAAATCACAAATGAACATCAATTATTCAATTTTTGGCACAGAATTCGTTCCTGGAAAAGAACAAAAGTGAGGAATGGATAAGAACGAGGTAAACAGACTTAGAATAAAATGGGAATTGAGTTGTTTGTAAACTCAGATTCACGGTTGTAAAAGGGAGAATGTTAGTAAGGTGAAAAAATCGACTGGAAGTGATTACTGTTAGCATGATAAACAACGTTAACGAGTTGAACCTTTGGTTAGAGATCTCTCAAAAAGCTACAAAATACAAAACGACTTTTCCCCCTCAAAATCATTTTCGACGGCCCGCAGGCGACGTGTCAGCGTCGGGGAGACCAGGTGGTCTTTGTGCAACTCTGCGGCCGAGGGGGAGGACAGGTCGCCTGATGGAAATCGATGATTTTGAAGGATATGAGGGCGATCAAGACATTTGGAGAACGGGCGAAAGTGCTTAAAACGCAAGTTTTGGCGGAAAAACAAAAAAGTGGCATGCGAGGAGACGGGTAATTGAATATGGGAACGTGAGGATGAGATTCTGATGGGTAAACAAAGCATTGAGGAAAGAAAAAGTTGGGAATAATGAGAATGGCTTTTGAGTTGTGAAAAGAGCAACAGATCAGAAGTCAATGTCCCAAAGTTACAGCTCTGAACTCTTTGTTATTCCGTTGTTAATCACGCCTCGAAGGTCTTCGACTAATCCAATTAGTGCGGAAGCAGGGAGCATGGAAAAGTACAGAATTCCGATATTTGAATGGAGAGGGAAAAGGCTTGGAAAAGGCTTCGAGCGTGTTTTCCGCGGGTAATTGAAGTCGCCGACGAATCTGCAGAAAATCGACGAAAACAAGAGTTTAAGAGGGGTAAACAAGCGACGCAAGCTGTCTAAATTGCCACTTTTCAGACGATAGGAACAACTTCAAAACGTTAAAAATGTTAAATCTGAACATTTTGGGGAGCAGCAAAGTTAGAAATCGCCGGACCTTTCGACTGGCGCCGGGCTGAAAAAGACCGATTATCAAGAAACCTTTTATCGGCTACATGGGCGGACCTCTTGAGCAAAAGGACAATTTGCAAACGAGATCTGTCGGAATTCCGGATTCCGATCTACTTAATCCGGACATGCGTTCACCGTCCCAAAGACTTCGAAACAATACTGAACACAAAAATAACTTTATATGGAAAAAAAACTAATTAGGAGTGGATTACGGGTGCAGGATTGGAGTTTAAAGGTTGTTTACATAGGAAAACTCGGAGAATTAGAGAATGTTGCAAGAACAGCTCGTAAAGGGACAGGAAGACATGTAACGGTGCAGGGACGAGTGATTGAAGAGTCCCGAATATCAGGTTAGGGATAAGAGATGTCGTGTAATAAGTGCACGCTCAAAGTGAAGCTGACGGCTGTTGGATCTTGTCAGCGTTAACATAGTTTTAGCGCGAAATATTAAATACTAAATCCCGAAATCATACAGTGCTGAAACAACTGAACAAACCCACAACTTCCCAAATCTCCCTTAAACACCTCTAATAGCCTCTTCCTCACGCCACTTTTTCCATCGTATTTGCAAGCTTGCACCCCGCGCACTCTTCTTCCGAGTCACAATTCGTCCTTGTCATCGCCGCATTTCAGTTTTTCGGCTGCAAAGCGGCGCTCGCTGGTCATCGACCACTTCGCAAGACCGCCCTGAGCCTTCTCTACTCTCTGAGTAATTTCGACCTAATGGAGGATTAGTGATGGATTCTCTCGAACTCAAGTGGCATAATAAGAGAAAAAGCATGGAATGTGCTTTAGGGCACGTTATAATAGAGATTACTCCTACATAGAGGGCCTTTGCTAGGAATTCACTCATTATCCTCAATTTGGCCCTTGCGAATTTGAGCATTCATGAAATAATGACGACCCAAAAGAAGAGAGGCGATAAGGACTTTGGCCCAGCACAAACTGGCAAGCCACCGCATGGATCGCTTATTAACGCCTAAGGCAAGCGAAAGTTTGAATTTTGGTCAATTGGGCGTCTGACCCATGGGTGCACTTGATCTTATCTTTCGCGACGTGATTGATAAGACGCACTACTTTTCCTGGGTGCAAATACGGCTTTTACAGGCAAATATTCGAGCAGTCTTTGAATTCTTGACGCGTCGGGCCACGAGTTGACTGCACACGTCACTTTATGGAGCGAAGATTAACCATTGTAAACACGGATTAGAGAACACATCTTTAAGATTGGCAAATACATCTCAGGACAGAAAAACGTGGTCGGGTACACTGTAGAGGCCATAGTACTGCTTAAAAGTAGCGCTGGCAGTTAAGTCGGTTAGTGGTCAAGGCCACCTATCGCTCAATACCTGGGAGTACAATTGCAACAGCTGTTGATCTTAGGCTTTGTGACATAAGGAATTTACCCTAACAGACACTCAATTGAGATTTATAAGTAAACATAGATTCACGATTAGGAGGGAAGAAAAGCAAAAAATCTTCTAAAAGGAGAACCCCAAAGTCGCTTCTGATAAACCCTAAAAGCCCTTTCTTTCTCCTTTAATTGCAAGAACGACTTTTCGTCTTTAAGAACAACACTCTCGGGGAACGAAGTACAGAGTAAACCGTGCTGTAAACTCGTCCGCAGGTAATCCCTCTTGGAGTATGCAGTAAGCCGACACGAAGCGAAGAGCCGAGAGGCTCCAAAACACACGAAGCGCCATGTGACTGCTGAATCCTCGTCCACGCCCGACAGCTGCTCTACGTCGAAAGCGGAATTCGGCAAAAGCGGACCTGGCAAAAAGGTTAAAACAAGAGAGAGGGTGAGGTGCAGGACTAAAAATAAGACTTCAACGAGCGGGAGCACCCGCGATCGATGATAATGAGGCGAGGAGAAGAAGCGAGGTTTGCGGAGAGGTGGCGGCGGTGCGGAGGGGCGAGACTACAAAAGTGGGAGAACGGCGACCGACGCAGAATTTATAATTACGGGGGGCGAGCGAGAAGAGGCAGACTCGCTGGCGACTCGCCGACTGACGTCAGCTTCTGCTCCGATCCGGGCGGTCACCCTTGAGATCAGGGAGCGAACGGGATTTGGGGTTAATGGGGTGTGGAGCGAACGAGCGAGGGAGGAGGGGCCAGCCGCCTGCAGGGTGGTCTTGGACGAACACGGACATGTCGATCAGTCGAAAGCCTGAGGAATCTACAAAAAATACATAAGTGCGATGCGAAAACATTACATGTAAACTTGTAAAAACGTAAACATCTTGAATTCTCAAACGCTTTGGAAAGGTTTCGTTGGTTTGAAGCGCACAAATCATTCACGTAATGAGATTAAAATATGTTTTCAAGCAATGTTTGAAAGCGATTTTTTAGCCTGAGACTGAAAAAGTTTGGGCGAAATAACCACGTAGTTTTGCCTGATTCATGACTCTTAAATGTCAATGACACTCATTCAAAGTCCGAATAATTACAGTGATTGTGGTTCTTGTTGTAAACAAAGTACTGATATATGCCCTGCTAATCTCTTAATTTCGCTCTAAACGCTATAAATGACGTCCTAGAAATAAACTGGTTTATTTAAAACCTCGAAATAGTTTTTCGTATTTCCCACAAAACTTACGTGCCTGAGTTTCCTTTGCAACCATATTTCTAATCGGGCCTGCACCGCTAAATGACGCAGAGCCCAGCGTGAGTCTTCTCCTCTGACGTCTCGCACAGTTTCCAACAGTTTCGGGGTGTTCCACAACAATCGCGCGGTCACAAAGTGCACGAGCTGCGATCTCTGCCGGCCAGGCAAACAAAGACTCGTAAACGTTTCAATTGTGATTGTGACGAGCGAGAAGAGACTCCCTCGCTCGGATAATTCGACCCCAGACGCGGTGATATTCTGAAAAAGCGAAAGCAGCAAAAACGGGATTGGGCTTCCCCGAGCACCCACATGCACCTGTACGAGGATTCGAGGATTAGGCGAGAGGATCGGGGATTAGAGACGCGATCGGCGGCGAAAACGCGGATTTGGGCCCGAAAGGACTTGTTGTGACGTCGAAGCGATGCGAGAGGATTGTTTCGAGAAAAATTGAATTGTCGGAAGCCGAAAAAATGGGATTTGTTGAAACTGGAAGCATTGACGACCAAAGGCAGGTGGACAAACGGGGACAAAAATAGGGAAAGGTGGAGAAATAGGGGTATTTTGAGAAGTAGCTTTGCTCTCCAAACGATGATAAAAAAACGTATAAACCAAAAGCGAGAGCTTAATTTAGGAAACTGAGCTACGGAGCTGAAAGATTAAAAACTTTAAATGATGTTTTGCTTGATTTCACGTGTTCCCCACCTGTTTTCAAGCGAGAATATAACAAGAGTAATCTTTTCAGAAACAAAAATTACGAGTTCCAAAACAACGACACTGTGTTGATGCAAGGAATTTAACTTATCATTGTTTTCAATCCTCGAAAAGACACCCAATCAGCGCCTCCATCTCTGCACGCGGCCCCGTGGGAGCTGCGAGAGATTGATGGAGCGACAAAGAACCCAAACGGAAAACAGAAGCCAACAAAATACATATGGTTAGTTTTCACGAGGACATAAATACCACGTAGATTGCTATAGCAAACAAAAGTTCCCGCAAGATTTTTCCCATCATGTGTAAGCAGCTCACAGAGTTACAACAAAGATTTGTCATGCGTTTTCCAAGATTTGAAGATTTCAGCAATGCAAAAATGCAATTTAGGTGTTCAAGCACCGCAAATCCGCTCGTGACGATCATCACTTTTAGGGGATGTGGATTTGCCCTTTTTGGCGATCTCGTTACACAAAATGAATAATAAAACATTTAGTAAAGTGCACAAATCGAGGCCGGAATACGCTTGCGTCATGGGGGTGGGAGCTTAATCCATGCATATGCGACGATGTTATTCACGAGATGGCAGAAATGCCAAAGGTCGAGTGCCGGTGAGAGGTTCGCGTTGAAGTCATTCGTTTCTTGAATCTAAGGCAGAAAAGATGAAAACGACTGGAGCAGGATTAGATGACAAACAAAGGCGCAGACGGCGTTATTAAAATTTAATAGAAAAACAGAGGCAAAACGTAAAAATACACTGAGCAGAGCCGAAGCGACACGCGATCCTTCAAATTTAATTTCAATTTTGAATGAAGTTTAACAAGCTGGAGGATTATGCCGTGACTTAAAGGCTTAAATAAGATTGAACTGAAAGACTTTGTCGGCTGGCTGGAAAGACTTCGAACGTTTGAAGGAACGTTCAAACGTTTCAATCGCAATTGTGTTAGAAAATATTAGTTTGCCTTCGACGCGATTCTGACATTAAGTAAATGCATTTTAGTCTTAGGCTTCACAAATCTGTCGGCCTGTCGCCATCCTGACCACAAATCACACATCGGCTCCAAAAGATGCAAGTTGTTGACTGTCTTTGCTGAATTTCCGTGCGCATGCCTTAATCGCATCATTTCTGCGCGTAGTTCGGTTGACCAAATTCAAGGCTTTTAAGACTCACGCTGACACCAAAACGGCGTACAATCAAAAATGCTTGCACTCAATTGACAGCAATTCGCGAAATACGGGTTTGACGTCATCTAGGACAATGATGCAAACTACATATATTTTAATGACGCAAAACATTAAGAGAGAACAGCAGAATTTGAGCCCGGGGTTTAGAATTTGATGACAGTACAGCAAATATTCCCTCTCTCGCAGCTCTTATTATGTTTGCCACACGAATACGCATGAGGAACATTTGACAGGCAAGAACAGCTGCTTAGAACAATAATAGTCTTGAAGGGAACCCGATATGGCTTTACATCCGACGCGATTGTCGTCTTGCCAGGCTTCGAATATCTCAGTAGGCGTGAAATCGAATCATTCGAGGCTTCTCTGCTCATGTTTTATTCAATCTGTCGCGACTTTTTGCTGCAACAAAGTTTCAAGTTTCGGAGGAAAATTCAGGCGCTTATATCTTTCGTGGTTTTGGTCGATCTCGGTTCCAGGTCCAAGGTCCAAAGACCGTTTTCAAAGTCCGCCCAACAAGCTTAACTCTCATTTATGCCAACGTAATTATGGCAACCCCTTTGTCTTAAAATGCTGCAATTTCATTATTTTTAGAAACATGAGTGAAAGTGTAGTAACATGCATATCTTGTTAAACCTTAGCAAAGCAGCTTAAAATCTGATATGAATAAATCTGAGAGTTTTTAAGGTTTTGCTCGAAGGTTCTGTTATATCTTTAGAATCTTTGTCAAATGTACAGCGTGTCAAAGATCTCTTACCCATTCTAAAATTGGAAATGCATTGCACCCGATCTGTTTCCGATTTCCGCACCAGACGAAAAAACTCAAAACGTTTCTGCTTGTTTCCAAAAACGGACGCGAAAACTTGTGACGATCTGAAACGACGTCATTTTGCGTATTCGATGTCGTTTGCAATGGCTAGATTTCTGATGCAGGACCGATTGCGACCATTTTTATTTAGATGGACGATACAAAATAACTCATTTTTCAGAAGTGACAGAAAACCTTGTGACACTGGTCACTCGTTATTTTTCAAACTTTCGTGACCTTCAAAACACCTGCAAAACAATTCATTTCCTATTTCCCACCTTTTCTACACTTTCCCCACACCGCTTCCATTCTTGCACCCCAAACTAAACTCACAGATCATCGTCTCTCCTCTCCAAAAATAGCGTCTCTTTTCGACATCGATCTACAATTCCTGCCTTCACTCGTCCAGACTAGAAAAGTATCTTTTAGAGTACCGAAAAGTTATCGGAACCACAAAAACACCTCGAAACGTCATTTGGCGTCCGAAAAATCGCCTTCGATCGTCTTCTCGGAGAAAACATTTACTCGTCGTAATTGCAGCTTTTGTTTGGATAGACTCTAGAGCGCCGGTTTGTCCCCGGTTGAAAGAAGAATTGGTCTTTGGTAGCACTAGTTGACTCAAGAAATGAGTTAATTCTGCCATTTGGTGAGGTTTGGATTTGTGTTGGGAATTAAAAATGTACGGAAAACATTGAATTTGGCTTGGTATTCAAATGTCAACCCACGTGAAGTTTTTTCGTTTTCGCAAGCGACATCAGCTGATTAGAAGCTTTTTGCTTTGAACTCAAAAGATGAGCAAAAGATTTAAAAGATTTCTCTCTTGTCGCTGTAAACCCTGAAAAAGTCCACTCTTGTCTTCTACACCGTCCCCTCGACCCTTCTGAAACGTCTTAATTATCGCTTCTCAGCTGATCATTGTCGTCCGAGTGCCCTTTGTGTCACCCTCCAGACGGCGACGCGACAGAATTTATGCAGACGGCAAACAGCAACAAAAACTCGGCTAATACAATTCGACGCCATTGTGCTCCAGACGTCAGGAGAAGGTGCCAAAATAGGAATAGAGCATGTTTTTTGGTGTTTTTGGCGAGCGAGGTCGAAACTGAAGAGGTCAGAGTACATTGCTTAATGGGGCTTAAGATAACGCGAGACTATTTTTGAGAAACCGATGGGGCGAAGCAGGAAGTGGAATGGGAAACGTTTACAGGCTTACGGTTACGTCTTACGTAAATAACAACAATGGATGAGACCTTCCTTGTTTGCTTACTCTAAATATAAATTTGTTTGTTTACCTCAGAACAGAAACGGCTTGATTAGCTCTTCGGCGCTTCACAAAACAAATTGAAATGACAAACGGCTTATCACTTAAAACATCTTCCCAGCACACATCAATTCTTGCGCTTATCACGGACCACTCATTCTTTCCAAAAAATCAAACCATATTGAATCCAAAACAGGTTGGTTCCAGGAACCTTTTTGTCCCATTTACACCTTCTCGAGTGTAACGAGAATCGCCCAATTTTTTGACTTTGAACGTCGTCGATTACAACGTTTTCTTCCGAGAGTTTCGCTTTTGTGAATTCTTGTTTATTTGCCGTGGGCAACCAGTTTCAAACAGGTTCTCTTGCCTCCTTCGCGCTATTTTGTACGAGTTCTTCGTCGTTTTACACCCGAACGACGCCGAAAAAGGCCACGGTAGGCGGAAAAGTTTGGTCAAAAGTCACGAAGCGCGCTTTTTTACATTTTGAAACCCACAAAAATCTGATCTGAAGCAAAAGCACAAAATTGGAAAAGCTATTATACATCAAACACGTTCTCAAACACGTCGACACCGGTTCAAGGCCGTTCAGAGACAACAAAAACGGCGAAATACGAATTTGAATAGGGGCTCGACAGGAGAAGGGCAAACAGCAGAAGACGGGACTTCCTCCGATTCGTAAATCTCTAATGCAAACAGCGGGTGTTTTGTTTGTGCTGAAGTCGCTTTTTAAGATTCGGGAAAACAGAGAATCGGCCGAAAAAGAGATTCGTGATGAGACCGGCAAGACGATTAGGAAAGGACAAGGATTCCCGGCTTTCAGAGAGCGTCTAGCGCTATTTTCACCAAAAAACTGGTATTCAAAGTTTGTTAAAACGAGACAAGTTAGAATTTTTAGACCCAGGATAAGGAAATCCTTTAAAACAACAAAACGCACGTGTCTCTCCACAAGGAAGTAACCTTCAAGCACACCCTTATCGAAATTGAACATCTTAAAACGGCATATTTGCTAGTAAACGAAAACTGGACGTTGAAGAACGTGTATCAGGAAGCTATGACCAAAACACTTGAAATTCCAGCCAATTAACGCGAGCTCTTTGGAAGTGCCTTTGTTTAAAACTTTCAAAAACTGCCCGACCACGCAGCAGCATTGCACTTTTGCCCGAACCCACCTGATTCCTTCACCTCGCAGACGTCGAACACAGCCAAAAATCAGAAACCGTCCGGAAGACGCAAAAAGCGGCCGACCCGCTCCTCTCGTCGCTCAGCGTCGTTTTCTGCTCCCGAATCCTCAATTCGTGTGTTTGTATGCAAATGCACCTCTCGCTAATCTGCTTCGCTGGTCGTCGCTCTGTGCCCAGATTTGAATCGCAAATGACCCACCGACTACTGTTTTCCCTTCTGCTTCGCATTTTTCTTTTTTGCGGTTTCGGAGGGCGTTGGGAGGAATCGGGAGCAGGGATTCTTCAGAATAAGAAAGGGCGGAGAACGAGTTGACGCCAGAATCTGGACACTTAAGTGCGGAAATTTTGCAGAATAAGGCTTGTTTTGGAAGGGCGGATGCTTTGTTCTTGTGCAGTTTGCATTTGCAATATCAGAGATCAGTCGAGACCTAGAAACTAGAAGGATTTTGAGCTAGAAACAGGACATACTTTGGTAAGGTTTGCTCTTTAAATGGCTTAAAATTGTTCAACTCCACTTCCCCACAAAGTTCTTCCAACCTTTTCTCTCGTCATAAATTCGGCAGACATTCGCCCATAAACGTGGAATTTGCAAAGTAATCTCTGACAAGCGAGCTCCAATTTTTAAAGCTCTTTGGAAAATCTCACTTTGTTACAATGTAAATTCGTTCTCGTCTTTGTCATAAAGTTCTGGTCATCATATTTCATAAGCGCTGTTTAAAACAACAAAACCTATGTTTTCATATGCTTGAGTTGGATCTCAACGACCATTGTCTTTTGTTTGTTGCGAGAGGATCAAAAGAAGCAGCAAAAAAGAAAAACGCCGAAACTTTAAAGCCGTTGAAAACTTTGCTGTTAGCTGTAATCAAGGATCGGATTAGCATCAAACACAAAAATCTAAAAAATTAATTTAACCCTGAAAATAAATGCCATGGAAAAAAGACGATTTCGGGTTTCGCTCAAAGTTGTTGCTTGTTGACACCTTCGAAGCGACAAGAAACCTTCTGGATTCTTCTCTGAGAAGGCCAAAACAGAAACACATATCACTTTCGGTGTTTTCCGATTTATTTCGTAAACGTTTGTCTTCTCCTCTTCCGTTACAGAAGCCAAAAGCCGCCTTCCGTTAGCATAAACATGTTTACTGACTTTGAGAGATACAGTTTCCTGGTTGCGTTTTGCCACGGAAAAACTTGAGGACTTTGGACGCTCCTGGATCTGAAGCTTGAGGCAAGTACAAGACCAAACAATTCTAATAAACAAATTTTTCCGTTAAAAGTTTGTTGCTTGCTTTTGAGCCAATAAAACGTGGTCTTTATTAGCAAACTCCGAAAGCAACATCGACATGTTTACCTGCTCCCTTGCAGCACCCTTTGTTGCATAAACCCTCTTTGTCCTCAGATCCGTTCTTTTCTCCTCTCCGGGTGAAGATCGGCCTCCGCTCCTCCGGCGTTGCTTCGGTCCCCGGTGGGTGATTAGCATTCGGCACTGCATAAACAGATGTTTTGCGTTGTTTTGCCGTTTGGTCCCTCGTAATCTCTTGTCGCCAAACGTGCGAAGATTTCTCTCCGCCGCTCCCCTCTCGGTTCCTCTTCGGCTCCTCGGTGCTTCTTGATTCCCAAACCCAGAAATAGCCTCGTTGCTCTTTACAGTTCGAACATTAGCCGTGATAAGAACGGAGAAGAGTGGCGGAGATAACGGAGCAGTCGGAGGAGCCGCGAGGAGCGGTTCAGTGACGAAGACACAAACAGCGTTTTGAACTCGGACACATTTGATCTTGGGTGGTTCCCCAAAGGAATCGGCGACGTAGGATGGTCGAAGACCGAACCAGACACGCTTGAGGCGACCTTTGTACGCCAATGAAGACGTGAAAAAGGAGATTGTGGTGATTGAGACGTAGATCAAAAGGTGCTTTGTGTTCTTTCGAGGTCGAATCGCGTGGAAAACAATCGAGAATTGGTCTGTTTTGAATTCCTCAAGGTCACTGGAGAGGATCTGGAGATGACATCTTAAAGCGCTCCATGAGGCTAATTTCCAAGGCTGAACTGCTCTCGTTCAAAGCAACTTGTTTTGAACTTTTGTTTATTTTTAAACGGAAATAGGAAAGCGCGAATCGAATCTACAGGACGCCATAGAGGCCGCGTGGAGGTGGTTTGAAAAAACAAGCGTGGCGTGAAAGTGCTCATTTTATGATGTGGTTAGATATAACCTTGTTTGGGTGTACTTGATAAAACGTGACAAAAACGTTAAAAACGAAATAAAAAAGTAGGAAAATACAAAAAATAGTAAGTTACAGTAAGGACTACCTTTCTGTAAATCCAAATCCATTTTTTGGTAATCAACTTAAATTCGAAAATTCTCAAGATAGCTCATCTGTTACAAAAAACCAGTAGTCACTGTGCAACTCTTCATGTATTCAATCTGATCAAATCCACGTTCAATCTCTGTTCTATCCCAAATAGTGCAGTCTCTCCAAAACGCTCCCTGTCCTCTCCCATCTCTTCCTCCCAGTCCAATTGTTTCAAATTCATTTCCAATCTCCAGCGGGCCACTTCAAATCTTTCGTGACGAAGACGGGTCGAAATGGGTTTGTTTTCGAGTCGAACAGAGTTCGAAGACGCCGCGGCTCTTTGAAGACTCGGCGGCACATTAAACGTCGCCAGACGCGATTAACGACCCGAAGGTGAAGAACGTCCGAAGATTAGCCACCGGTGCCTACGTGGGAAAGTTGGGCGAGAGCAGAAAACGGAGAAAAAGTAAAAAGTTGTGAGAAGAGAGTGATTTTTGAAGGATGAAGGATCGAGTTTCGTTTGCAAATTTTAGAAATGTTAGTGAATCAGAGTCCCTTGAAGATGAAAACAAAGCCTGAATCAGAATCGACGTTTTGTTGTTTTGTTGGAACAACCTACGTCAGCGTCAGCCGATTACAAACCACCAGGAAAACGCAGTTTATTGTGACTTATGGGGCATACGGAACGTTGCTGGATTGGAAAACAAGCGGCCACTTCCGCGTTTTTATGGGTTCTGGAAGAGAAACGGAGATTAGAGGGGCCAGGCGGTGTACGGGGGAATTGCAGAGGATCCATATCAACAAATGGGTTTACGCGTGGCTAATGAACCAATGGGAAACAAAAGGACTTAAAGGACATTTTGAAAAGCTGGTTGTACTTAAAATTTGAGAGGGCTTTTCATAATGCGTTAGTGGGTGAGATTGTTTACACAAACATTTGGACAAACATGTTCTTTATCCGCGCCTTCCCAGAATTGCAATCTCCTCGATAACCCATAAAGTACAACCCGACGTCTTATCGGAAACCATGAAATTATGTTAACGATCATTGCAAAAGGTGGGTTGTACTAGAAACATTTATTTCGAGCAAAGATTGACGCTTAACTCAAACTTAATTCAGGCATCAAGATTGGGACAAATAATACCAAGGTTTTGTTAAAGAGTTTTCAAATGTGAAAATTGACACGACTGTTATTAGTACATAGTTGTAATTCTTGAAATGGGGCTGATTCCTCAAAACAACTATTATGAGAACAACCAACGTTTTTTACAGAATGCAGTTTAATTCAGTCCATTGGAAAGCAGACTAACAAAACATTTTCCTAACGTCATATCTTCCAAGAGCGCTGCTCCTTGCAGAGCTCTGCACTCCCCAGTCTACTTCCGGTCTTGCATAAACATTTTAAACATAAGATTTGTTACGTTTGTTATTCCGCAACATCTCAAATGGAACGCAGAAGCGGTGTAGTCTGGATGTCGTTTGCATGTAGGCGACAAATTTCCAAACATTTTGACTCCAAGGGCGTCCAGGCTCCAGACCTAATCCGCAATCATAAAACTGTCAGTCCCTATCTCAATCAAAAATATAGATCGAGAATTTCTCAAATAAATCAGAACTACATATTTTCGTGCATTCTTCGAAGGTCGATGTCCACGTGAAGACGCCGAATCCACGTCGAGGAGACTGTGCGTCGCGTAAACAGTCGGACAGTAAGGACGCCCAGACCCGCGGGAAAACAGATTTGATGTCATTTCGGAAACGGCGAGGATCGTCGGGACGCCATTTGTTTGTTTTTAGAGCAAACATGAGGTTCTTTTTTTAGACGTCTGAGACTGTGTACCATGGGTGATTCAGAAGAAGAGTAATCTTTAAGGCCTTCGAGTTCAAATGTTAAAACTAAAAGCAACATGTTTAAAAAATTTATTTCAAGATTCGTATATTGTGTCTTAAAGTCTTAAAAATTGACGTTCAATTTGGTTTTAGTCCCGAATCTCTTAATCCCACTTCTCATCACTTTCATTCATCTTTTCATTCAGCCTCTTCTTATCTCGCCTCTTATCCCCAAACTCCCCTAATCGAGATTGTCCTTTCGCCGACCTTTTCTTCCCTGACGTTTCAATCGCTGCACTTTCCCTCCTCAGCTGTTTTCCCGTCTCAGCTACAAAGTTCATTCCAAACGTCCTAATCGTCTTTTCCTAAAACCCGGTTTTTATTTCCTCCGAAAGGCGCCAGGGTCAATTCGAGGCCGCCGTTTTAACGCCTTAGGTTGCGAGCCTGAGATCGTTAGGCCTTTCCCCAAGATCTCCTCTTGACCAAACGCAAATCAGCAAACATCGAAGAACCAAACCATTTGTCAGATGCGCCGAGTGACGCCATGTACACTCGCCGGAATAAAGACAGCTGCTGCGTGGGGAGAAGATGATCGATCCTGGGAAAAAATGGGAGAGGATACTGTAGGGTGTTTGGGGACAAGTTCTCGAGAAGCAAAGTGCGGAAGATGTGGACCTGTAATACGAAAATTGAAGGATCAAGAATTGATATTTTTGAAGATTCCCGACCGTGAAACATTTAGTCGCACAGCCAAGTAATACGCTGGAATTCAAGTACGTTTGTAATTCGCTAATTTGACCGCGTAATTAGGATTAAAAAGTAGTTTCTAAGGGCACAAAAACATTCGCCAGACCAAGTGGAACGCTCTTCGCACCGCAATCGAGCGATCAAAGATTTTCAATTGGCCACAAATTTCAAAATTGGTATTGTTTTCGGAGCCTGCACAAGCTAGTAGCTCATTCCAGAGCGGTCATTAAGCTAATCACCTTGTTTTTTTGTGCCAACAACCTCGAGGCAAGCAGGTGCCTTTTGCTTCTTAAACTCATCAATTACCTCCACCGGAGATATTTATTGGCCGCTGGAAACATAAATCAGAAGTGTTTTTAGGTTTGCGGAAAACAACCACACCGATTGTTTGACCTCTCCAGGAAGAGCGCTTTGCGTCACAAAAATGGCTTGAATTGTTTTCTGGCGTTCAAGTTGCCGACCATCTCGAATCTTCTTATTTTCGAAAAGCACAATCAAATTTTCCACCTTTTTTGTTTATGTCGCCAGTTTTGTACGCTGCAATCCGTCACATTTGAATTGTATGACTCTGTTTTCGCGCCTCGAGCAGACAAAACATGTTTTTCGAACTATCAAAATTATTGACTTTCTGACAAAATTTGGAAATAGGAAAATTTCAATCTTTGTCCGATCACTGACTAAACAGGAAACGGAACCTTCGTTTATGTACCCGAGAAGTTAACTAATTGCGATCTCTTAAAGATGGTATAGTTCAACGCGCGCGCGGTTTTCAAGCTAACGCCATACAAATTTTGGGAATTTTTGAAGCGCGCGCGCGCTACAGCCACCCACGACGACGCGCAAGGGATGGTATAGTGACAAAAGGGTGGTATAGTTGCATCAGGCGCGCGCGTAAAGCGCGCTTGAAAATCGGAATCGGCGCTTAATTTGCCACACACGACGAATGACGCGCGCTTCACAAAATGCTGAAGCCCCCCTCGACCGGCTTCATCACCTGGGGAACGCGTTTTCCGGATGAAGGGGTTTTCGGTGAGGTTTTCGCGGATTTGAGGTCTGAATTCTGCCCGTGGTGCATTTTCATTGGTTGCCGCTGTATTTTGACAATGAATAAACAAATTTCATGCAAATTTCTGCAAGAAATTGACGTTTTGCCCTCTTTTTTGCTGTGCTCAGTATTCTGAATGTCCCGAAAGCTAGAATCTCAGCAACGTTCTTGTGAAACGGCCGATTTTCAAACGTCTGAAATTTCGCCGAGCATAGCCATCTATTTCTTAATTATCCTGGATCAGGGCAGCATAGATTCGCCTATTTTGGGGTTCATTCGAAGCACAGAAAGCAGATCTTCAAATCATGAAAAGGAATTTTCGAGATTTTCACTTTCGGCCGAGATATCGATTAAAATAGGCCAAACAGGGTCAAAAAAGGGTCAATTTTACAGATTCGCATGAATCTGGTATCAGTCGAAAGCTCTCGCCTTCAAACGGTTAAATCCGCTTGAATTTTCAAAATCCATGCGCTTCTGACCAAGAAAACGTCCAAAATCTTGATTTGCTTCTGCGTTTTTCGAAGTTGAAGCTCGCGCGTCGTTCAGTTGGCGAAAGTTGGCGCGCGCGCTCTCCAGACATGAAGCGGCACCAAAAACGCGTTGAACTATACCATTGCCTTTAAACAAAACACGTAAACATCATTTTAGATTAGGTGAATCAGCAAAGTTCTGAGATTCGGCTGATCACGGGCGATCGCCGGATGCGGGGAAACTGGTCTTCTGGGTTTGGGGAACACGGCTGAGTCAGTTTCGGGTCGAAGACCAGAAGTTGCACTCGAGGTGTTTGGAATTACGGATTCTGAATTAAGTATTTTGGTTTGCTAAAAGTGCAGATTAGAGAACGCGTGGTTCATTAATGGCAAAACCAAAAAACCGCCTAGATTTTTGGTGTCTAAAATTTGACCTTTAAAAGCCTGAACTTATCCATGGAACTCATCTTATCTCTGCAGCTTGGACCCTCAATCTCTCCGTTATCTATACCAAACAAACACAACTGCTCAAACTCGTCTGTCGAGATTAATCTGTTTTGGTGGCCTCCCTCAAAGCTGGCCCTCCACCAGCGCTGTCTCAAATTGCTTTCAAAAGGGCATTTTGGCAAACAAGCAACGAACTTGTCCTCATATCGTCCTTTTCCACGCTTGTTTTTCACTAGTTTCTTGCAAAAAATTGCTTCCAATTTCTTCCGTCACGAGAATTTATAGTCGGTTATGAATTAAAAATTTGGTTTTTCGACCAAGAATGGAAGGCATGTTTACACGAAAAAAAACAATAACAAACTTTAGCAGCTTCGAGCAATCCAAACACGGATTCCAAAGTTTCTATGAAGTTTGTTTTGATGCAGGTGGCAGCAGATAAAGTTTTTGCTGTGTTTTACTTTATGTTGAAAGCAAAGTTGAAGCACAAGTCAAACACGAAGCAAAATAAATCTAAACCCATCAATCTTTCTCCGCATCCCTTCACCTGAACCTCCCGTGACACGTTCATCGAATCTCGCCACACGCTTGTTTTCGGCCATCAATTTTCGATCAGAATTACAACAAACTCCAAAATGTGTCAAAAAATCCAAACGAAAATTCATCAAATTCGCAGACAGTTTTGTGATTTATGATCCATTCCCAAGACTCAGAAATCAGTCCAACAGACGTTCTCTCGTCCCATGCATCACTGGATGTTTCGCAAGCTGTTTCGTATCTCAGTTCCGATAAATCACTTTTCCGAATTTCCCAACAATGTCCTCGGGTGCAGGCGCACCCGAAGGTCTTCGAGGTCATTTTCGGCCGTGTCCTCATCATCTCCAATATTTCAACGCTGCTCCAAAACTCGCAAAAAACGTTTTCCCACCAGCGGCGACGTCGAAGGTCATCCGAGATTCGGCGCCGATAAACGCGGCGTCGCTGACGTTTCTTTCTTGTTTTCTGCTTGTTTTCCTGTCGGCCGCTTCAGACTCGGATTGTCACGGAGTGTTTTCCCATCAAGAGGATTTGCTTGCACCCGACACGCACATAAAGATTTTATTAGCGAGAAGGGTCCTCGGCGCGGGTCCTCAGAGGAGATAGGCATCTGGGAAATCTGAGTTTGAAAAGTGATCTTTGAAATTCAACGACGATCTTTGCCGAGATAAGCTATTTAGAGTGGTGCCATGCTCGGAAGAGGTTGAAGAACTCTGCCCAGAGTACAAGCAGCTAAGACCTCTCCGAAGGTCTGACCGGATCAAAGGAAAAGACAGTTTTTGTGTCCTGCGCAAACATTTCTCTTTCAAAAGGCAAACAAACAGAACTCGGGTTTGTTTGCTCAAAGCGGAAAACAACGGTTACTGTAACTCGGCCATCTCACGTGGGTCTACTTTCAAAGTGCATTTTCCAGGAATTCTGGTGATGACGCTACTGGCCTTAATGCTGCCGTGCGATTAGGCGGTGAGGGGGAGAAGAGGAGAACAGATGTCGCAGATTGATTGCGGCGATCGAATTAGAAGCGGCGATGACGCAAAACGCGAATCGGGTCGGCAGAGAAGAATCGTTCGAGCACTGTTTTTGATCTACACGAGGCTGCAAGAAGTTGCAGGAATTGCAATCAGAAGACCAATGATCAGCGAAGATAAGCTGGGAAAAGAGACTCGAAACGATCCGGATCGGGAGATAAGAGGACCTTCCCAGGTCAGGATTTAAAGTACACCTGATCTCGGAGATCTCGATCCGGTCGCCCCAAATCTGCGTCACAGCTCAATCCGATCCGGTTTCAAGCGTTTCAAACCCTCTTTTTTTGTCGGAAATCTTAGGAACTCTGGCCAAAACAAGTTTAAGACCTTCTTCCGCCTGATTGTGCAGTGCCCCATTTCATGCGAATTTGCATAAAACACACTCGACAGTAAACACGCAGATCCTAACGTCGGCGATTCCGGGAATCCATCCGGAATTTTGTTTTTCGGTCCGAAAAGTCGAAACCAATTAGCATCTCGCGCGCAATTTCGACGTTTCCGAACGGCCGTAAACAACTTTTTTCGAATTAGGCGAAGATGGCACAAAAAGATTTTTTGCTGAATCCGAAACGAGTGAGTAATCTTGTTTCGGACGCCTCTTAACCTTGCGGAAAGAGGAGTAAATATGTAATCAGCGGATCTCGAGACTTTAGGGAGTCAACAATTGCAGCGCAAGGCTTCAATTTGTTAGGAGAGCGTATAAATAGGACGAAGGCTTTAGGGAGGATTACAGGGCTTAAAAGGCAAAAATAGACATTGTTGGAAGAGGAGCTGATGTTTTTGAAAATACGCCATATGACAAATTCCTTGGTTTTGAAGAAAAGTCCCCTCCTTAACGTGCCCAAAATCAATTTTCAATCTGCAAAGGCGCGTCTCCACTTCTTTCCACCTCCAAATTGGATCACCCATCTTCACGCGTCTCCGCAAACACTTTTTGCTACAAATCGCAACACTACTTCCGAGTCCTGTTTTCGCCTTCATAATCTTATCTCCTTCTCCAAAGCGTTCCAGGCTAATCGCGGCGCTTTTTGCGTTTCCTGCGCCACCTGCGGTTCCGCGTTTGCTCGCAACTCCCAACTCGTAAACCCTTATCTCGTCCATCTCCTCGGCTCCATCTCGCAACACAAATAACCTCCGGCTGGCGTCATCATCCAAATTTAGCCCCACCGCTGATTCACTCCTTTGTGCTGCACCCGAACGAAACTTGTCGCTGATTACCCCATCACGGCGGCGTCATTGTGATCTCCTTGCCAGCGGAGAAAGTGTGTCAGCTCGCTTCTACGACGACAACTTGCGTATCTGCACTCTTACTTTCTTCACGCTTAAACAGCGTTTCTCCGTCTTCTTCATCTTCCAAACAATGCATCAAAACGGCCACGTGACATTCAGTTGAGAGACTTTATCGTGGGTCTTCGACTCCTCAAGGAGGCGCTTCTGAAGGAAAACAACTTTTAAAAGCGTACTTCGTACTTTCCGTCTCAGCGGTTGTAAATACTCCTGTAGTTGATCTGTCGTCGTGGAAACGGTTGCGACGGGCCTTGAGGGGCTTGTAAGGTCGGCGAGCAGAGAACGTTCAGAAGATGTAAAAGAAACGATTTAATGGGTTGGAAGCTGATCGGAGATCAAAACAGATTATTGGATTTGAAGGCGCTTAGAATTGTTTTCAAACGGTGCTAACGAAATCCGAAAGGCTTGCTTTTTCGCCCTTTGGGAGTTCCGATTTCTGTTTTTGTCTGCCTTTGGTTGTTTTTGCGGTAAGCCTGCACCATATTTAGTCCCATTTTGCACTAAAGTTGACTGAAAAATAGGAACGACAGTAAAACAGAAATCAAGCAGTAACGCCGTCGACGACTGGATGGAGCCATTTAAAGATCGGAATCAACTTGTTCCGCTCCCAGAAATTTGTAAATACTCTCCAATTGCGGCCATCAATCACTTCCACCTTCCTGAGAGATCTGCGACAAAGACCACCCCCACCAGGCCCTCTAAGGGTTCTCCTAAGCTCCCCTAACCCTCCACCTCCGCTTCCTCTGGCCAAATAGACCCGTCAGTTGTCCTCCGGTCTTTGGCCTCAATCTCGCTTTTGGCCGATCCTTTGCCTTTCGTCCGCCCATCGCCCCAAACACAGGAAATACGTGTATTCAAGAACATCTTTATTAAATACTTTGCAGGTTACAGAGAATTCCAAGTGGAACACTTGTCGTCGAAGTAATGCACGCAGTGATCTGATCCGGACTTACTTACAGGGACTATTTTAAATGTACAAATAGGCAAGACGTGGTCGAGGGTAACAAACCGAAGACGGGGAAGTGAACAAAGCAAAAACCGAAAAACGAAGAAGAACAACAAGTAACCGTATTCATCACCAGGGGAAGAGAGGCTAGAAACTAACGAGGGTACCGGTTATGTGTGCTCTGGAGGATTCACCCGGAGAACAGAGGAAAGAGAGCTAAAAGAGTATCTACAGAAGTCGCGGTTATAGTACACGGGCCGGCGTGGATCTCACGGAGAGATCTTGGCGAGGCCGGGAGCGGTTCCGTTGCGGCCGATCGTGATCTGATCGTCCGAGGGGAGCAGCAGATTTTCCTCCGTGAACACGGCGTCAAGAATCTCGTTCGAGGTGGGCACCACGGCCTCCTGGGAGCAGTCGGCGAACATGATCCGCTGCATCCTCCGCTTGAAGGGGGCCGGAGGAGCCGCCGTGACCGAGGGCGAAGTTTCGGCGCTTGAGTCGGGGCTGCTGGAGCTAGAGCTGTTCGGCGAGTCCACGAGGATCTCCGAGCGAAAGCGACCGATTTTGATCGAGCTGGAGGAGGTCGGCTTGATGGTGACCGTGACGGTGCTACGCTCGCTCGAGGAGGTCGAAGACGAGGAGACCGAGTTTTGCGAGGCCTTCGAGAGCGGATTCAGGGTGAGAGGGGTCGTGGGCGTCGATCCTGAGTTGCTCGGGGACATCGAAACGCGGCGCATGCGCCTCGAGAGCGTTTGAAGGGAGTCCAACACAGAGCCGATCAGCATCTCGTCGGCCGATGACTCGTCGTCGTCGCTCATCGAGGGGATCGAGCGGAACCTGCAAGAGATCTCTGGTTAGGACTGCACTTTAAGTCATTCAAGCTTACGGAAGCTGGACGGCGACCTGGGCGAGTTCCTCGCGGATGTAGTTCATGTTGTCCTCAATGTTGAACCTATCGAGGATGATGCCGGAAGCCATCATGCGGACGACGACGAGGTCGTATCGGGTTGCGAGGAGGAGCGCTTGCTTCACGTACTGGAGTCCGGGTTCCTCATCCTCCTGTAAGAAACGGAAACAATTAGTGTCAGGAAACGCAACAAAACCCATCAAATCCGACGCGCGTTTACAACCCGTCGACGCCCACGAGAGGATCCGCGCCCGTGGGAAATCCCGATCTCGCTCACCGAAGACCCATTGATCGATCACTTCCCGTTAGGAAGTGTGATTCTGCACCGCTCCTTATCAGTGCCTCCAATCGAGGGACGCCCGACAAAGAAGTCGCCGCGATAATTGCATTTGCTGCGGTTCTAAAAACGCCGCCAACAGACCTAAAAATACGATCACCCCCCTCGAAGCGAACTCCACTTCCACCGCTTATTAATTGCGTTGTCAACAATCTTCGAGACATCAGAAGTGGAAGAAGAAACCAGCGGTGACAGCGTGACCAGTCAAAGTTTAGTGATCGCGCAGGGGTGCTTAGGCCTGCGCAGGCTCGTCCAGTAGCAACCAACGGTTATGGCGTAGCGAGAGCAAAAACCAGGCAAGTCGCGCACGAGACGCCGCGGAGTTCTTCAAAATACGCCGCGCGAGCTTAGGAAGGGAAGTAAGGTCATGCGCAGGCTGCTGATGGTAACCCGAAACGTGTTTTGATAAATGGCTGTTCATGCTCCAACGAATAAAAGTTCCTCTGTGGGAAAAGGTCCAGGAACCAGAGGGCATCTCTTAAACTACTCTCGGTCGCCCAACCGACCTACCTTGGGGCCCTAACCGACCTACCTTTGAAGGTCCAAGAAAAATGTTGTCGTCCTACGACTCTACTGTTCACTGCCAGAGACACTCCCGACAAATCAATCTCTGGTGTTTGGGCACATTCTAGGCGTCCGACGCAATCCCAACTATTCCCGAGGGCCAAGCAATCGAGGATTCAATTTAACAAGATTTTCGACGTTTTAAGCGTTTTGGGAGAAAATGGAGATAAGACTCACCAGAAGCACTTTGTTGCAGATGAAACGCTCCACTTCGCGTTTAAGCGCCGGGAGGTGGACCTCGTGGATGCCTTCGAGGAGTTGGATTAGGTCTTCGATGCACGAGATTGAAGGCTCCATGAGCTTCTTGAAGTAGATGTGGGAGAGGACATTCTGGATGGTCTTGGGATGCAGTTTTCCGCTGTAGGACGTTTCGTTGAAGCGCTTTGTGATTTCTCCGCAGGAGAAGAGGAAGATCTTGCGGTGGATGGCGAAGTGGTCGGTGCTGGGGTCCATGAGGTCGACTTCTGGGATTCTGAGGGTCTTGTCGACAACTTCGTTGACGAGCTGCTCGCAGATCAACTGGAGAGTAGCGCTGGGAGAGTCCAAAGAAGGCAAGTAGTTGAGCGGATCGAAATCGGAGGTCGACATTCTGAACCAGGCGAGTAAGAATAAGATACAAGAGAGAGTTAACCCACCTCAGATCGGCAGTAATGTACACGGTTTTGCCAACGTTCTGGCGGATAAAATTGCTGAAGACCTGTCCAGCGGCTTCGGAATGCTTCACGGGCCAGCCGCTGCCTTTGGTCCACTCCTCGCCCCCGATTTTGAGGTTAGAGAAGACTGGACGGTCCTCAGAGTCGGCCACGGAGATCGTAACGCCCTTTAGGCATACGTCCACGCCAGGTCCGTCCTTGTAGTAAAGGCTGACGTTGACCTGGGTTCCGTTTCCGTCGTAGCCGCCGGTTTCATTGACGGCGTAGTCGTCGTGAAGGCGAAGAGTCCACGTGAAGAGCACCCCGCTGTAACTGGTGCAGAAGGGCTGCGAGATGTTCAGGATGATCGTGTCGCCCGTTTCAGCGTTGATCACTCTGCAATCAAAATTGTACCGTAACTCAAGACTCAGAATTCGAAGGACTCACCTCTGGGAGACCCTGACGGGCCATCTGTAGCGGAAAACGACTTCGTCGCTCTGGATCAGCCGGCGGTTGCTGCGTGGGGTAGAGGCTTGGCTGCTCGTTCCTGGCGAGTCCATGATATCTTTTGTGTGTAGAATTGAATAAGAAAACTTTGGGGATTCGATCTGAAATAGTGATCAAGTTTATTACCGACGTCTGGGAGAACGCGACTAGGACGGGCGAACTCGAGGAGCCCCGAGGACTGCAATAACACAGATCGAAACAAGAGAATACGACACGTACACGCTGCGGGTCATTATCTCGCCCAGAGCTGATAAGGGGAGCAAAATGGGAGGGCAAAAAAGAGCAGCAAAGTAGAGAAGCCGAGACAGAGCGACTGGCGTAAACAGGCGAACTCGGCAAAGAGTGTGTCACCTTAAGCGTCACCACACTTTCTAAACAAACGCCTCCGATAACGAAGGAATGCTGGTGCAGGTGAAGCAAAGTGGTACAGGCAGGAGATCGCGGCACCGCCAGGCGAATTTTCTCTCGTAAACGCAAACAAGGAGTTGAGGGCCAACCTTAAACGAACGCGCGAGAAGACGCAGCAGGCAGATTCGAAGAAATCGATTGAAGAAAAGGAGATCAGCGCAAATCAAATCAGACCATCAACGAAAGGGATTCTCTATCCGCTGCCAGCGGTGGTGCCCGCACCCTTCCGCCGCCGCTGCCTTAGGAGCTCTGCGCTGGGGCGGCGTATCTCACATACACACACGCACAATAACAAATCGGAATCATCATCACCACTGCTGCCACTCCTCCAAGCCACGCCCCTTGATGCTCCCTCCCCTAGGGCGGGTCGGATCGGCTTCAGAGAACGAAGGAAGACGCGCGGGAGCAATCGGAACGTCCTCCTATGCAAATGCGAGCGAGGGAGAGGAATCGACAGATCCACGCGCCCAGCGAAAGCACAAAAGCCAAGCATATCAACAACGTCACAGGGATCAGCAAGGGGCTGCAGCAACAAAACAGCAAAGCGATTAGCAGCAAAACCCTGTTTTGGGGCGCTTTCGGGGTCCTCCTCCGCCGTCAACACCTTCGAAATCCCCTTCGATCGAACCGCTTTTGCAGTGACAATTCTGAGCGCTGAATCATCGAAGGAATCCGCTTGATCTTGGAGATTGAGTTGAATCAGTCGAAGAGATCCTAAAAAGGAGAAGAGGAATAGCGGGATGGGCGAAATAACACCGAAATCATAAGCTTTCTCGCGGAAATCGTACTCGGAATCACGTGACTGGTTCTGACCCTTAGGAGCTCGTACAAGTTCAGCTGTACTCTACAGAATCCGGCAAGTGCCGCAGGTTGTTAAGAACACCTGTAAAGTGCCAATCTAACGCCCTAAGGAACAGTCGAGAGTCGTCAGGATGGGTGCCATCGACGCTCAAAGCTTGCTGCCGTCGCTCGAATCCATCTATCAACGGTTTAGAGGGTTCTCGAGGAAAAAGTAGGCAAAAAACAGCTGCTATCGCCTGCGTCGTTTCTGGGAACTCGGCCGGGAAGCAGCACAAATGTCGGTGGGCTCGAAATCTCGGCGATTCGATCCTAAGAGGCCACTGATCGCCGAGACTTTAATCGCTTAAAATTCGCGAAACGCGGTCTTGCCACAATTCGGAATGACGAATTGTGGCCCCCAATCACCACAGATTCAAAACCAAAACTTCAACAATGTCGAGAATAGCTCCGCTGGAGATAAGACACGCGACGGCGGCGCCGGCCTTATCGCGGATCTCGCAGGAAACGCAACGCGAAAATCGGCGCGTGACTACTAAAAAAGATTTTTTGCTTTGTTCGCGTTTGCAGCAACGGATTTCAAGAATGCAGCCGAAGCGAAAACAAGAATCGTGGTTTCCTTGTTACGTGTGGCGACGCCGGATTAATTCGATGTTGACATGATGAACAAAACAAGAGTAGACTATAATTGCCCCTCCAGGGACGAGACGGCTTCGGCAGCAGACGATCCGATCCTGTTTTAGGCGTGCGCGATTTGCACTTATAGGATACCGCAATCGAGACCTGAAATTATGATGTGATTAGACATAGACCTGCAAGAGAGAGTTATTGCACGACCGCTAAAAGATTGGGGCGGCCGTAAATTCAGCTCATTTTCCTCCCGTTGACCAGTCAAACTCCCGCGTCGCTTCAAAATGACCCGAAACCACCAGACGCGATTCGCGACAGATCTCGCGGCGTCTGCATACGAAGTTTCCATTTGCAGACGAAAGTTCCCGAATATTCGAGAATCGGTCTCGACACGAATCTCCTTCTAGAAACAGACTGTCAAACTTCGAATTATTTCGAAACCGCAGCGATGATTTCCGTTTCAGTGGTGACGTCGATCTCGGAATGCCGTTCTCGGGCGAACAAATCGACCACAATTTCGGGCAACTCGCGCTGGGTCACGTGGTAGGCGTTCCGGGTTCCAGCTTGCACCCGAACGTCCACTTTCGTCCAGTGGCGTCATCGCCGAAGCTCCTCCCGTCGTCGCATTCAGCCGCTGGCTGACCACCGACTATCCAGATAGACGACGGCAGAGACGTCTAAGCGACCATCGATCAGACGCGTTAGGCGCCCTCGTTAGGCCTCGGCTGTCCCGACGACCATGTGGGCGCCGATTTGTTGCGACTGGAGCCTAAACCGCCGTCCATCAATTTGACTTTGCCGATTTTAGCGCGAAACGCGCGCCCGAGCACGTCATCCCCTAAAGCGGAGCGCCACACGAACATCAAAAATCAATAATCCCGAAGTGGCAACGTCCAGCCGGCTGCCGAGAATAGCCACAACAAGCATGATCCATTAGCGGAGCTCCCGGGAGCCCGGACGGCGCTGCCGGAGGATTCTACTTCGCGCGCGAGATAAACAACAACGAAAGGCGCAAAAACAAATATTTACTCAGCCGCCGAGCTTTGACCCGTTCAGCCGCTCGCAGCCTAAAACGGAGTCAGAAACTTCGCGAGAGCGGAGAAAACGTAGAAGACGGGAAAGGAGCGAGTGTGCTCTGGTCCGCTGCACGTGTGCACTGCCTAGCGCGGGATTGGAGCGGTTCAGGGAGCAGAACCGGCTAAGACGTCGTCTCGCCTTCAACTAATCGCCATCTCTAAACTGTCGAACATCGATGATCACTCGCCGCGATTTCGTAATTCCCTCGCTCAGCGGGCGATGCCCATTTGGAACTGTTTTCCGCGACCTTCTCACGGACCGTCAGAAGGCGTAGGAACAGGCGCGCAGAACAGATTAACCCTGAAATTTTAAAAGTGCCTTAATCAAATACGAAAGTTCTTTTTTGCGAACGCAACTGCGTCGTTTATAAAAGAATCTGCATAAACGTTGATCTTTGCGCCGCTCAAATAACGAGAGGCTTAAGGGATTGCTGGAGGCGAGTGGCAGGTGCTCATAACGAGATGCAGCACCCTTGACCTTTCGGCGCTGGAGGTCATTTCCCGTTTTTTAAAGAATTCACCAACGTTTGAACACATTCGACACTCCTCAGACGTTCCCAATTGCTTATCCTTTCTCAAACAGCTGTATTTTGTGAATTATGCAGAGATCAAGCGAGGATCGGGGAGTCGTGGCGGTCCTTGGGGTCGTGACGTAGAGGGCCACCTGAAGGCTGGACTCCAGAGATCCCCCACACGAGAGAACCTGAAATAAAACTGATCATCGAGCTCATTTGCATAAAAATCTCGCGGGAGCACAAACAACAGAAATGAGTCAGTGGAGGACCCTAATCGGTCCGTCCACCTCCTCCGTTCCAGCCTCCGCTCTCAAAACAGTGGCCACAGGCCAGCGCTGCCAGTTGCTAACTACAACAACAACAACAAACAAAGCGAGACCGGTCAGGGAGAGGCAATCGTTGGTCCAATTGGCCGAACACGCTCTTAGGCAAATACTGCTTCGTGCTTCTTTTCAACTCCTCAACCCGGCCTTGTCATCCATCGCTATCAGAATCTCCACTTAATAACCGCAAACGGTGGGGAGGAGCTGCTGGAAGAGAACAACCCCGACAACGCTAATCGGACCCGTAGATCGTCCTCCTAATCTTGTGAAGGGCTAAAAATAGCACAGAAGAAGGGATGTACGACGACTTTGATCTGCCTCCAGGCTAAAATTAGATCTTCGAGGCTGATAAGAGGAGATGCATGTCTCCGCGATTCGCGTCAACGCCAGGTACAACAAGAGGACGCCGCTGGAGGGGCAAACAGTCCTGAACAGTTGCCTTGCGCTCTTTGGACTCTGTTGAGTGTGATTCAGGTTTGGTTTAAGACTACAGTTCACTATATACAAGAGCAGCCGGAAAACTAAAATGCTGGTGATTGAAATCAAGCCTCAAAAGTTCAAATGGAGAACGATCATCTGAGCTCAAGCGCTGTTGACTTTTCACTCAATTATAACAATTTTCCAGCCACCGAAACTACGTATCGGATGACCGGGTATAACCGGATACACCCAAATCCAAGTATCCGCGCCCTTTCCCACCTGCGGGAAAATCACCTCTTTCTCCTCGCAAACAACATAAACAAGTCGCCCTCAACAGCCGTGTGGCGCACTTCAGACTCAATTAATCCCGATCTCCCCGTTCCAGCCGGAATCCCAGCCTCTCCAACCTGTACCCAATTAAGCCTTCACACCACCTGAATTCACTTTCGGACAAGCGTTCCCTTCGCCGCCGGATCCGGGGATGATCTCCCGCGCGCGATCTTCGACCTTCGCGCGATCTCGTCTCTGGTAATCAGAAATGAACAGCGGAAGGGTTCCGAGGATTCCAATCAGGTATTCCGACCCCACATCTGCCTATAAATAGTCTGCGCCAGAAAGCGACATGCGCGGAAATATTGGATTTCAGCGTGCATTTAGGGTCCAATTTCAGAACCATATGTAATCTGGTCGGTCCAAACTCGGAGGAAAAAGGTTTTTCTGAGGCCAATTGGAGAGGAAAACGTTGGGAGATTCGGTTTCCGGATTCGGCAAAATTCGGAAGATGGGAGAGATCGGGTTTCGGGATGACTCACAGGAAAAAAAGAATATCTGGATCGAGCCTTTGACGAATTTTACAACAATGAATAACATGTAGTTTGTAAACATAGAACTTCCTCGATTTCTCAAACCAACAGATAACGGTCAGATCTCCCTAACCAGGCTAATCCTGTTCTAATGTCTAATGTCAGGCTAATGTCTAGTCTCGTGACAACTAAAATATGCATCAAACATAGCTGATCAACTCTCGTTTACGCATCAAACGCGCGTTCTTTCTGTGGTCGTCCGCACGCGTTCAGTACATTGTGATGACCTAATATGAATTTTAACACCAAAACACCGGAACAAAAAATCTTTCTGGAATTCGATTATGTCGAATGAGTTACCCATATTTCACACGTATCCCCTTTAATAGCAAGCCTTTCAAGCCTTCTTCGACTTTTAATTTTGTCCCAGCTATACGAGTACATTTCCTTTCACCCTCTCCTCCCTATAGATTATAGACCACAAAGTCAAAGTAGGCAAGCGTAAACAAACCTCATCAATGCCAAATGAACCAAGTCCGTTTTCTTGGAACACACAAAACTTTGCAAAAAACAGTTCTGGCAACACTTTTTGTGGTGCCGATCTTTAGAAACATTGAAGATGACGGATCGAGTGCACCCGAAAATCCGACGGCCGAAGTTCTCGCTTCTCAAGTTTGTGGAATCTAAGATCACTCCTAATGACGCTCTTCGACCCCGGCAAGTCAATTAGAACTTGACGTGGGAATTGGCCATAAAAGAAGAATCTATTTGTCAGCCTAAAATGTTTTCGCGGCCACTGGAGGCCGACGAAACTGTACAACTGTAACAGAGAAGCAGTTTGCACTCGCTCCTCGCGATCTTTCTGCTTCCCGGGTGGCGCGGCGTTCGACCGATTTTACAAAAGCGCCACAAGCGACCGATAGATCAGCACCACGCAACTATTTTGATCGGTTAGGCGCGTTGCCGCGCCTTGATTCGGTGCGCACTCTTTGAGCGATTGCATTGAACACGGTTTCTAAAGAACCCAGAGGGCTCAAAGCTCGCAAAAAACTGCCGCGAAAACGCTTTTTGCGCGTGTTCGCAGATGATCGCATTACGCAAACGGAGGACGACAGAAGAGTAGTTCCGATTTCGGGAGAAAGTGTGTGAAGGGACCAGAATTTGGAGGGATTCAGGAAACTTATTGACTGTTAAGGGTCTAAGAGGAATGCGATAGTTTCACTTCCGGCTGCTTTCGGAAGGGATAGTTTAACGATTTTTGCAAAATTTCTGCACTTTCTGTGCCTGTAGACGTTAAAAAACATGCTTTGCAAGCGCATGAATAGAAGGAGATGTTTAATCGGTAGCTCTACTTTGATTCCACAATGTCACGAGTGAAGCGCCGCAAAAGGTATCTGTGGCGCACAGGGGTTTTGAGCGTTTTATGGAGGGATTGAAGAGTTCCGTGGCATAAGAGAACTTGATTAAATAGTTCTCCCTTGAGCATTGAGTTTCTTACTGTACTTGTTCACATGATGCCGTACGCAATTGAAGATTCATTGATTGAAGCCCCAGACAAAAGCCATATCGCTCATAAATATTCCTGTCAAAATCAGTTGAGACGATTGCGAAACATGGCAAACAATGTTGATTTGAGAATTAATTCAGGAACTACTTTGAAGGCAGATGGCAAACACTTGAAAACAGGAAATAGCGGAGAAATACCGAACCAAATTTATTCCCCAATTTCGCCAAACAAAATTTCGTTTTTAAAGACATTTTTGGAAGTAAAGGGACCTGCTTAAAAAGTAAAGGGACCTGTTTAAAAATGCTGCTTAGAATTTCATTGTTCCATAAAACAAATCCTTTTTTAGCAATGTACGTGCAGGCTTTGGGCGCTATTGGAATTCATATCCTAATGAGCCTTTAAGAATGTATTGAACAAGGGGCATCTTCGGGTTTGAATGGTTCCGGGTTCCCCGGCGTATTCCACATAGTTTACTTCCCCATCCTCTAAATTCCTCCGGTTTCACAACGTCGCCCGATTCCGACTATCTGCGCGTGCCGATCAAAACAAATCAGAATGACGCCTGTGACGGCGGCCCCACCGCCCTTCCTCCCGCAGGCCCGCAGATGTCCTAAAAAGAGCTTCCTGTCACGCCCAACGGAAAACAGCGCCGCCAAAAACAGAAAATTGGAAAGTGCAACAGAATGTTTCCCGTAAACAAAGAGTCTTCGGGGAAATTTAACGGATTTGTTTTCACGCTTTGGGGATTAGCTGATGCACTTGGGATTAGAAAGGGACTCGAATGGATTACGATGATTGGATTGAGATTGTTGGTTAAAGAATTGGTAGCCCGATTAAAGATTAATGGCCACAAAAATGAAGCCGAGGGTTGGGTGGAAGGGACACAGACAATTATACAAAACTGGCATTCCCGGAGTTTTGAAGCGTTCATCCCACGTTCATTAATGTTAATGTGGGAACCTCCACGAACTACATGGGAATCGAAGTACTCTTTGTAGGCTTAAGGCGTCAGTTGCTTATAGAAAAACGTAATAAAATCTAGGGTTGGTTTTGTAAAGGTTGGCTTGTCTTTCTAGCTAGGAAATCTTTTCTTGGTGGTTTTCTCTCACGTTTTCCACCACAACTATTAAACACAATCAAGCCTTAATAAGAGTAATTTTCTTTGTTTACTGCTCTCAGCGATCATCGACCGCGGAAACAAAAAAAAATCCGAAATAACGCCTAATTGGCCAACGCCTTTTCCAGAATAGCGCTAACGCGCTGTTTACAGCCACTTCGACCATCGTCTTGCTATGTTTTGCTTCATCGAAACTGTCAAAACAGACTCTCAATTTACCTCTTCTCCGAAACGCGATCCTGGCTGGGCAAGGCCAAACAAAAACAAAACGACACTTTCGGCTTTCTGTTCCTCCGCATTTGCATCTAATTGACCGATGGCGAAAAAGACATTGAAATCAGAGAAGACGAGCGTTTGGTCCACCTAATTGGATTTCAGGCGCCACACGTGCAAACAAAACGAAGCTTCCGACCAAAAACCAAAAAGGGCCAATTTGGAGGAAAAACGGAGAGAAAACAGCAAAAGTGTCCAGAATTTTTTTCCGTTTTGTGGTGCGTATTTTTGATGTGAGTGGAAACGGACGAAAACAAGCCGAAATTAGATTCATCCGAGACTCGAGTGACCAGGAAAAGAAGGATTAAGCAGCAGAGAACATCCACTCGGCGCACGCTAGCTCCGATTCCCCACGGAGACGGTCGCTTTGGGTCCAAATACCGCGCGTGTCATAACTTCCGTCGTCACTTAAGGAATTCGTCGGAGGACTTTTATAAGCTTGATCAGGCGGTGTCTAGTTTGGATTTGTAATGGCTATCAGGGTGCACCTTGTCTGACCAAGGATCACTTTGGGATCGTTGGAGGGGTCGACCGGCCGAAAAAACAAGGAAAATGAGTGCGCGGACCGGTTGCTAAAACCGGTCCGACCTTTGCAGGGTCGCAAAAATGATTTGGAACCAGACGTCTAGTTAAGCGGTTGAGATGGTTAAACCAAATTTGTGCAATGTTTCTGAAACGTTTCACGAGTTCCTCTGCGACTTTCGCATATGTCCCTCCTAAAAAACGTTAGTCCACTTAAGAATTAGGAATTCCAAAAGTGCACCGGGAATCCGCAAATTTCATCAATCTCGTCCTCATCTTCAACTTCCGCTTGCTCAAAACTCGTAAAATCTTAGCGGCTCTAAGCGGCATCATCCTCAGACACAAGTACAACCTGTAACACGGTCAAAGTACAGTCTTCCAAATCTATCTGCGCCCTCACCGCCTTTCCGAAGTCGCAGGTGATTATTAGGGATTCCATTAGGTATGCACGGACGGACATCTGATCTCTTGACTACTCGGGCCAAGCACGTGACTCGTGGAAAACAAAAACAAATATTTTCTGTTTTCTGTTCTCCTGGCGCCCTTTCGGGGCTATTTATAAACATACCGTAATCTCTTAGATTCTGTTCCCAGGAACGACAAGAAGACGCATAGGAAATGAGCACGGGTTGCCAGTAACGATTATCGTTTAAACGTCGGCGAGGGAAAGAGAAAGAACCCCAGCGATGATAACAATAAAGAACAAATGTAAACATAGCAAAAAAAACGAATGAAAACATCGGCTAAAATTAGCCCCGAAGTGGGACCGTAGATTTAATAGACAGCTTTTATGGATAGTTTTGTAATTACTGAATCTGAGCGCGCGGTGAGTGGTCAGCAACTGATCAAATACAGATCAAGAGGCTTCTGTTCGTCAACCGCTTCCGATCACCGCGTTTCCGGCGTTTCGTCCTTCGCGGTCGCGCGATGAGTAATTTCCCAAGTTATATTAAAAACAGGTTAGAAAAACACTCCTTCGGCGGTGGTGCGTCTCAAGTGCAACGCTTCGCCGGATCCGCGCTATCAATCAGCGGCTCGTCCATGCGTGGCCGAAACTTTCGTCGTTTTCTCTTCCTCGTCCACTGAAACTGCGGGTGAAATTAAGAAACTGTATGACTTGAGTTCTGATTAGGGATTTTCTGAAATCTTCTCTTCCTCGATTTCCTGTCATGTTAAGATCGTTAAGGACAACTTTTGCAATAGATGTCAGTACAACTGGTTCGAGAAACTCATGACGAATCCGAACTATCCCAAAAACTACCGACTCAGTAAAAATTGAAGTTAATATTAATCATATGAACAACAAACCAATAACAAATGTTCAGTCATCAGTGGATTAAAGTTGGTTCACGGCCACCGTAAACAAATAACAGCAAAGTCTTCACTCGCTAAAATAGACGATATAGGCAAAGGAACATTTCATATTCGACTAACCTGGCGACAGCGGCAACGACACCTCGCAATTGTCCGGGAACTGCTTGCGGTTACTCGCGAGCAGCCCGAAGCTCGACGTAGAACTGTTCGCAGAAACCAGGACAATTCAATTCAGCCTGCCTGAACGCATGTGCGATGTTGCCCAAATCGGCGCCTGCGTACTTCTCCCGAGAAAGCTTCTTGAGGGCAGGGATAACCAGAGACTCCAGAGCGCTCTTGGGTCCACCGACGGAACCTTTGGGTTTGCCACAATCCATTAACTGTTCCAATTTCGGTGCTTCCGTCGCTGGGATTTGAAGCGGCTCGGGTTCCGGTTCAGTAACGCAGCTGGAATCGGACTCCACTCGCATTGGCTTGAAACAATCCGTAATCGTTAACTGCTTCAATTTCGGTAGTGACTCCTTCAAGCACATATTTAAAGAATGGACAACCCAAATAGTCTTACTTTTGGAACATTATCCACTCGTACTTTAGAACAATTGCTGTTTTCGTCTTCAGAAGCAATAGTTTCAACTTTCTCGGGAGATTCTCCTCCCAAAACTTGGAAATTTTCCGCAGTCAGCAAGAGGCATCCGTGCTTGTAAAGGGCTTTGCCAATGATGAGAGCCTAAATCCATCAAATCAATGAATGGCACATATTTAAACCGATCATACCTTCGTTCCTGGCGCTAACTTCTTGGTTAGTAAGGGAATCCGCGAATACTGCAGTCCTTTGACCTTCGTTTGCCCATCCGTTAATTCCATAAGCAACATTTCACGTTGATTTTCTTTGAGCTAAAGACATATCACATGCTTTAATGGAATGCTGTATTCGAACCTTTTCTTCCTCGGCATCGGGGTCGATTTCACTTTGAAATTCAGCGTTGTTCGTCGTCGACTTCCTCGCGTATTGCGGCTTCGAGATATCCTTCACACTGAGAATCTGAACGGGAAGTTTGTTGACGACTGAGAGCTTCGAGGCGTTGGGCGGAATCCTCAGTTTCGGGACCGTGCTTCTTGAAATATTCGAATAGAGCCACTGCTCAAAGAGCCATCCCATCATATTCACCGTTGAGACCTGCAGATACAAATCAGAAATCTCCAAACTTCTGAAAGAATCACCTTCTGACCCTCCTTCGCCTTTTTGGACTTGATGTACTCCATTGCGTTTTCCATCCAATCGTGGCGGACATCGATGTGGAGCTCGAAGAAGAACCTCCGAATGGATGCTTCACTCATGGCCAAGAGGACCTGAAACAGAGATTTGGTTGAACTCCAACATGCCAACTTCCAACACTCAACCTCCTGAATAAGCATCGACAAGCATCCAATCGCGTTTTTTCTCTCCCAGCCATGTTCCTTCAATATATTTTTGCAGGAAAAATCACAACATTTGAAAAACTTGGTTTATTTACATCGGACAAATGTACACTGGAGAAGATCACAGGCAAATGGACACATATTTCGTCTCAATCCTCGCATTGTCCTTCGGCAGCCTTCCCGAAAACTTTTCGTGCGTTCTTTCGGACCAGAGCCGTCAGCCTCAGAATCAGCAAACTCTTCCGCATTCGGTCGCCATTCGAAGAAGCCGCCAGAGCCGCTCTTTTCCCCCTTGCAAGTTCCAAAAGGTCGGTCAGATATTCTTGGGCGACCTCCAAAGGCGCTTCATCCAAACTTAAATCGTTGATTCCGAGCAAAATCGAGGGCAGCGACATGACACAAGCGAACACTAGCGGAGTGGTGAGTTTTCGCGCGTAGATCAGCCACAACACCTTCGTCGCACTTTGCACAAAAGACGACGAGGACAAGCGCAGCGGCGATCGCGATCGGGCGCTTCCGTGGTCGCCTGACTATTCATTGCTCGGCGCTTTCAAGGATGCTGAAAAATACGGAAGCTCTCGTACAGTTGCTGGAGATAAGCGTGCGGAAGCGTCAATTTTGGCAGCAGAGAAGCGCGACGATCGACCTTCGCAAGGACCTTCTGCTTGCGCAAATTACCCAGAAGATCCAGGAGAACCTAGTCCTTGCGTGTTCCTTAGCAAGACCGCCGCCGAAGAAACCGTCGTTTGAAGTCTTCCGAGATCCCGACTCGTCCTAATAACGTTCCATAAGTTCTGAGTTCTAAGGTGCGTCATAACTTCTGAAATTTCACGATTCGACAATAAATTATTTATTTATTTCAAATTCGTTGTACGCGGTTCCAAAGCCTTAATTTCACAAAAAACACGCGCGATTCGCGAAAATTCAGCACGAAAGATTAGGGACTGACCGGCAGCCACCGGTGAGCTCATTTAAAGCTAACCATTGTAAACACTCTAGCTGCAATTCCAGACACCCGACAACGTCTGCCTCGGAGGCGCGTGAATCAGATGCAACTCAAGCGGTGGCTGGTCGGGTGCTTCGTCAGCTCCGAGAACAGCCTCGATGGCCAATTTACGAGGATCAGACTTCGGTGTTGCTCGAAGCCCGCCAAACAGCCGAGCGCCTCCAACAGCACCATCTCGAATGGAATCCATTTCGTTTCCAGACAGACGCCTTCGCACCAAGCGACGTCTTGAATTTGTCGCGTCTGCCAGCAAACACAAACCGCGAAATTAAAATTCACCCGAAAACGAACGTGCGATTTTTCGAATCACCTCGGTCAAACGGCCGTGCGCCTCCCGCCGCGACCTCCCTTTACCGTAAACGCCTCTGATATCGACGTCGCCGAGCTTCGGTTTGGGAATTTTTCATTGCAAATTTTAGGACGGGCTGTTGGTCTTCTCCTCGGGCTTTTTGCGGCTGTTTTGAATCCGAACGTCGATTTTATGATTCAAGCTTAAACAATCGTGGGTTTAGGCATTGTTGCAGCATTTCGCGCATTTGTGGAGCGTTATTTTGCGTTTTGAGAGCATTTAAAGCGTTGAACATTTGAATTTCTGAAAGAATCACGATGGTCATGCTGCTGGGTGTGGATTGCGTTCGGTTAGCTATTTCCCTGTTCTATCTTCAATCTGTGAATTCCGAATGTTTAGGAATCTGTTTCTGTGCCAAATTGATCTATTTATCCGCGTTCGTGCCTTGGTCCTGTCGTCCAAGCCTCTAATATCCCTCTCGTTTTCTCCAGGTAAACATGGTTCTGTCAAACGGAAAGAAGCTGAAGATTGTCAAGAAGCACGGCAAGCGCTTCACCCGCCATGAATCCGATCGCTACCTGCGCGTCGGAGAGAGCTGGCGCAAGCCCAAGGGAATTGACAACCGTGTCCGCAGACGCTTCAAGGGACAGCGCCGCATGCCCAAGATCGGTTACGGAAACGCCAAGGCCACCCGTCACATGCTCCCTACCGGATTCAAGAAGATCCTCATCAATAACGTCGGAGATTTGGACATGCTCCTCATGAACAACAAGCTGTACTGCGGAGAAATCGCCCACGCCGTCAGCAGCAAGAAGCGTAAGGAAATCGTCGAGCGCGCTCAGCTTCTCCGTATCCGCCTCACCAACGGACATGCCCGTCTCCGCGCCGAGGAACACGAATAAACTGGTTATGTTGTTGTTTTTTTGTTGTACCGGCAAAACTGTTATAAATTTGAATTGTTTCGGTTCTATTTAATGCGCCCATCGTTGTCACATTCGCACATTACGGTTGGATATCTGATGATTGGGAGGAACGCGACCTATAATTCTGTTGGGTTCAGGATGCAGGTGAATGTCAATTACAAGAACACGCTCACATTCCTTATTGGTTTAGCTTTCTTCTATCTGGGTTACCTTCTCTGGAGAGTCGAAGATCCGTTTCCTGAGATTGACGTGCAGTTGAAGGACATTATCAGGTAAATACGAATCCTGGAAGGTTCGAAATTCATTCGAGTGTTCAGTTATGCTGTTCTGGCAGTCGAAATGGGTGGACACGCCGTTGCCGTTGTCCACAACGACAGCAGAAATTCTCTAAACATCCAGGAGAAGGGTGAAACGGATGAAGGGAAGGCGGAGCTGCTGACCCAAGCTGATCTGATATCCAACCACCTGATCTTGAACATTCTGCAGCGTTTTCCCGCGATCCGAGTGATTTCAGAAGAGAAATCGGGCCAGATTTCCGAAGCAGAAGCCGAAAGATATCGCACCGACCGATACAGCTTGTGGTCGAGCGTCCGCGAAGTCGTCGACCAGATGCCTTCGAAGAGGATGCCGCTGTCGCGATTGGCCTTCTGGGTGGATCCGCTTGACGCTACCCAGGAATTCACGGGTTTGTGTCATTGACGTCTCTCAAATGATTGAATCATGTTTCAGAAGGTCTTCTCGAATATGTCACGGTTATGACATGTGTGACCCTCGATGGGAAACCGATCTTTGGCGCGATTTATCGGCCGTTCCAGAACGAAACAGGTAGGGAACTTAAAATGGGGCCTGGAAGCTAAATGGAAGCATTTTTAGTGTTTGGCTTAGTTGGTTGGGGCGCAGTGAAGGCCGATGGACAGGTGATCAAGTACGATACATCTCCGGCGAATAAGAAGATCGTCGTTTCAAGGTGAGGATGACCGGAGAAGGCAGAAGAGCGCTTTTGTCAGACCGACCGCTTCCGATAAGCCTAGGCACAAGAGTGATTGTCTCTTCGGTTGTCTGAATCCAGAAAAAAGTCTAGATTTGTGGAAGGCTTTTTTGCATTATCCAGTCGCATTTTAGCGATCCTTTGAAAAACAAAGCGGTCGGTTTTACGTTATGGCTTCAGATTAGCCTAAAGCTAACCTTTCAAGCATATTCTTCGTTTGTGTTTCAGATCTCACGCTGGAAAAGTAGAAGAATTGGCGAAAATTGCTTTCCCCGGGGAATACGTCGTCGAACCCACTGGTGGATCTGGCTACAAAAGCCTTCGACTGGCCAATCATTCTGCCGGTAAGTTCTCTCTCCTGAGCAGTTTCAAAGTTGCGCTTTTAGAACTATACATGCACACGACCAAAATCAAGAAGTGGGATACATGCGCCGGCGACGCGATAATCCGATCGCTCGGCGGGTCGATGCTGGATCTCGACGGGCGCCCCATCGACTATTCGCCCGACCTGGACGTCGTCAACAAACGCGGCCTCATCGCAGCTATCTCGAATCCCTATTCCTACTACGTCAAAGTCAAAGATCATCTCAAGTCCATCGGACTCTAAACTAATGTTAGTATGCAATCAGTTGTGCTCAATTTTCCTCTCCGTCTTTCTTAATTCTTTGGAGCTTTCGGTGTTCGGTGCTGCTGGCTGGTTTCCACACCTCTTTTTTGCTTACGGGCTTTTTGGGAGATCTCGTGTCCTCACACTCCCTCAAGTTGTAAATATCCATGTCATTATGGACTGTAAGTTATTCTGGATAATAACTGTTCGTGCTTTTGAATACGGTTGTTCATTGATTTTTGGTTTTTCGGATCCGATCGATATTTGCATGACGACTATAGGAATTTATTTCAGTAGTGCGCGTTTAGATAGGATGGGCGTACAGGAGATAAATGACCTCGCGATGGAACAGCTGAAGCTGAAGGGCGAATACATCAACCTGATGCGCGATGTGGAGAAGCATCTCGACGAGTACCGATTCAATTTGTCCAGGACCAAGTGGGTTTTAGGTTGTTTATTCTTGTAAAAGTGTTCTTTTGTTCAGGACGATTATCGGATTCACGTTGGCCGAAGCTGGAGCCGTTGACAATCGTGATATGGAAGCCACCGCGAAGTTAGAATGGTCTTCAATTGGTTTATCTTCAAATCTGCTTTTGTAGGGTAGATGTCGAGAAGAAAAGCGACGAGGAAATCTCGTTTGTCATCCACTACGAGCCTATCCCCGTAAAGTCGAAGAAGCAAGGCAAAGAGGACGGAAGTTCTGAAGAGGACAACGTAGTCCGCAGAAGAAAAAAGGAGTGCAAAGGCGAGAAGAAGAAGGAACCGCCTAAGATGACAACTATCAACTTCCGTCCGTTCGGCCTCTTCGAACCGAGCACGGCGAAGAAAGCTCGTGCGGAGATCGGAAAAGCGCTTCTGTTGATCTGTCAGCTCGCGCAGATTCGATCCCGGATCGCGTTTCTGGAGAGGGATTACGCGACGAAGAGGAACGAGCTCATTGAGGAGAACGAATTGATCAAGGAATTTGTTTTTGCGAAGATTCAGTGAGGGAGTGAGTCCGAATTGGAATTGTGAGCTGTGATATAGTGTAAAGTAATCAAGTTAGTGATGTAAGATTAAAGTGCTGATGAATCCAGAGGTCCTTGACGCGTTCAGCATTGTATTCAGCATACATGTAAGCAGTGATGGATATGGGTTGAGCTTTTCGGCCTTAGGCCTAAATTCGGGCCCGAGCCTGGCGGGCCCGTGCATACACTGCATGTACGGGTTACAAGAAGTCAAGACTTCGAAACGTCTATTTTCAGGCGATCATTCGTCCACCTCATCCAACCTAGATTATGCGGGGAAGCGCGAACGCTGTCCCCTGACTCAAAAATTTAGCTGTCGGCCAACTCCAACTCGGAGCTGCCGCACGGGTCAGCCGGACACCAAAGTGCAATGGTCCAGCCTCGCCATGGACCCCCGACCTTCATGATCGTCGGGGAATCCCAGCCAGGTAAGTTTATGTGATGTCGTTCGCGAGTCTAGGCACCAGCACGCGCTCGTCTGATCGCATTGGTGTGCGGTGCTTACACCAGGCGACGAGAGAAATGCAGACGTCTTTGCACACTCCGCCGATCAGACATCGAGATGAGACACCACGTCGCCGGTCTGTGTGGCACTTGTTATCGCAGCGTTCGGGTCACAACTCATTCTTTGGCAAAAACGATCACGAACACCGTAAAATCCAAGTTTAATCACTCTGCCTTGAAGGAATCTTCCCCCTCGGCTTCTCGGGTTCGCCCACACACGTCGACACGCTTCTGCTTTTTCTTTTTTGCTTTGAACTTCGAATTGGAGCGCTCGACCTAAAAATACGCGCAAATTGGGTTTCGCGGTCGTCGACTCCGCGTTTTGTAGCTTCCTTTCGCTTCTCGCGCACCGCCGAACGCGTTTTATGCTTAGTGGAAGCCGAAACACCCGAGATTTGTTTCCAGTTTTGCAATTTCAATTTCGTCCTTCGTTTCAGAACTCGATTTATGGGATTCCTCTGCTGATTCAAGAAATCGGAATGGACGTTGCAGGGGCTTCTTTTGGCGTCAGCCAGAACGTCCGTGATGCGCTTCACCACATCTTCGAAACGATTCTCCGGCTGCCGGGACTTCTGCTGCTTGAACTCTGGCTCAGGAAATTCGACGTGAACATTAAAGAGATCACCGAAGATATGCTCCAGAATACGCCGCTTTCTACCTACCTGGACATGTCCAGGATTCTGGAATTTGTGCACACGAGAAACTTTGATCAATCGGCAGCCACGATACTTAGCTATTCAGGTAGGAAAGTTCTCGAAGCAACTCTGATCATACTGACCATATTTCAGTTCTTCTCCTTTGCGCCATGTTTCTAATGCTACCGCTGGGGAAACTCGTTCAGGTCTATCTCCACTCGCTCAGCCTCATGCTGTTCGGATTCGCCCACTACATGTCAATCCGATATGTTCAGCTTGAGCAAACGTCCGATCCCGAACTGAAACTGGACGATTTTGTGAAGCTGGAACGACATGGATTTCATTTCTTGGCTCAGGTATGCAATCTAGTGATTTAGAGTTTCAAATTCAACTTACGTTTTCTAGCTGATGTTGAGCGTAGCTCAAAGCGTCGTTCTTCGCATGGAATCCGACGTCGGACGCGTTTTCTTGGCCGTATTCACGATACCCATCGTCGCCAGGATGTAGGATCAGGATGTTTGAGGAACTTTGCAACTGGAGCTCTTTCAGGTCGAGCGTTCCTGTGACGAAACTGATTATCGCCCATAATATTGCTTGCTCGGCTGCTATGTTGTTCATCTGCATCTACGTGCTGAACAGGGTTCCGGCTCTGTTGCTCTCGATCAGAAGGGCTTATCGGCAGCTGCGAGCGATCCTCATCGTGCGTGGAATCGCCATCGGTAAGCAGAGCTTTGAAGCCATGGAGGGATGTTATGTGGGGGAAATGATTTGAGGTCAAACACATCAATTACATTCAATTTCAGGCGCTATGACGGTCTGGAGTCGTCTGAGAATCGCCGAACTTCTGACCTCCGCTTACCTAACGATGTTCTGCGTAAGGATGTACGTTGAAGTCAGCGAAAACGACCGCCATCTCAATGGAACCTTTTCTGTTATTATGTCAGCAATAGCAGAATGCACGAGGTATGATTCTTTGTCCGGGTTTTGTGTTCTAAACAGTCGGTTTCAGCACTCCGTTGAGTCTGTTCGCTCTGGCGTTGACAGTCAGCTGTGCTTGTAAACTGGTCGTCAAGGCGGCTCAATGGACCGTGGGCGGCGTCCATGATGAACGACACATCTTGGCTCATGGAGGATGCACCGAAGCCCTGACCCTCGTTCTCCTGTGCTTCCAGATAGGAATTTTGGGAATGCGAATCGAGCAGAAGGTGTTCTTGTTGGGATTGGTTCTGTTTATTGGTAAGCTGAATCGATTTAGGCTTTATTCAAGGAAGATGTTTCAGTTATGTCGGCGCTGCTCCAATCGCTCTACGAGATCCTCGAGCCACAGATGCTGGCTTTAGGCGCGATGCCGAGCGCTCCTCGGTCGCGCCACGTCCGCACCGTTTCGCTTGCTGGAATTCTGATCCTCGCTCCCATCGTGCTTTCAGGATCGATCGCCTCATTCCTCCCGATCGATTTGTGGTAGGACATGCTACTTCAAACGACTTCTACAAATACGTTCTTTAGGTGTGTCATTATCGTCTCCAACTGCATTTTGACCTCCATCAGAAGCGTTTCTACGACGATCGTGTACTCTCTTACACTCATCGACAACCGCGCCGCGGAGCCTTGGGAACGTTACGATGACCTTGTGTTCTACGTTCGCATCACAACTCGATGCGTAGAACTCATTCTGGCCCTTGGTGTCGTGGCTTACGGTACTGTAGCCGCTCTGAACCGTGAGTGGACCGTGGCCAGCATCGTTGTCCTCGTCTTCCACACGTATTTCAACGTTTGGCGTCGAGTTCATAGCGCGGTGAGCATGATCAAGGCACGACGCACGGCTACTAAGAACATCGATTCTTTGGACAAAGCCACCAAGGCGCAATTGGAGCAGAGGAAGGACATTTGTCCTATCTGCTTTATGGATCTGGTTGAAGAGGTATCTGCCTTTTGGATAATCCTAGAGCTCTAAATCTTTGTTAAAGGCCCGCATTACACCTTGCCGGCATCTCTTCCACGGTGCCTGCCTGCGTAAGTGGCTCTCGGTGAAGAACGTGTGTCCGCTGTGCTACCAGAACCTCGTGATCGTGGAGAAACGCAAACAAAATGACCTCGGGAACCACTGTCCAGAAGAACGCAACGAAATGAACCGCGGAAACCGTGAGCACTCGAGATTTTTTGTTCTCATGGTCATTGAACTTTTCAGATGACGACGAACGCCTGGGAGTCGACCTCGACGCACCCATTTTGGCTCACAACCGCAATCGACGCAGAAATACGGACGAAGCGTCTTTCAGTAGCGAGTGGGACTCTGAGTCATCCTCCTCGAGCCTCGACTACACAATTAACGTCGTTGGGAGGCCATACGCCGCGAGGAGGAGATTCCGGAGCGTTGGGGCCTGATGGCTCTTTGTATACAAGCCATGACTCAAACGAAATACGATTCTATTTGGACGCCGGAAGCCACTTAATCAATTTGGATTACGAGTACTTATTTATTGCCTTGTTTAACAGAATTTTAATTTTGTTTTGACTTGTATGTACAGTTAGATAAAGCGATGTGCCTTGGTGTGGAGAACGGGTACTTGACGAGGGTGTAATTATCCGACTGATGTATCTTTGACTTGTTTTTGCTATTTCCGATCGTGCTTCTGGAACTCGTTTGCGTGTGGATGAATTTGATGAAAGGCAGTGTGTTGGCGTTGGTCGGTAAGCTTGAGAACACGGATTCGTTTGTACTCTTTTGCAGCATTAGGTGCGATGTGGACCGATCGCTAACGCGTTGCTTCATTCCCACGAATGGACGACTTTGACGGACTTTTTAGAAAGCGTATGGTACACATAGCTTTTGTCTAGGCAGCAAAAAAGAGCTAATTAGATTTGCAGCTGCAGTCGTCTGGTCAACTTCATTGTAACGGTTATTGCTTTTAACGACCGGTCGGTCGCCGCTTTTGCTTGTTTAGGTCAAACCCCAGTTTTTAGCACGCCACGTGAAGCTCACTTTGTCCTCGATTTCAACAAATCTTTCGCAAACATTTTGTCAGTTCTAGCTTCCTGCACGCAACGCGGAGCCCACGCCTGAAGACCCAAAATAGCCGAAGCTCACTTTCATCTTCCCACGGCGGTCCCGTTTATGCATCACGCACAAAGATAGCCACCGTTCACGCCACTCTTTCCGCGTTTTCGCCGTTTCCTACGTGCTGTTTACTTGTTCTTTTGAACTGTTTTTCACCGTCTTCCAGCTTCCTCGGCGTCCAAATCGGGGCACATTCGGGAATGTGTCCTTTTAAGTCAGTTTTATGCCGATGCAAATAGAACGAACGGGCGCTCAGTGGTGCGTGGTTGAACTTTTTGTTGTTTTTGGGCTTTTTCGGGACAATGACGGTAAAGGATGGCATCAACGTGGCGGAACACGCCCCTGGCCCAAACATATCTGAGTGGTCGTCGTTCCCCCAAACTCGGCCGCGACCCTTTCCTACCCTCGGCTCTCTGCTCGTCCTCTCTCGCTCTCTGCGCTTGCTCCGAACGCGTCGTCGCCGATCGAAACAGCTGAGTCCTCCTCGACCGCTCCTCCCCCCGGTTTTCGCCCTTTCCTCTGAAACGATCAGTCGCTCGGCGTTCTTCTCCTCGTCTCCTTCGACATCTTCTTCCCAGTTCCGAAGCCCTCTAAGGATTTCATAGATCGAACGGTTCTCAGAATGGACGTCGATCGCTGCTTCACCAGGTGGGGAGATGAGTTTCTCGAACAGATTCGCCTGCTCAAGAGCTTCGAGCGTACTGTACCCTTAAGAATCAAACGAATTGTTTCATCGCTCCGGTTTTTATTTATTTCGCACGATTTTGGGAAGCCAGTCGGGCGCTGCGAGAATGAATGAGTTGAGTTCTTGGTTTTCCGATTGATTGAACTAAGGCGCTCGCCAGCAAACATCGCCGAATGTCGCGTCGGTGGGGTGAAACGATAGGATGGATAGCAGCAGAGGAAGGAAACGGAACAGATGATAGGCTCTTAGCCGCTGTTTTGGAAGAAAGTGCACCAAATTCATGTACCTTGTGCTTTGGCGACGGCTTTCGTGGGGAGGCATCCGACCCGTTTGGGCAAACGTGTCGACAGCGCGCTGTAATATTCGTTTGATTTCAGGGAATTTCTCGCTTAAATGACTCTTTGCCGCCGCCTTTGGTCGACGTCGTCGGCCTCGAAGGCCCTGTTTTCGTCATCCGCCGCTGTGCATAGTGCATCTTCGAAGCCTCCCGCATCTGTCAAGAGTGCCTCCGTGGACAAAGTGGAAGAAAAACTGGAGAAGCTGCGTCATATCCCCGAGTTCCCGTAAGTTTAATCTCTTTTGCTATCGGTTTATTCTAAACTTGTCACTTGAATTCAGCGTTAGGGCAGGATGACCGCTCACGACTTTTGTGAGGAGCTCGAATGATGTTTGTGATTTTGATGTCTCCTTTCGCCGTCTAGGAAATGCTTTTGAGACATTTTTTGTCGAATTTAAGAGGAAACCACCCTTTGAAGGTCATTTCGTCTGCTTGGATTGTTACGTGAGCGGTTGGTGGCGCAGACCAGACGCATCTGCCGGTCTTAATTTGTTTTGAACGGGGAGATAATGGGATTTTTGGGATCGCTGGGAGATTTAAGATCGAATACTCGAACTTGAGGGTGTGTTTAATGTTTATGTTTGACGTCGGTGGACCAGTCGGTGATGTTAGCAGTAGTAATAACAAAAGCGCCTCGCCTCGTAGTCAGTCGATTGCTACGTCGTCGGTTCTGTTTGCATCTATCTTTCCGTCCACGACGACGACCACAACGACGAATCGGGGAGGTCGATTACATTGCGAGCCGGGCGCCAGCCGAACATCAACGCTATATACCCATCATCAGCAGCAGCGTTCTTTCCTGATATATCGTTGAGCATTGCAGGATTACACCAGCCTGGAACGTTGAAACGATGGAAAGCTTCGTTTTATGCGTTGAAACAAATCCTCTTTTCGGGGTGGGAGATGTTTTAAGAAACCTGCAAGTTTTTGAGGGTTTGGGCGAAGGTCTTTATGCTCCCGGAGGCGCGTGGAATTGGAGAAGAGCAGACGAAATAATACGTTTGTTGTTGTGCGGGGCAGTCTGTACGGTCCCAACGCGACTTGTTTTTGTTTACTTTCCTCCCAACGGAGAAAGAAAGTGACTGCTTGCGTTGGGACCGCTGCGAACGACACAGAGGAGAGCGCTAGACGGCTATGCGCTTTAAATCAGCTGATCTCGTTCTTTCAGCGAGTGAGTGGATGCGGCGTGTCCGCTTTTGGAGAGGAAATTATGGGGCGGCGGCTGCTTGTTGTTATGCTCACATGGAAATTGACCAAGAGATTAAAGAACAAATTACCGTAATCCTTCGTCATTAATATGTTGTTTTTCAGGTTGATTTATCCCGATTTCCTGCAATCGCCGGTCTGGGGACGTCGCAATGCTCTCAAGGAGAAGCTCGAACGCGCCGACATGCTGGAGCGGAGAATGCAGCTGGACATTCCGGAATTCTACGTCGGTAGGTATTTCCAAGATCTCCGTTGAGCTGCTTCGATAACCACAGAAAACGTGAACGTCTTGTGACAACGGCGCTGTTTTTGTTTCCTCCGAGGGAAGATTGAAGACCGGCCGCTGCGGTCGGTGATGTCGAAAATTGTCATGGGATGGGCTAGTAATGTTATTTGTCGTTTTAAAGTTCTTCTGGGGTTAGAGAGCATCGAGTTGGGACGCGATGGTTCCCTGCGCTAGTGAATCAAGTGTTTCCTTTTTAGGATCGATCGTCGCTGTAACGACCTCGGATCCCAATTTGGCGAGCCGGCAAAATCGTTTCCTCGGAATATGTATTCGCCGCGAGCGCGAGGGTCTCCACCATCAGTTCACCCTGAGAAACGTCGTCGACGGATTGGGTATGCGTCACACACGTATTCACAAAGTGTAAAAAGCCGTTCCAGGTGTCGAAGTCATGTACGAGCTCTACAATCCCACAATTCTCAAAATCGAAACAGTGAAATTGGAGCGGCGACTCGATAACGACTTAACGTATCTCATAGACGCGCTGCCCGAATACAGCACTTTTGATTTCAATCTCGAGCCGATCGCTCACCCAGCTGGAACTCCCGTCCCGGTGAACGACACGAAGGTAAGTTCATTGTACAAAGTCGGTCACCTGCTGTTGCAATTTGACGCCGCGACTGACTAGTGGCGGGCCTCGCTAGGACCTTTGGTCTTGGTTATCTTGTCAGCTTATGCGCATATCTGATTCCCTGATTTACGGTCGCAAGGCCTCGTATTTATCCACGCTTTCTTCAGGTGAAGCTGCGTCCCCCACCATGGATTCAGCGCTGGGAGCTGTACGACTACAAGGGCATCGAAGACTCGTGGATCCAGTCGACGCCCTACTTCAAGCGCAAGTTTCACAAAACGAGGGTTAACGACTACCGCAAATACGATCTGATTGCCGACTATCGTGTCAGCAGCAACGAGCTCGAGCACGAATTGGCCGTCGAAAAAGAGATGGCGCGATTCGAAACCGAACGCCATCAATCCGGTGCTACGCGTCGTCGCATCCTTCGCGCAGCCAGCCAGGCGACCTAGTGAAGAAAAAAGCCGTCCGCGAAAACGTTTAGTTGATCACTTTGTTTTTTGTTGATTCTGTGTTGTTGTTTTTGGTTAAACAAATTAGTGCCCCTGGCTCGATTTTGGTCTCCAAAAACCGTTCGAACGGTTTATATCTCTTTAAACGCATTAAGTTGCAGCACCGAACCAACCATCTGACCAGAATGAGTGCCAAAGCTAATCCCAAAACTTGTTTCAGATACACTGGCTTTCGATTCCAGCCGGAGTTAGCGCCTCGCCTCCCCTCGGAACTGTCCACTGCCAAAAGAAACTTTCATTCCGGTGACTACCGTAACCAGTCGTGCAAAATGGAGTCCAAGTGAAGAAGACACAACGCAGCCGTCGGTTCGAAGGGGTTCGTACTTTGGATTGTCACACACACGCGTGCACACGGCGGGACACCGAACACTTGGTCCCCCAAAAACCAAAATCACCAATCAGCTGGACTTAAAGAACAGGTCACTTCGAAAGCGAGCGATAAGGTACGAGTCATCCCCGTTCCTTTGTTCGCTCTTTACAGCCGCGTTCGTTTCAGCTCCTCTTCGCCCGTGCCGACGATGGAAACCGTGGGAGAAATTTGTCGGATGGTGCTGGAAAGTCGAAGTGGCCTCGGAGCCGGATTGCCCGTCGAGATCCCGGAGTCGATCGGGGAGCAGGCGGAACACGTGCTCTTCCACGGCCTCCCCGTTTCGGTCCACACGATCCTCGCCCACGAGAAGTGCAGGGATGAGCGAAGGGCCGAATGTCCCAACGCGATCCAGGTCGAAGTTTGGACGATTCGTGTCGATTACGTCCGGGAAGCAAGTCAGAAGGTGTGTAGAACTTCTTAAGAATCCATCTCAAAGAGAATTATTTGCAGCTTTTACAACCTTTGTTCTTGAAACAAGCCGTCAGATCCCACCTCCACTTCTCCCAGCTCAACTCCTGGGTTGCGAACAACAGAAATCGGCTGCCAAATGGAATGTTGTGTTCCTATAGGTTAGAGATTTCGTACCGAGATAGCAGGATAAACTGTCGGTGTTAGGCTATCGCTGAGCGACCATTTGAAGAACGAGGAGCTGCTTACGGTGGCATCGCACCAGTTTCCGCAGTGCCTCATCGATCGCCATCACCAGCTGACGGTCACCGTGAAATGGGTGAAACGCGAGGAGATTCCTGCGCTGCCTCCACAGTGCGTCTTTGAAAAGTGAGGATTACGGTAGTAAAGCCTTACTTATAAGCGTTCTTCCAGACTGCCTTTCGACGAATGGGATCAGCCTTTGTCCCCAAGCGATTCCTCGCCTCCAGCGACTCCCCATTTCTTTATTTCTCCTGAAGACGAACGAGAATCGCCGTGTTGCCGAGATCGAGAAGTCCAGAATCCACCACCGGCCAAACGCCTCCATCGGTCTTTGCTGACGACTCCACCTTCTAGCGCAGAATCTCCATTCGACGGGGTGAGTTCCATTGCACCTCCCGAAGACGGCGACCGATCCCGAAGGACCCCCGAAGGCGTGATCTCGCAGTCCACGGAAGTCGAAGTTCTGGCCGACTTTCTGGCCTCTTCTTCCACGATCTCCTCGATCGGAGCCGCCAGGATATCCCCGAGTGGGACATCGGAGTCCGTGAACGACGATACTCCACGCAGGCCGCGATCTCTGAACATTCGGCAGCGGCGGAACACGACTGGTTCCGTGGAGAGAAACGCAAGCGACCCCTCGCTGCTCCCGAGATCCCACGGCCTCCCGCTGCACCAGCCGTATGCCACATTTAACCGCCGCACCGGACTCCCTCTCAACTCCAGTCCCGCGCCCATGAAACGCAACGAACGCAGCTTTGCTTCAGATATGCGCTTAGAACGACTCCGTCGGGTGAGTCAATTCGTGGACGACAGCAGCGGGAGCGACGGCGAAACTGCTCCTAGCGTGGCTCACCTTGCGAGAAGTCCCACCAGCGGAAACGGTCTCCTGTGCAATTTCGAAGAAAGCGTCCTGAACGGACGATTAGAACCTCTCGCCTCGATCGCGGGCTTCCGGCTGCAACTAGCCGCAAACGGGTCATTCACGTCACCTCATTTGAATCTACCGGTCACCACTTTCTTCTTCAACATCACGGACGATGCTGCGCCCTCTCCTTACCTGGTACGTGTGGGTTATCCCCGAACTGCCGTAACCCTCTTTTAGGGTCATTGCTCCCTGGAGGAGATCGGACGCAAGGGGTACCACATACCCAAGAGGGGCACCGTTCAAGCTGTAAGCTGTCGATTCCATAGTTCCAGAATTGCAGTAGATCTTTCAGACCCTTTTCAACCCTCAAGGGACGGTGGTGAAGATCTTCGTTGTCAAGATTGACCTGCCCGACATGCCGGCATCCTCCCAAACTTTCATCCGCCAACGCTCCTTCTTCATGCCCTTCGGGTGCCGTTTGGAGGATGCGCAGCGATCCTGGCTGAAGTACCTAATCCACCTGCGACTGGCCACCGACCGAGCGGGACGCCTTTTCATCCACACGGACATCCGCATCCTCTTCTCGAATAAGAGCGATCTGGATTCGCTGAACCTGGAGAACAACCTAGGCACAGCGCCTGCCGACAGAGCCAAGTTCCAGCTGACGACCTTCACGGAGATGCCGCAGCGTCCCAAGTATTCGCCGGTCAAATAACCCAAAGCAATAAGGTGTCGTTGTATTCCTATCCTACTTGTCACATAGTCTTTCCTCTCTCTCAGTCACTCTATCGCTGGTACGAACCTCTTAGAATATACTAGTTCTTTCGAAGATTAGCAGAGATTTTTAGTTTTCTGTCTTCTGTAAAACAAGGGTATCCATAGTTTCTATTGCTAGCTCTGTCGTAGAATTCTATTTTGTAAAGTCTTTCAGTTAAGCAAACAGATTTGTTCAGATATTTGATACCGGAGTTATAAACGGATTCTGTTGAAATCTAAAAGAGGAAACACTCGGACTACGGATTAATTTAAGATTCTCAAAAATTACCATCTAAAAACAAAGTCGGGGCATTTCATCTCACATCGTTCCAGGTCTTCGAAATCCTGAGCGTTCTTGTCCGCCGCTTGGTTGAAGCCAGTGTAGAAATTCCTCGAATTAAACGTCATCTCGACTGTGTTGTCGGAATCCTTTAGCGATTTGGATTTCCTGACGAATTCTGTGATCTGAACTGACCTTGATCAAGCCGATCCAAAGACAAAATCTCACTCACCTTGGCTACAGTATGCGGTAGGATTGGGCCTTCGTCCAGCTCAAGGACGTACTTCAGCCCTCCGCCTGATGCTTTCACACAATGGGAAGATAGCTGAAATGCTATTATAAGAAAGAACTCCGGAGAGATCGTTACCGATAAGGATTTCAAGGACGAATTGAGGAACGGCACGCTGGAAACGAGGGTCGGTGGGAGGCCCGCCTGAGGTCCCGTGGAAGCGCGTCCGTGCGCGGCGTAGAGGAAAAAGTCGCAAAAATTGATGATGCTCGAAGGATTCCAGATCGCAATGGCGCTCCGCAGTGTTTCGTCCGCCAGCGTGGTTCCTGTCGCCATATTCGACCCGGATAGCGACGTATCTCCCACCGTGGCACTTCGCTTCAGCTTGAAAGTTCGCCCGGGAGAATCGATTCCGATGCCTCGGAGCCAATCGGCGCCATCGGACTCGGAACCATCTTCGGATTCCACTTCCCTAAACCAAGATTTCATTCCATATTCCACAGATGTGAGCCCGTACTCTTCAGCATCGTCGGATAAATTGAACGTATCTGCAGATTCCGAGAGCACTGGTTGGTAATGGGACGTGATCAGCGTTTTGAGAGGGGTGCGCGATTCTTCGTTCGACGAGTTCAAACTAGCGAAATTCGTTGGTTCGGCGGAGTTCAGTGACCTTCTTGATTTCGGCTTTGGCATTTTCTCTTTCTCGGCGACGCTGACGAATTCGACACCTTAACTGAAGTATTCCAGCCTGAACTCCAAGATAACAACAACCTTCTTTGCGCAAAGCGTCGAGAAATCCGTGCACTGTGGGGTTGATGATCACGACGTGCCTCGGACTTTCTTCGTCCACCATCCAGCACGAATTCTCAAGTTCCGGCTCGCCTTCGTTCTGCTCCGCCGTAGGTTTCGCCTTCGTGAAAAGCACCGTGAACTGCGGACAAAAGACATAGAAATCTGTTTGGCCACGATTTCTGCGCCAGGATCTGTAGAGGTCGTTGAAGCTATCGCACCTGAAAACCCATTCAACAAAATCGTGAGACGCAGTTCTACCATAATTTTTGAAGAGCCGCGAAGAACTGCTCGGGCGAGTTGCAGAGCGGCCTCGTGTCCTCGGAGTTTCGGAAATTCCCTGCGACCTTCACGTGGTCCTCCAAGCGAGGGAACAGCGCCTGGCCGGGGAGATCTGGGTACTGATGGTACATAGAAGCCGCTCGGATGATATCCTCGGTTTCCGAGGGTTCGTCCGGACACTGGCTGACGAGTTGTTCGTTGAAATCCCCAATTTTGGCCTTGGATATCGAAAAGCCTGAAATCACGATAGTTCCAGGTTCGAGAGGAACGTAAGCTACCAGGAGTGGTCATGGATATCATCCACGGCAACGGCTTCATTGATACAAGGCGCAGCTTGTCAGCTGGCCTCAGATCCACGACTATCGACTTCTTCGTGAAACTCGGGTCCTGATTCTAAATAAAAAAGCTAAGTTCAATAAACAAGGCGGCGACACAATTATTTCCCACCTTCTCTTGAGGCGACTCATCATAGGATCTCTTCGGTTTTTTCGATAAACTTCCAATGGATTCTTGGTACACCTGAAATGTTATTAAAGCTTATCGCGATCGCAGTTACAAACCAAAAACGGATTTCCTCCGAAGTCCGCGTTTTCCTTATCGCCCGGAGTGATCGGCGGAAGCGACTGGGAGTCTTCGCTATGGCCTATTAAGGAATAGCCACTGAAACGGAGGAATACTCGTAAATAGACGAGTGAATCGCGTGGCTTACTCTCCCTTCTGGATCGTCCGCTTCCTCTTGAGAACGCGAGGCTTCGGTTTCTTCCAACCTTCCTCGGACATCGGAAAAATTGAACGTTTGCGGTTTGTAACAAGCGAATACAACGATTTCACGGTAAATCAAGCGATTTTCCTTATTTCCAGAGTCAGAAATTTTCAGCTTCGATGGCGCAAGCAAGGCTTCCCACGTCCGCCTCAGCAAAAACAGAAAATCCGTTTTTTGCAAAGTCGACCAATGAAGCGAAACTACATAAATACGAGATTCCCGCGCGAATCCGTTCGGAAACTTCGCACGTTCGCTCTGCAAAGTTCAGAAATCTTCAGATCGCCATCGGCCTCTCGCTCGCGTCGGTTTCGTGCTCATTTGTGCCGAAGTCACAAACGGACGCTTCAAACTTCACAATCGGACGAAGATGCAGCGCTTCCGAGCGAGGCGGCGGCCGAAATGCGCAGCGGTGGCTCGCGATCTTATCAAACATCAGTGATCGACGGCCAAGCGGAACCTTCGGTTAGGTCGTTCGCTCCCATTCTCTGTGCTGGTCACATGGCGAAGCGACTTGCGATCGTTGGAGCTGGGGCTGCCGGACTTCTGGCCGCCAGAAAATTTTTCGAGTATGGTGGATTCGAGATTTCGGTTTTCGAGCAGAGCGAAAACATCGGAGGGACGTGGGTTTACTCGTCTGACACCAATGTCCACTCGAGCCTCTACGAGAAGATGACGTGAGTTTTTTCTTGTTCAAATTGGTCTTTAATGGGGTTATGTAGGGTTTAAGGGAATGTAAAAGTGATCTCTTGGGTGCTGATTGAAAGGTCAGATAAGGGAATAAATGTTTTGATCTTTGAATTTCTGTTATACTTTTTGTTTAGGACCAATCTACCCAAGGAGGTAATGTACTACCCCGGGTCTCCCTTCCGCCAGGAAACCAACGGCGAATCTTTCGTTCCGCATCAAGTTGTTCGGCAGTATCTCGAAGACTACGCTAAGAATATCCGGCATTTGATCAAGGTTATATCCTCATATATCCCATGCCCTAAACTCCCTTTTGCAGTTCAACCACACGGTTCTGAAGGTCGAACGCATCGACGAGAAATGGAGCGTCACGACTCAAGCGTCGTCGGAACATCCAAAAATCGAAGTTTTCGACGTTGTCTTCGTTTGCAGCGGCCATTACACGGATCCGAGTTATCCTTTGACGAAGCACGAGTTCTCCGGGCGTTCTCTCCACAGCCATAACTACCGCAGGGCTGAATACTACAAAGGCCAAACCGTCGCGGTGATAGGAGCTGGAAACTCGGGAATGGACATCTCGCTTCAAGTTTCTGCGGAGGCCGAGAAGGTGCATATTAATACACGTTCCTCAGAGTCTTATTGATTTCTTGATCAGGTGTATCTGCTCCATAGCCATGCTCCCAAGTATTCTGTTCTCCCTAAGAACATTGAAGAAAGGAAATCGCTCGCCGACTTCGGCGATGACGGAAATCAGCTGCTGCTGACCGATGGATCTACGATCGACAGAGTCGATACCGTAATCTTCTGCACGGGCTACTACTACAGCTTCCCGTTCCTCGACGAATCCATTGTACACATGACCAACCGGGGAACTGTAGTCGAGCCCCTGGTCCTTCATATGGTCCACAAGGATTTCCCCACTTCGCTGTTCTTTTTCGGGATTCCCTTCAACTTGGTTCCCTTCATGCTCTTCGACTACCAAGCGAGATTCGCTTTGTCCCTAATCAACGGAACCGGGGTACTGGACGAAGAGGAAATCGAGAAATTCGAAGTGAAAAGAAGCGAAGGTTTGGTGGAGAAGTTTGGCCGGAAGAAGGAGTGCCACTACATAGGAAAGGCCCAGTGGGACCTGCTCAAAACATACGCGAAGTTGGGTCATTTCGAGTACGATACGCCCCAAAAGGTGGCCGACATGTACATTCACACTGTGAAACAGAGGGCTGCGAACGTGGTCACATACAAGAAGATGAAGTTCGGCGAAGACGGAGAGAATATGGTTGTTTTCGAGTAGATGAAGCATTAGATTACATTTTGGAGTAAATGATGTAAAGAACGGAATCAGTTCTTGGATCCATTCGGGGGAGGGTAGAAGGAGAACCTGGTGATGATCCAGAGGAGGAAATCTTCGAGTTCGGTCGGCAGGTATGTTAGAGGGCCGTAGAAGAAGAGGGCGTCCCAGCCACAGCGATACCGTAATCTCGGGAAGCGGGCAGTGATGGCGTGGTAGTAGTTGTCGACGACATAGTCCGTTCGCGAGGTTCCGAATGTGTGCAGGACTTCGTTCCACTTTTTGATAACTGGAAATGTTGTTTCAGGGAGAATCGGACGTACAGTATCGCTTACAGTTGATCTTGAACTTCTCTCCGTACTCCTTCTTAAGGTCATCGTCAAGACGACTGTACACCTTTTCCACGCGGTTCTCCATCGCGCATTCATCCAAAAGATTCGTTGCTTTGAAGGCGCCGGGTTCCAGGATGCAGCAGGTGATGCCGTAAGGACGCAGTTCTTGACGAATCGTGTCCATGTAAGCTTCAGCCGCGTACTTGGCCGCGGAATAAGGTCCGGCGCAGGGCGAGGACATGCGCCCGGCGACGGAGGTGACCGTGACGATGCGTCCCTTGGAGCGCTTCAGGAGTGGCTTAAAAGCCTGAAATTAAAGACAAATTGGTTAAATAAGTGGAAGCAGTCTCACGTGGGTGGTTCTGACGACTCCGAGAGTGTTCACGTCGAAGGAAAATTTGTATTCTTCGATGGTGCACCAGTCGTCCGGACCGTAGCAGGTGAAAACTCCCGCGTTGTTCACCAGAGCCCAGAGTTCTAAAAGACACAATCTATCAAACAGTCACCTTCTCATCCACTCACCAACTCCGTTTCCCATTTTTCCCTCCACGAATCTCGCTGCCTCCCTCACGGAATCGTCGCTGGTCACGTCGAGGGACACCGTGATCACATGTCCCTTGCTCTCCTCTCCCAAACTCTTTGCGCCCTAGATCAATTCCATTCAGCTTCGATCTCAACTCACAAACTCACCTCTTTTGTCAAACATCCTGAAAATACCATAAATCCGCTAGCCGCACATTTCAAAGCTAAATGACGTCCAAACCCGGAATCACATCCGCTGATAAAGACAGCCTTTTTCTCAAACCCGTGCACCTCGAGGAGTTCCCAGAGGTAGCGAGCAAAGTAGTAGCCGACCAGGGCGAAGAGGAGAAGCACAAGGTAGTCGACCATCGCGTAGCGAGCGAGTCGAAGCAAGGCGAGGAACTCCGAACGCCGCGCTTCGATAAGAATTATTTTGTTTGTTATCACCCCGTTGGCCGAATGCAAATGACGTCGTCGGCAGGGAGCTGAAAGCGAAAATAGCACTCATCAAGGGATCGGACGCCCTTATGTGACCGGTTTCTGCAGAAAATGAGGTGTTTTCTTGCTAGTTTTGTGGTTTCTGGGTGCAGGACAGGTTATGAGGGACTTACCTTCGTAAGGTAGTTTTCTTGATATGAAAAAATGAAAAAGTGAAAAAGGGAAACGTTGGAAAATAATAAATGATGTAACAATCTGTAAACTTGATTGCTAAGGGAATGGTCCTTACCGCAAAACAAGTTTAACTAACCAAAAAACAAGAAAAGTTAGATGATGAAAAGACCGGAGACCGATAGTGATCATTTGGTTGACATGTGATTGGTGGCGTGTCTGGCAAAGATACGTTTTTTATTTGCCTTCAAACGTTCGATGCCAAAGGCTATGAATTTGTGCAATTTTACGACTTTTTGAAATGCTATGAAGAATTAAAGTTGGGCTTGCAGAGCAAGAAACATAAGCTAACCACTTAGGCAATTTACAGGTAATCAACTTAATTGCTAGTGGGCTAACAAATTCTTAAACCTACAATATAATTGATCATAATATGTTCGTTTTCAAACAAAGCCATTTCCAAGCTAAGCCAATCTTCTCCTCTTCAACAAATTCATCAAACTTCGCCGCCGCATTTTTCGTTAATGATTAAAGTGGTCGCGGAGCTCGAAACCGTCCCCGGGGACATGCATTGTAAAACCTTTAAACCGTAAAAAATCTGATTTATTTTATGAGTTTCGTTAAAAGTTGAGCAAAATGCTGACCACAAAGGAACACAGAAGGATCACGAGGAATCCGGGACGCGGGGCGCCTTCGACGGGCGGCTCGAGGCCCGAGGCGATCAGCGCGGCGTCGCCGTTGCACAGCGGCTGGTCACAAACGCATCGCGAGGTCCACTTGCTGCCGAGGCCCGTTTGCTGGCACTCGCTTTCCTCGTACTCCAGGCCGCAGCCTTTCTGAACCGTCCGACGATCTGAAAAGTGGGACTTTAGGTTGAATGGTTACGAAAAGAAAAAATTGGTTGTATTCAAGTTTGAAGTAACTTTACAAGTTTTACAAAAATAGGATTCTTACTTGCTTTGTGCACTCCGACAAATCAAGAGGTTTTTGGTGTTTAAGTTCAAATTGGTATTGAAATGCCTGTCTGGCTGCAATGCATTCTAACAAAAACGTTATTAATTTGTGTCCCTGGCCAATTCTCACGCCTACCTAGTTTCCTGGACTCGCAAGCCAAGCTGATTGGGATCAGCCCACCTATACTTATTGATCGCTAAGTATATTCCAAGGAAAAAATCGGAAAGTGCGGAAAACGGGTGGCGAGTGTCGCCTCGCGACGAAATTAATTGGCAAGCAAAGGGACGCCGAAAGCGCTGCCAATTCCACGGGGGACATTCACACGGCTCGCGCGCCTCCAGAGTGACTAATTGAGGGCGCCGAAAAATTGGGAGTGGAGGAGGGGAAAGTTTATCTAACGAACCGTCGTCGATGTTGGAGGTCTCCATCTTGACGCACACAAGGCCCTCGCACTCGCCCTCGTTGCAAGTTCCTTGGTCCGAGTGACAGTCGAAGCAGATGATCGCGGTGCCTGGAACGAGGGAATCTTGGGAAGGAGTCTAATTGCAGAGCTCATTTGCATATGCGCATATTCGAATTGTTTACCCGCACCCTCAAAGGCGCGTTGATTGCGCTCGGCGCTCAATTAGGCGTGCACCAAGCTCCGAGTCCCGGACGGTCTCAGGAACCCGCGTGAACCTACCTCGTTGGATGCAGAGGGCGAGGACAATGGCCTGGAGCCAGATAGTGGACAGGGAAGGCCAGGAGGAGGAGGTTGGAGGGGAGATTCGCATGTTCGGAATCTCAGAAACACGGCGGCCTCGGGCGAATCGTCATCGAGGGGAGCCTGAGAAGTTGCCGGAGGGGACTCTGAGTTGCCGGAGGACACCGACGAGGCCGAGGAGGAGGGTGACTCCGCCCACTGCGGCGACGACGACCACGATTTAATTTACTTTTCATAAATCGGATGTGTTTAGCATCGGCGCCGGTGCCTTTTTGAATTTGACGATTTGAAGTGCGTGCGGAATAATAATTCGATTGGAGCCGCGGAAACGACGAGTTGAGGAGTTAAGAAGACGAGGACGAAGGCGAGGACGAGGCTGGGCGGGTGGGCCTCTCAGGTTCCTGGTCCACACCACTTGCGGGAAGATGGAGAGAACCCGGGGGAATGTGTCGCCCGGTCATGGAGGACGAGTTAAGTGGCCCCAATTTCAGTCCTAACTTGGCTGCTGTCAGTTCAGTCCATCATCAAGTTATTATGAATTCACAAGGCGAATTAAGCATTCAAAGAGTGAAGGGCGAAAGCGCTCTAAGTAACGAAGGTTGTGGTGCGAGAGGAGAGATCCGCCCGAATATGTCAACAATTGTGCCTAAAGAGTCCAGTGGGAATGGACGCGGTTGGAGAACGCAAACAACGCGAATTCGAGTGGTTGAAAGGGTCACACGATTAACAGGAAGAAAAGCTGGCGAGGAGACCGGAGTCCCAGGAAAAACAAGTGGCAAGTGGCCAGTTCGTTAGGGAGCTCTGAAGGAAAGGAATTCTGTAGCTAGCTATCGGGGACCAAGAGCTTAGAAGAGGTAGTAAGAATTGTATTCTTTTTTCAGTTCTTGCTGTAACCAAAATTGAAAATTTATGGAAATATCGATCTTCAAAAACTGATGCTTTGCAAACTTTAAAGACAAGAGGGTTTCTTTTCACTTTACCCACTCGAGGCGTTTAAAGGTGTCGAATGATGGAACCCGATGAAAACTCTCATAGAACTTGTTCACAACGCTTTATACATCTTACACATCTGAAAGAATTCTAAGCTTCTCCAAAGGCAAGTCCAAACAAATCTTGAGCCTTTTCAATTCGAAGTGCCATGTAAGATCTTACAAAAACTGAATCAGCTCCACCAGAATTAGATAGTTTTGCACCGTTCGGCAAACGTCGGCTCCAAAGAGGACTCCCGAAGGCGCCCTCCGCAGTCATCAACGACGCGCAGGCTCTGGAGACGACGTTGCATTTCGTCATCACGGTTGAGTGTTGTATCGATGTATCGATTAAAAATCGAAACGGAGAAAAAATACTACAGAAATGATCCTGTGAAGTATGATTTCGAAGTTGGAGTCGTCCTTTGTTTGACCCGATCCGGGGCCGAACGCGCCGCCGCACTGGTGCAAGAGCGCGCAGACGGTGAGGGGAAACGGAAAACTTTTTGAGTGTGGCAGTTTTCTTGTTCGCGGGTTGAAGGCAGGTGATGGCTCGGCTGGAACCGCAAACCGTCAGTGACTTGAGAAAATGCCCATAAAGCCGTTGTGCCCGCATGTACCACCGTCCGGAAACCAAGGAAGTGAACGTGGTGGTGGGAAGAACTGAGGTCGGACGCTAGTCTTCACCTTATTCATACGCAGAATGGCGATGAATTCAAATTTTCGGAATTTGTTTTGGTTCAGTTTAGTTTAGTCTTAAGTTTTTGTTTTATACCTCATTAAAAAAACCCTGAAAAATAGAATATGAAAAAATTTTCCGTGTACATTAAATCAGTTTTGTTTTACTTGTCTTTGTTATCTGTAGAACTCTTAAATTTAAAGATAAATTAACACTTTAACATTTAAAAATTCAGTTTTTTGACTTGATTTCAATAGTTTATTCTGAAATAATTACTTGACTTAATCTTAAGGCATAAAAAAGTTTAAATTGGGTTATCAATGTTTAGGCAGTGTCGTGCACGGGCTTGCCAGAGCTCGGGCTTAGGCCCAGGCTCGAGCATGGCCCGAAAGCTCGACGGGCCCTGGCACGGGTCCGGCCCGAAAGCCCTGCAAGCCCAGGCCTAAACCCCCAAATGCATTGCAGGCACGGGATTTTCGGACTTTTCGGGCCTGGGACGTCGGGCTTTTGGGCCGGGCCCAAGCATGGTTATAGGCTCCGTTTCAACCCGATAAGCCCAGGCCCGTGCACAACACTGTGTTGAAGCATTATACTTTTATGCTCATCTGGTGCCTGGTCGCGCCGGTTCACGTCATTCGCGGCGACCCGCGCGATTGAGGCGTGTGACCTCCACAGCCTTCCGCTAATCGGCTTTTTACCTGCCTTCTGCCCGTCTTCGCCCTCGCTCCGGGGTTTTCGAGTGCAAAGCATGACGCCGAAGGAGAATTCGAGCAGCCGTTAGATGGCAGCGGCGCGTGAAACTTGTTCCGAGGAGTGCAGCAGACGCCCCTTCTGACAAGCGGGTTATCAATTCCCCACGCTGGATTACCCGCCACCGCCGCTGGAACCCGGGCGTCGCTCTGTTGCCTCGGGGTCGGCGGTGCACCAACGTCATTGCGCAAGCGGCGCTCCTCTCGAAGATTCCTTATTTGGAATGCTTTGTAAAGCAACGTTTGTAGTTGCGGGAATATTGTAGCTCTTCGAGGACCTCTCGCTCGCACAGAGGCGCTCCCGGAGTGCCTTGACCGTTTCGCAGTTCTTTGTCGAGATCAAGGATCGAGTGAAGACGTGAGTCGAACGCCTGAAAACTTTATTCCTTTCGCTCCTTCGATCTCATGTTCAGAACGACCGTTTTCCCAGGACTTTTTGTGAGGAACTTCCGATCGTCGTTTCACGACCTTATTGGATTACCTTCGTACAAGAATGCTACTCCGGGTCGAAAATCCGAACCTAATTTGCAACATGATCGTCGGTCGACCGGCGAAAACGTGTTCTGCGCGCTTTTTACGGTCGAACGCGATTTGTTCGATTGATTATCCCCTCGAGTTCCTAATCGAGCGTTGTTGTTTTCAGAGGTTCTTGATGATGTCAACTCGAGCGTAGTCATGCCGTTCTCCGAGATGATCAAAGGTAAGTTCCTCTTCTTCCTTCTTATTCCTAACCCCCTCAGGAGTTTGTTTACCTCTTCGAGATACTCCAATCTGTCCAGTTTCACCTCAAATGAAAGTTTCCCTCTCCCTTTCCTCTCTCGCCCAACTTACTTTCGACTCTTCGCTCATCAAACGTAAATTCTCAGAATCCACTTTCACCGTTTCCCTGGATTCCTCGGGACGCCCCGACTTCCCAGTCGCCCGACTTTCGCTGCAACTGCCCAGGATCTAACGATCCTCTCATAATTGACCCAGATTCCCTAAAAATCGTACTTTCTCTCGCATTTCGATCGCTTTTCTTCGATTTAGAACGCAAATGGTGCTCTCCGCCAGCATGCATTCGGCGATTCATGCGAAAGCGCGTCCGACCCGCGATGGATTCTCCGGTCGACCGACGCAACAACCTCGGAATCTCCTACGTCGAGCATCATCTGAGCGTCGAAGAGATTCGGGATATCTACTCCGACTCATACATCGACGCCGACTCCCCCGAGAACAGCGATGGACTCAGCACGATCGAAGCCAGGTCAGTTTTCCGTTTTTGAGAGCGAGCAAGAGGCGAAGGTTTCGTCGCCCGACGACCGATCGCTGAATTTCGAAGCACCGAAATGGGATTTCGTTGTCTGTTTTGTCTGTCTGGGCTACTTATTAACCGTCTCAGACGGCTTATTTTTACAGATCGAGACGGCAAAATTCGCCTAAACGAAGCAGTCGCGTTTTGAGGCGTGCGAGAGGCGCTGGAGCGAATTCTCGCCGGTCTTTCAACGCAAGTTGGTTCGAACGGAGCCAAACGCTCTTCGGGGGGTCGAGAAAACGATTTTACGAGTAGGTTGCGATCGCAGCAACTTTGGATCCTTTTTTGCTTCTGCGGGAGGTCTTCAATATGCGATTAGCAGCGTTTGTAAACTGGGTTTGAATTCGAGCGAATTAAGGGTGTTCCACGTGACGTGGGATCGTTTTGTGGGCTTGTTTTGTACGTTTTATTGACTGTTTTTGTGCGTCGTTTTGTCTCCGTAATGATTTTCAGACGATCGGATGTGTTCGATGAGGCTAATTAGCTTCAGAACTAAGTTTTTTTTCATGTGACCCTTATTTCCGTTTAGGGCGAATGCTGGAAAAGTCTCACAATATTTTCCAATACCGAATTTTTTCGACCTCTGAAATGCGCGTAAAATAGGTGCAAATTGTGGCGCTTTCACGAATAAGTTACTCCGACCCCTACGCAGGTTCCGCCGCGCCCTTTGCACGTGATCGTTTGCGCACCGATCGAACCATTTTCCTTCGCCTTCGATCCTTCGATCAATTTATCATTTTGATTGTTTTGATGCAGAACGGAAAATATTTTGCTTTTAAAGCGAAAATAAACTTTGTCGTGAATAGTAACTTGATCGAAGATCGTTAATCGTTGTTTATTTCAGGAAACGTTTGGCTGATGGAGGAAAAAACTTCATCGACCCTCCGAAAGAGGTCTCGAACCTCTTCCTCTTCGCCCGACAGTTCCTCTACAAGTTCTGGCTTCTGCTCATCGGTAAATCCGCTGCTAAAACTTCTTCAACCGTTCAAATCTTTCTTTCAGGCGCCGCTTTTCTCAGCATCTTCACCTACTTCATCCACCTGGCCCACGGACACTCCGAACCTCTCAACCTCTACTGCTCCCTGATTCTGCTGGTCATCGTCGTCTTCATGAGTTTCCTCTCATTTTGGCAAGAAAAGCGAGCGATTAAGGTGGGCTACAGTCTTGGAATCGATCGTTTTCTTTCAAATTCGCAGAGATCGCCTCGGGGAAGTGGTTAGGAAGTGGATGCGGGGCGACGCCGCAAGGTCAAACCACTTTTTCACGTGTTGCACAAACCCGATAGGTCGCGGCGCGATCGAAGGATTAACTTACTTTGCGGCAGATAAACGCACTCCTAACGGTTGTTTTTGGTCCGAATCGGGGTGTAATAAAGACGGATCCCCATTCTAAGCGATTGTTGATCAATTGCAATGCACTTTCGTGAACTAGTGACGATCTCAGGCGGTTTGAAGAAACATGAAGAAGAAGAAAATATATGGATCGTAAACTTTTAATTGTTGTGAAGGGTGAGCTTAAATGGACCCGAGGAACGATTGGAAGAACCTGCTAACACGGCCGTTCGCAGGGCCAGAAAGGGGTGAAAATGGGTTGTGTATTTACGCTTTGAAACAATTTATTGATAGACGTAATTAGCTCACGAAATGAACTTTAGGTTGTCACGAACTTCCGCAACCTTCTCCCCCCGACATGTTTCGCGCTTCGGGATTGCGAAGAACGAATGATCGAAACAACCGAGCTCGTCGTCGGCGATTTAGTAACGATCCGCAGCGGTTCCAGAATCCCCGCCGATCTGCGACTCCTCCGCTCCAACGGCCTTAAACTGGAAGCTTCGGCCATAACAGGTATACCGTGAATTTGGTTGTTTCCACGTTTTATCTGCGTCATTTTAGGAGAACCTCAAGCTGCTGACTACACGCATGAGGCCGCAGCCCAGCACATCACGGTGTTCGACGCCCGAAATGTGGCGTTCAAAGGATCCTACTGTATCGAAGGCGACGGCGTTGGATTGGTCATTCGAACCGGAAAGTTCACGGTACCTCACCTCATCTTGTTCCTCAACCTGCTAAATATCGTTTTTAGGTCCTCGGCGGCATCGCCGATATTCAGTCTCGGGTGACGCAGAACGAAAGCCGCCTTCAAGCGGAAATCAACAAATTTGTTCAGTTCATTTCCATTGTAGCCCTCTGTATGGCAACATTGTTCTTCATGATTGGCTGTGTTGTCGCCAGGTAATACGAAGGAATCTGTTAAGCCGTATACTACAGCGTATTCTTAGATTCGAAAACGTTTTGGACCACTTTATTATGGGATTCCTGGTTATCATCGTGGCCAACGTGCCTCAGGGTCTTCCGGCCACCGTCATGTCCCAACTGGCGATCATCGGAAGGCGAATGGCTAAGAAAAACGTTTTCATCAAGCGCCTTGATGGTATCGACGAACTCGGGGCCGCGAGCGTCATCTGCACCGACAAAACTGGAACTTTAACCCAAAATTTGATGATTCTAACGGATCTCTGGTACAACAAGCGGCATGTCAGCAGTAAGGATAGCTGCGATGCATTAGTTAAATTAAAGTTTACGGATTGCAGCTCACAGCGAAGTTAAGCAGGCTCACATGTTGACCATGAAGTACTCGGCCAAGCGCCAGCTTCCGGAGAAACCACTGCCTGACATCATGGCCGTAATGAGCGTGTGTAATAGGGCCCAATTCGAGAAGTCGCGTAGGTCGATGCGCAGGATTTCGACCATGCGCGCTATGCAGAAGGTCAACCAGGAGAGGAATACGACAGGAAAACAAACGAAGCTCTTCACTGTCATGTTCGGAGCTTGCATAAAGGACGAATCTTAAAAACTGTTATGTTTAGAGACCCAGAAACGGGCCACGAATCCATCAGGAGTCCGCGGTCGATGAAGTTTGAGGAGTCGATGTCGGACTTGGAAGATGTGATACCCGAAACCGACGAGGAGTGCTTCACTCCGAGCACCCGGGATGAGCGCGGACGGAACGAAATTATCGGGACACCTTCGGACGTTGCGCTTCTGCGCTACGTTGAGGCGAATGGAAGCGTCGACGCGATTAGGAAACGCTACCAGGTCCTATTTGAAATCCCGTTCAACTCGGTCCGCAGGTGGCAGTTGGTCGTGTCCAGAAATCTGATGACCTCAAAAAGCGCCGACGCTCTCATGACACCTCCACCTGGAGACAACGAGTTCCAGTACCTTATCATGATGAAGGGGGCGCCCGAAGAGATTCTTAGCTTGTGTAACCGCATGATCATCAATGACGAAATCCAAGAGATCACGGACGAGTTCAAGGAGGATTGCAAGGTTAGGAGTACGGTAGATTAGAATTTCTCATTCGATTATATTACAGGCTGCCTGGGAGCATTTTGGATACGAAGGACGTCGAGTCATTGCCTTCGCCCACAAGTACTTTAACGCTAAAGTCGGCGTTCGGTTCAACCTCGAAGACGACAAGTGGCCTCAGGACGGAATGGTCTTCTTGGGAATGGCGGCGATGATGGATCCACCGAGAGATGACGCGGCGGCTGCAATCAAGCAGTGCAAAGAAGCTGGAATCAAGGTGTTCATGATCACTGGCGACCACCCTACAACTGCTACTGCGATAGCTTCGCAGGTATTTTGGCCGAATCCTTTCCTTTTTAAGTTCCATTTGTAGATCGGTCTCATCGGGTCTCCGCACGATACGGTAGAAGCGCGAGGTCACCACCAGGTGAAACTGAGCGTCGTGGCGAGGCCCACAGAGGATTGGACCGTGGTGCTCGGAGAAGACCTCGCAGCGATGGATCGGCCGAAATGGGATGTTCTGTTGAACTACAAGTACATCGTGTTTGCAAGGTAGATCTAACTTCTGTGGTCCTTTTAAAATATATCCGATCCAGGACCACTCCTGAACAGAAACTGAGCATCGTCGAAGAATGTCAAAAACGCGGAGAAACAGTAGCCGTCACCGGAGGAGGAGTCAACGACGCCCCAGCTCTCGCCCGCGCCAACGTGGGCATTGCCATGGGCGTCAACGGCTCCGATATCGCCAAGCAAGCGGCTGATATCATTCTCACCGACGACAACTTCGCTTCGATCGTGAAAGGAATCGAAGAAGGACGCCTTCTCTTCGACAATCTCCGACTCTCCATCGCCTACACCCTCGCGCATCTTTGGCCCGAAGTGTACCCGATCGTTCTGAACTTCACTCTGGGACTTCCTCTTGGCCTCGGACCTCTCCAGGTTCAAAATCAGCTTAATTTCCTTTCTTATCACATTGCTTTAGATCTTGAGTATTGATTTGGCCAGTGAACTGCCTCCAGCGATCTCTCTCGCCTACGAGAATCCCGAACGGGACATCATGCGAACTCCGCCCAGGCATCGAGAGGCTAAACTCGTTTCCAAGGGTCTTATGGTATATTCATACATTTTCGCCGGAACTGCAATCACCCTTGGATGCATTATGAGCTACCTAAGCGTTTATTGGTGAGCATGACATTTTGTAAATTCTCAAACTCTGCCTTTAATGTTACAGGGCCCACGACATTTCCATCAACGACTTAATATTTACCGCGGAGCACCACTGGAAAGCGGGCGCTCAGAACTTTACCACGAGCCGCGGCGTGGTGTACAACGAGGAGCAGCAGCTCTTCATCCGAGGCCAGGCGGCTGCCGCCTGGCAGGTGACTCTGGTCATGTCCCAGGTCTTCCACCTCTACATGTGCACCACACGGCGCGTCTCCTTCTTCCAGCACGGGATCACGAATCTCGTTTCCGTCTTTGCGGTTATCATCGAGATTCTCCTCCTGAATCTCTTCGTTTATACTCCCGCCGTCCAATACATCATGGAAACGAACACTCCTCCGACCCACGTGTGGATCTTCGCGCCCATCGTCGGCCTCTACCTGCTGCTCTTCAACGAAGCGCGCAAGTTCTTCATCCGCCGGTGGCCCAAAAACAGAATCGTGCGGCTGTTCAAGTGGTAGCACGACTCTGGCAGCTGTTGGCCCGATGTGGTCTCTGAAACGGGTAACCGAGTCCCCGGTGATTAGGGAAATTTTGTGGATTTTGCTCTGAGCTCAATATTCCATTTGTCTTTGGCATGTACAGATAAGTATTAATGAAAGGTTCCAATTCTCGACGAGAGCATGTTGTCCCACCTCGCGCATCTGATTAGGGCTTGGGAGAGTAGCTGGGACACGCGATGATGGATTACCGTAAAATTGCTTGTAAGCAGTACGCGGAACAGATTGTAAAATGTGATAATCTTGCCGTGGCGTCGTTTTCTCATGCTCCTTTTGTACTTAGCACTTGACAGTCATTGTCCTTGGATCGCTAATCCTGTTAGAGATAACGGAAGGTACGGTATTTCGGGATTGACCTTAATGCCAGTTTTGGTAAGATTATGCTGACCGATGATATATTGAAGAGGTCTCGAAGTTCAGTGCCACTGATCCCAGTGATATCCCGGACCTCCTTTGTCGGCCCCTCAAAAGCGCCGCTGATAAAACCTGTTAAATTAAGAGAGATAAGACCTCGCCTCCTTTGTCCGTGGTTTATAGTGTGACAAGGCGCGTCGTTTCTGCTTACAAAACAATTCGTTTGAACTCGGTCATCCGCCGCTGTCCTCGCCACCTCTTTGATACCTTCACACGAGCGACCCGGAGGTGTGAAAGGCGTTCCTGCAAAGCGCCATGAAGTGCTTGTTCCTCCCATGTTAGATCTGCTCCACGGCGATCATTCGACATTGTTCGGCTACTGAGATGATGTGCGGACTTCCTCAAACCTTCGGCGCCCCATCTTTGGCGATGCCTCTGCTTCCCGGTCACTTCGTGGCGTTCCCCGCTTACGGCGTCCCTCAAGGTACCCGGACGTCTTCGTCTTCGCCAGTCAACGGCACCTCTATTCTGCAAAAGTGGCTTGACGAAAACATGGAGTACCCTTATCCCAACAACCACGAAAAAGCCATGCTGGCCAAGAAGACGCAGAAGAGTCCTGTTCAGGTATCATCTTAGCTTAATTCCTATCCCTAACCCTTACTCTTTAGATCAACAACTGGTTTGCAAACGCTCGCAGAAGGATTAAGAAGCAGGGAATTCGCCTGAAGAGCCCCTCTTCGACTTCGTCTTCTCCCAAGACCGACAGCGACGCTAGCCGCTCGCCTTCTCCTCAAATTTCCCAAAAACGTTCTTCTCCCTCAGCGTTCTCCATCGACAGCATTCTCAACTCGCCTCCCGTTCCCTTTGATCCCATTTCTCCTTATCCATTCGTAAACACCATGGGCATGCTCCCATTCAATCTCTACCTGGCCTCCGCCTTACAGATGTGCCAACAGATTTCTCCGGCATCGTCGCCCTCCGTTTGACCACGTGTTCTTTGCTATTGAAATGTAAAAATCTATCGCAACCATAATAAATCATTTAGAATTAAATGGTTTTATTGTTTCACACTTGGTCGGCCACATCACAGCGATGGGAGAGTTCGCAGTTATTTGACGATTGTCCGATTGTTGGCCGAGAATTTTAAGTGAAACTTTAGAAGTCGTAAAAGAGAGATTTACAATGCGATCGGTTATAAACATTCACTGCGATCAGTTTGAGAACTTCTCATTTAAATGGGTCCTTCAAATTACAGGATTCCACTTAAGGTTCGCAAAAACGTTCATTCCTTTGACTTGTAGTATCTAAACGCCAAGATTGTTTGCCAGATTTTGCAGGGGTTCGTTTAAAAAGCGCAACTTCTGATTAGACTCACCGTTGTAATATTCTGTAATGCTCTTCTACCCTCTCTTCAATTGTAAGCTTTGTAATCAGTATCTTTGGATGTCTTGCTTGTAACCAATGAAAACGAAAAAGAGACAGAGCAGGAAGAGAGATCCTTAAAATGTGTTAAAAGGGTTTGTGCTTTTGGAAACAGGCGTCATGGAGATGAGGTCGGTTTCCCATCACAGCACGGTGAGTGAGACTGTTGAGGTGCAAAAGACATCCACTTAGCGCGGGCATAACGGGCGATCAGCAGAGCACCTCTTGGCTAATGAATTCAAATGGTTCAAAGATACAGGGTGATACAAAAAAGTACTCCCTGCGGAACCAGACAGAAGGGATTTGTCTCGGTCTGAGAAGGGAGCTGTCTGGAAAGGATCATTTTGATGCGCCGGGGGCCGTGGGAGCGGCCGCTGTTTCGTCCACGCTTTTCCAAGATATTCCGCGATTTCCCGCAAAATTTGCACGATGCTGAGCGGAAACCGCTGTATTTGGCTATTTTGCGTGAAAATATACATATGTACATAAAGAAACTTACCAAAAAAAAAAATAACAAACTTGCCAAAAGTTTTCAATAAATGAGACAAAAGTGACAAATGACAATGACAAAAGCCAAATCGCACGCTCGATCACAAGATGTCCCCTCTGTACTTCTGGATTCCTCATATCGAATTTCTCCAAAACCTCAACAATTGCCGCAACGGGGAGATTAGAGGCGGCCGTTCTCTCTCCGATAGCATCTTTCGCGTGACCACAACCGCCGCTCGTTCACTGCACACGCTCACACGCGGGAGGCGAGTGCAAAGGCAAGTCGGATGCCGAGTTCTCACGGAAACAGCGTCGGCGAAAGCAGATGCGACTTCGATCGCAGAGGCAGCGCGGAATCTTTCGAAGGAAAGCAGGATTGTGCCGCTTTTGAGGTTTTCGCGATACCGAAGACGTTGAAGAATTTATGGAATTCTGTGTGATTTCTTCGTTTCCATTAGCGACTCTGAAACAATGCCACTTAATGTATCTCTGATGAACGGTTAGTGACGCACACCATAGAGTGTGGTTTTCTGTCCAGTGGAATCAACCGAATCAGTTAAAACCACTTGCTACTCAAACAATTCTACGAATTCGATTGCTTCAGCATGTGCTCGATCTCTCAGCTTCATAAAGCTACCAAACGATAACTGGCACTCACACAAATCGGTGCGAAAGCATGCCGGAACGTGTGTTCTCATAGAAACAGATCGAACCAAAGAGCGCCCGTTCGCAGTTTACGCGAGCATGATCTTTGAGAGCGACGAATCCCGACCGATTTGTTTGTAAAATGCAGGAGCTTAAGCAGCATAGTATATATTGTAAGAGAAACGGTTGCAGATCGCAAAGCTATGCAACACCGTTTTCCGTAAACACTAGAGCATAGAGGCTCTGAGAAAGAACGCAAGGTTGAAGACCCCATCTTATCGCAAAACCCCTTCAAAAGACTAATCCAACAGCAATTAAAGGAAGAAACACGACTTTCAACGAAAAAAACTTTATTTTAAATGAACATTTTTATTTTTCATAGAAACAAACATGCGTTTATGCCCAGAACTTCCCATCGTACTCCAGCTGCCAGGCCAGGCGCTGCTTGTTGTAGCCCTCGAGGAACTGGTCGTCCACGGGTCCAACCGGAGCGGCGTTGCGGCTGCGGTACTCGCGAGCCTTCCAATCAGCGCGGCCGCGCTTGACAAGGTCGGTGGCACCGTAGAGAGGTCCGGGGCGAGAGACGGGCGACGTGACGATTCCGTGCGTGTAGCAGAGCTGGTTGGTCATGTTCTCGAGCTCTTGTATGGTAAATCGCTTACTCTGACTTCCATACTCGTCGAGCACAATATAGCGCATTGGCTTGGCGGTTCCCTAAATATGCATGAATCAGAAACTAAGAACTACACATGAAGGTTTACCTTGATTGCCTTGTGCGCGGCGAGAATGAACTCGGATCGAGTAGGGCTCACGATTCCCGAGGACACGCAGGTTCCGGGGGCGACGTTTCCGTTGCTCTTCGGGTTGTTGTATCCACCACCACCGTCCATCGGGGAGGAAACGGGCATCAGGCGCTCGCTGGCACGCTGAGCTAAGAGTACGGTCAGATGGGGGCAATAGCTGCGCCCGCGGATCTTCAGATTAGCAAAAGCAGCCTTCATCTGTGGAATTTCCTCGTCGACGATCATGGGAATGTCGCCGTCGCTGACTCCTCCGCGGTAAACAACGATGTCGGTGGGGAAGTCGTCGTCGTTCACGTTCTCCCGCTGGGCCTGGTACATCTTGAGGACGGATCCGAGAGCCTTCTCGATGCCCATGATGAACTTGAACGTGGCCGGCTGGCACCAGTAATGGCCGCGCATCTGAGCCGCGTTCTTCACACTGACGCACATCTCAAACGCCACAATTAACATAAATATTGGGCTGTTCAACGTACTCCGACGATAGTGGGATCAGTGGTGAATTCGTTGATCCCGCCCAACATTGGAGAGCCAGGGGACTGCATGTCCAATCCAATAAAGATTCGGTTCTTCGGGAAAATGGCATCCCTAAAGGGAAGACAGATAGAAGTGTGGACGTTTTCAGGTCACTTACAAGAAGCGAGTAGCATATGCCCGCGATGTAGTCACTTGGTGGTTTAGGCCTCCAAGCTTCAAGTTGGTCTTCATCAAGATGTTGTCGATCACCATCTTGTTCGTTGTTCCCTTGAAGGCCGTCTTTGATTGGATCGTCTGGGTGATCAGCTGGAATCGGATTTCCATCTCCTTCAAGAGGTTTCGCTCAATGCAATTCCGGTCGCCGCCGAAGATCCCCATGACGAACTGAACTTTGTTAGCCTTCAGGTACGCGAACTCCCTTGTGAGGTCCTCGGGATCCGCCTTCTGGAACCGGTGAAGAGACGGCTCACCGATCATCAGACCGTGACCAGCAGCCGCTCTGACCAACGAGTCCTTGAAGCGCCTAAATATCACACATAAGATTCATATACAACCAAAGATAACATACGTGGCTACCTGGCTGTCCATCGCGTTCTCGACCACGCAGAGAGCCCACTTGCACTGAGTGGCGGGCTTGAAGTATTGGTTCTCCCGGATCATCCAGCGTCCCTCCTGGTCCGGTTGCACAGTCGTGTCCCGCCCGTAGCAGATGGCGGGTGTAGGGAGAACCTTCGCAGGAGCTTCGCGAGGTTTACCGTCGAGCTTGATTCCAAATTCAGCCAGATACTTGCTGTTCTCCAAGCCGAACAGGAGGCGCTCTTTCTGGACTTCCTGCATAAGATCGGCAGGGACAAACTGTGCTTGGCGGATCAGTTCCTCGACCAGCTTCGGAGTTTGCTTCTGCGTTTGGACACGCTGTCCGGGCATCACGCTGAGGACCTCGGACGGGTACAGTAGAACCTGTTTCTGGCCGCGGATGATCGCCTCACACGCAATGCAGGGCAGGTTTGGGTTGACGGCCATCTGGTACATATCTTGGAAGTACTGGGCAACCGTGAGGTCGGTGGCCTGGCCGCTTCTTTCGATCGTGATGATTTGCCGGCCGGCGGGTTCTTTGGTTAGGTCCTTGATCTGGAACTGACGCAGCTTCTTGGCGTGCAGCGTGAACACCCCGAGACCTTGAGTAACAGAACATATCATCCTGAACGTTTATGTCAATGCTCACCCTTGACGAGCTTCGTCAGTTCGCTGACGAGCCTTGGATTTCCGACTCCCATTTCTCGCTGGACGATGTCGAAGATGTCCTTCAGGTTTCCACCCATGAAGAACGGCGAGCGCTTAGGCTCGATCAGCAACAATGCTTCCTGGTGCGAGGAGTTTTCCCCGACGATGCTGATGGTCTTCTCGGAGCCGGCCTTGATGATCTTCGCCATGGACGCTTGGACGTCACGGACCGAGTCGCTGTCGTAGCGACGGTTCTTGAACACCAACTGTTCTTCGCTGAAACAAAACAAGTGAATACATGCCACACAATCGGAAGATAAGATCGTTTGATGTATGCATGCCGGGCCAAACGCATAACTGAGATGACTCGATACCTACCTTCTACAAATCTGCTGGCTGGTGACAATGTCCAGGAACTGCACCAAAGACCTACTGTTTCCATTAAGCTCCTTGGTGTCGAGGGGCACGACACCCGTGTAGGTGATCTTGAACTTGATCTTCTCGCACCGCGCTCCAAGGAAGTCCCGAACGCTACCGCAGAATTTGCTCTAAAATCCGGGAAATTCAGGGATAAGCTGCAAGCATGCTTACGCTCTCCATCACAGATTCCATCGGCAGCTTGTAATCGACGAGCTGCTGTTTGCAGAACAAGATGTTTCCGCCATCGTACACGCATTGGTAGATGTTTTTAGGGAATATGAGCGGGTTGGCCTCAACGATTTTGTCGAAGACAGCGTAGATAATGAGGCGACGGCCCTGCTTCTTGTAGCTATAATTAGAAAATGATACTTTGTCACACACAAAACGGACTTACTCTTTCAGACCTCCTCCCATATTCAGCAAGTTCACGTCTTTTTGCCCTTCGTCCCGTGAGAACACTCCGAAGAGCGTTATCTCATGTTGATGGACAACGGTCCTCTGTGTATCTGCAGCGATCCGGAGAGTGTAGCCGTTAACCTGGACGTTCAGGCGACCGACCTGGACGCTCTCAGAGCCTTCCATCGCCCTAAGCGGGATGGGCTTCATAGGTTTCTTTTCGTCAGGTTGCTGCATACCTGCAATCAAAACAGAAGTCAAGAACGCATAACACGCAAAAAGCAAACGAGATCAGCACGCAACATACGAATCCATGGCATTTTGAACAACGGTTGCGAAATTTCTACCGCCGCTCGACAAACAAACCGCGCAAAAACGCCAACAGCGAGCAATTTCCAGAAACCTGGCTGAAAAAACGAAACGCCAAAAATCCGCTTCCGAACTTCGAAAATCGCTCGCTACGATCGAGGGGTGACGCGTAGGCAACCGTATGCGCCGCTTTCCGCGCGGGACCAATCGATTCGAAATTCCGCTGTGCTTCTCATTCAAGATGGTGATTGCACGGCATTTTCGCCACGCGTTTTGGCGAAATCGAACGTTTTCCGGTTTGCTGCTTCTATTGTCGAGCGCCAGGCGAAATAGACGGATTGCGGCGAAAGCGACGGATCGGTGTTTTTGGAGTGTTCGTTGAGCTCGGATAAACGTGGATTTCTCCACCGTGCTGGCGTGTTTCTGGGCGCCTTTGGGCTCGGTGTGATCGGGAACGCATTCCGCGTCGAACGCGCCCAAGATTGCCAAAATCTGCAAGATGCTGGGGAAGTTTGTCGCGTGTCGCTGGTTGGGTACCCATTCAGGCAGAATCAGTTTTTCTCGCTTTTCTCGCCAAATACAGCTGTAATTTAATTTTTGATCGTTAACATTTGTGGAAAATTGGATTCTGCGTCGAATGAGTCCAAAATATCAATGATCCCCGAAGAGTTGAAGCTTCTTGAAAGTATTGCTAGCCAGATGTGAGTCTGTTTTGGACATGTTTAGGGAATAATGCTACAGTAAGGGCTAATTTCAACGTTTATTGAAGTCACTCTTGGTTATCATTGTCAATCGAGTTCAGGTCAGGGAAGCGGTTGAGCAGGGAGGGAGCTTGTAGGCTAGAGTGCCTTCTTCGACCGACGTGACACGTCCGACTTCCGCTGTAGGATTGGGCCTTGAGCTCGAATATGAAGTCAAAGCAGGCGTTTGGGACCGCTGCTTGGACTAATTTCGGCGGTAAATCGATTTAGGACAAGCAATTCCACCGGTAAATGTAGTTCCCGTTTCCTTCCGCGCATGCGCGGAAGGAAACGGGATTTCCGTACCACAGCCGCAGGACGGGTATATAAAACTCTGTGTCCTTCTTCTTTAATCTGCTTTCAGGTCACTTTTTTTGCCTCCGGATTTGCACCGAATTCAATTTTTCCATTTTTCCCGTCGTCTTCTCCGGTACAGCTCCGACTCTCGTTGGAAACCTTCACGAAAACGAACTTTTGCTCACCTCCAATCCCCCTATCTGCACTTGTTAGGGGCACATCCTAGCCACATTTTAATTCTCGTGTTACTAAGTGCAGGCGTTTCGACGTTTCCAAAACCCGTGAAAACATAATTTATTAAAACATAAACGCAATCGGAAACTCTGGCATGTGCATAGATACTCTATGGTTATAAGGAAGCACGGAAGAATGAAGACGACTAGTACATACGACTAATGAAATCTAAAATTAAGGGTTCGAAAGTGAAATTCGGAAGAAAACATAAAGTTATTGCCACTTTGTAAGAGACTCGCCGATATTGTCCTACGAGAGAAACTACTCGTTTGAGGGGGGGGGGTCTATCCTCCAGCTACGGTATCGTAGTTTGCCCTAAAGAGTTTCTTGTGAAGCTCGAATTTCCAAACGGCGCCGCTAGCAACGATTAGAAGCATAATAAAGAGGAAGACTGCGACGAGGGTGACGTTGGAGTCGTCGGGGATCGGGGGTTCCGTGGCCGCCTCGAAGATGTAGTGCTTCGTCGAAGATTCGGGGGCTTTTTCCTCCTCCTTGCCGCGGCCCTCCTCCTCTTCTTGCTCCTCCCGCTCGTCCTCTTCGACCTCCTTCGAGGATTCTTCAAGAGGCTCCTCTTCCTCCTCGTCCTCTTGTTCTACGCGTTGCTTCACCTTCGAGGGCTTCTTCTTGGAAGATTGCCTCTCTGAAACGAGTCCTGTTGATTACATTAAAATTCACAAAATACCTCTGCTGTTCTCTTCTTCTTCGAACTCGTCGGGATAATCTCCTTCGTCGTCTTCATACTCATCTATCTCGATCTTGGGCTTCCTAAACAACTGCTTAAATCCCTCTTTTCCTGCAAATCGGCCTACCTGGAATCTTTTCCACGCTGCGATTTTCTGCTCGGCCGTTCCTGGTTTCTCAGGGCTCGCGCAATCGCGTTTTTGTCCGTCGTCTTAAACATTACGTTTCAACGTGAATACAGTAATTTCTGACTTACGGTGAAACAGGATTCTACTTTTACTTCTTCGGATTGGAAGTTGGCACATCCCTTGGGATCGAATTCCTCGGGCAACTCCGCGTTGTCCACGAAACTCGCGCATCCCATCGTCTTGTACATCGCCATCTGGCCAATATTGCTCTCAATCTTGCTCTTGAAACAGTATTCGCCGTCACAGGTGATGTTCCTGGAGCTGGTCTGCAATATTCAAACTTACTTAGCTATGATTTCACGAAGCGAAACGAACCTTCGTTCCGACGAGTTCGAACTGGACGAAAGCGCTGCACTTCATGTTTTCAGGCACGTGGGGGACCGGCTTTTTCCTGTTGCAGTTGTCCGTGCCGCAAACGCAAGATTCTGTGACGAGGAGGTCTTCGGCCGAACGAGCCAGCGTGTGGTGCATCGCTCCAGTAATCGGAGGCACCATGCAAGCGCCCACGGAGCGGCGTTCAACGATAGGAACCGAAGCATTGATGCAGCCCTGAAATGGATAGAATTGTGAATAGAACTGCTCAAATAACTCACCTGTTCGGTTTCTCCAGTAACAAGATTCTTGACGTAGGTGCAAAGTTCGCCCTGACAAGTCCTTCCTCTACAGTGCTTTCCCTTGCACACACATTTGACCAAAGGCACCGCATCCACCTTGAGGTTCTGGACGCGTTTGGGACCATTACAGTAGTCTTTCCCGCAGAAGCACGTGAAGACCTCTTCACCGTTGTCATCGACGGCTTCGCAGTGGTTGCGAATGTCCTTGCGGACCATCGTGCCGGACATGCAGCCCTTGACCACTTTCGATTCGCCCCAAGCGGATTCTCCCCACCTCGGAGCGTACTCGGTCATAACACAGTATTCACCTTCGCAAAAACTGCCCATGCAGTCCTTCCCGACGCAATCCCAGCATTTCACGGCGTCGCTTCCCGATAGAACAAAGGCAAAAAGAAGCAAGAACACGCAGTGTATGCTGGAAGAAACGATTAGAGATTTATGACAAATGAGGCCACTTACCGAAGCATTTTAAGGCAGCGCGAAGTGATAAAAAGGTCCTGGAAGATCTCGAGCAACGCCGCGTTCTAGAGCGAAGACGACGGAGATTCGGCCGTTGAGCAAAGCATGGAAAGAAGAAGTCACGAGGAAAAGACGACGCCTGAAAGGTTCGAGTTAATTAGAAAAGCGCCCGAAGAGTCGCCTTGACGACCGAAGTTGTGGCGACACGCACGCCAGGGTCATTGGAACTGCAGCGCCGGATTCGGTCGAGTGGAGTTAATCAGCGCGAGGATATTGGATCCGACGGATCGGGGATCCGCCGGCAGCGCGACCAGTCGGCGGTGCGTTTATCTTTTATGCAAATAGGGAAAAGGGAGACATTTGGCGATTGTCCCGAGTCCGCCGGACGCCTCTTACTCGAACTACCCATGCATCGGAGGCGCGGCGGAAATGGGACACCGTGAAGGGCGGAAAACAGCTGCTTAAGGGGAGCGCGGAGCGGAGCCGATCGACGCCGAATTCGGGCGTAATCGAGGACAATGAAAGAGGGAATAAAGATGTTCGAGAGGCGAGTGGACAGCCACGCAGCTGCCGAGGAATGCCCTTAGCGGGCATTAGAGGAACAGTTGTTGCAGAAATGCGCGAGAAGCCCGCAATTAGCTGTCCTTTCCAGGGTCAGCGCGAGACAGCTTTCGGCACGGGAGGTGTGCCGTGAATGCCAAGCGGCCGCCGCTTTTTCGGCTTCGCGAAGTCCTTTGTTTGGATATACTTTGTCTGACGTCAACTCGGATGGCGAAATCTCCGAAAGATATGCCAGTTGGGAGCATTTATCTAAGCTTTAATCTCGTCACAACCGTAGTAAGAAGTGAGCTTGAAAGAGGAAAAAAAGAAGAGGAGAAAGATTAACCCGGTTAGGCACGTACATTAAAGAACATAAGACTTCTGAAGCAAATTGAAAACTCTTACTCTGCAAAAACTGAAAGATGGAAATTGAAGTCTCCATTGAACATTGAAAAAGTGACACGGTCCTGGAAACAAATTCATCTTCCCTAAAGTTTTTTAGAAACCCATTCCAACGAACCATTGCAAAACGCTGTTTTCCATTCATGCCAATCGGATGATCCAAAAGGTTAAAAACTACATTGTGTAACAACTTTCATTGCTGTGCCATAACGCCGATATAGAAAATTCAAGCTGCACAAAAACTCATTTCGAGTGACTCGAACTCTCTTCAAAACATCCCTAAACGTGCGATCCGCTTAATTTCGGCTCGCCGCAAAAAAGCGGCTTTGTGTTGCTGAGTCCTTGACTCAACAAAGACGCACGACAAAATCCGCTAAAAGGAATTTACAAAGTATTGAAATAAGCTTTACAACTAATTGGAAAACTCAAGATACAATTCAAATACAATATACAGAATAAGTCCAATTTCAGTTTTAATGGGGTTTCGAAGTCCAGTTTGAACTTAGAGGATCAGATCAAAAAGAGGAATATCCGAATCTATTATTCAGCAAGCCCACTCTTCATCTTGAGCTCCTTAGAACCTCTTCGCCCAAATTGGAACCGTCTGAGGGAAGGAACTCCGGTAGGAAAGCGCAGGCGCCGGGAAACCTTCGCAACTCTTCTTCGTTCGATCGACTAATTGCAAAGTTTTCAGCAGCGTTGGACGGCGGCGGCCACATTTTCCGCATAATTTCCCGCAAACAGAACAACAACGGAGCCCCGCCGGCGCAAGGGTGCCGCTTCGAATCCCAGAGGCCCCAGAACCGATGATGAAGAGCGAGTTGCCTGCCGGGGTTCCTGGAAACTTATTCGACCAACGGGAAAGGGTCCTAAGAACCGGTGATCAGCGATTTCACGCCCTGGACACCTTAGATGGCGGCTAAGGGCGAAAACAGCGGCGGCGGCGAGTTTTGCGCCCGATCGCGCGTGGCTAAGATAATTAATTGACGCTTCTCGAAAACATCCTGCGCGAGTCTTAGCTGCATCTCAGAGTCGACTGAGACACTATACGAGCGAAGCCAACTTATCGAACGCGCGAGGAGAGAAGGAAAGCGCGAGAGCGCCGAAGCTGCGCGCGTATTGATTCCAGCCCGAAGGGGGTATCCTAGGAGTGCTAAGGCTGCCAGACTCCCATCGACAAATAGTGGCCAGGGAAGCGGAGGAGGCGGAAAGAGTCGCCGATTCACGACTTCCAGGTACTTCTAAGCCCCGAATTGCGGCGGCTCATCGGTCATTCAGATGACGAACGTAATTGCCTCTGGTGGACCACGGAGGCGCCGAAGGAGGCGAGGGAGAACGCGAAGAAAGCGGAAAGAAGTGTGGCACGACTTCTCCTAGGGGAGACGGGACGAAGAAGTACAAATCCTTGAGTGATGCCCCTGAAAGGTCTTAATGGGATTATTCCTAAAATGAGCGCGCGCATAAGGCAGTAGTGCGTCCCGACAGTATCCCAAAGAAACCAGATATCCAAGTGATGTCATTGCTTGCTTCGCGCCAATAAAAGATTCGGTTTTCGCCCGGATCGCCGTGGTAACTCAATACTAACCTGATTACTCTCCGCTGGAACCCTTCGCGGCCCTTGCTCGGCGCTGGAGAGGAAAGGGAACCGTAGAAGAAGAAACGTTGCGGCTTAAATGGATGTGAAAATGACGGCCGAAACTGGAATCCGGAGCAATTTCGGCCCAGCGGAGGCTAGCGACGGCGCTAACACTTCAATTTGTTCGCGCTGAATCGCCCCGATTTATTGCTTTCGCCGCAGTTGACACGTTAATTGCATGCTTGATAGGGATTCGCTGCTTCGCTCTGTTTCTGGCCACCTAACGCGCCACAAACACTCCGAAGTACCTCTTAGCGGAACTCTCGAGACGTTTTCGGGAACGCTGAAATCAATTTAAGATATTAACACGAAACAGAAAAAACAAAACGTCCGAAAAAGAAACTAGAGAACATAGCCCCTGCCTCTTTGTAACCCTCTAAAGACGACAACGCAACAATTTATTATTCAAAACTCTTTTCACATTGATTTTTTTTTCGAAAACACGTATGAACAGAAACAACAATTAGCGAAACACTAGCGAAACTACGCTACAAGTCGTCCTTATTCGGACTTCTTAGTTGGCTGCCACGCCGCCATCAGGTTAAACGACATGTACATGGCGAAGGCGTGAATTTGGAATGCAATCAAGAAGAAAATGTACCACACTATGACCATAGGGAACGTTCCCTTGAAGGTGGGAGTCTTGCTGTTCTCTGGGTCGCTGACGTAGTCGAAGAGTTCGGGAAGTTGACTTCCGATTCCGATGGCGCACGGAACGATTCCCACGACGAACTGCCCATAGTAGTGGTACTTCAAGTATTGAACCTAAAAAGAGAGCTTGGATTAAGGGAAGCGAGTGGCTGGATCTACCTTGTTCTTAGGGAAGGACATCAGGGCGCAGATGATGGGGATGAACGAGAGGCACCACACGTACTCCCAGGGATACGCCGTAGGCAAATCGAGTTTCTTGAAGAAGGGCCAGTCAATTCCGAAGGAGTTGACCAGAACTTCGCCTCCGACCTTGGTCCACATGAAGATGAGGACGAGGAGGTGGAAAAAGAAGAAGTATTTCAAGTAGCTCTTGTACTGCACACTGAAATTACAACATTTTCACTCTAGTTTTTGAAAAGACGGAATCATTGTGAAGTTGTCCTCAAATTTCAGCAGAATAAGTTCGCCGAGAAGGAATTTCTGAACTCAAAGAACGCTTTAGCAAGGCTTGAAATGCTGACCTCCACTGGTAGTGAGATGCCACTCGCTGACGGTGCTTGTAGTCGCTGCCGTCCGTCCCAGCTGCCCTGGGTCCTCCTTTGTTCATCGTTTGGATCTGAAAAAGAGGAGATTAGTTGCAAATAGGAAATCAAACACTTTTAGCAGAAGTCATCTCCAATTATCACGCAATCGAACGATGTTAAATGACCCGAGAAATGTTAGAAAAGTGGAATGGGAAATAATGCACCTTTTCCTTTTACCGGGTGATAAAGTAGCACTTCTATGGTCCGATATAAAAAATTTCGCACTTCTAAACAAAATTACGCGCAATTTTGGCATTCGAATAAGCTTTAGAATCATAAACAGAAGAATTTAAAAATCAAATGCAGAAGGACAAGTGCCTGAGATACAACCAAACCTTGCAAGTAATCGATCGTATCCCACCTCCAAACAAGAGAAACATCGCAGGAAACGGGCGAAGACTGCATGCAACATGGAAGACACCAACTGCCACCACGACATGCACCTCTTCGATATGAAAAACAAGCGCATAAGCAGCGGGCACACCTCGAAACTACGGCAAGACGACAGCGAGCGGAGGAATCTCGGGAGATCTCCGAAATGCGGTGAAATCGGAGCGGAATTTAGGCGAATGAGGCGTAGAGTCGACACGTCGACCGTTCGTCCGACGAACGATCGTTTGTGGGACCAGAGAACATTTGCAAAACAGGGCGCTGAGAGATTCCCCTCGTCGCCTGCGCGCTCTTGCACCAGTGCGGCGGCGCGTTCGGCCCCGGATGACCTCAAACAAAGGACGAGTCCAACTTCGAAATCATACTTCACACTTCACAGGATCATTTCTGTAGTATTTTTTCTCCGTTTCGATTTTTAATCGATACAACACTCAACCGTGATGACGAAATGCAACGTCGTCTCCAGAGCGGGAAGCTCGGCGTGTGGCCACCTGGCTGTTGATGACTGCGGAGGGCGCCTTCGGGAGTCCTCTTTGGAGCCGACGTTTGCCGAACGGTGCAAAACAATTTAATTTAAGACGAACTGTTACAGTTCTTATAAAATCATGTTGGATAAGCGCGAAAGAAAGTTGTTCCCAGGAAAGTTGTTCTGACAAGTTCTTGAATATCTCCGTATCAACGGGGCCGAGCGCACTATTGCGCGAGGTTTCTGTTTCCAAATTTTTCAAGTCGACGCTTCGCGCCTTCAAGGAGCGTGGCCTGACTCGGTATTCATGAGCGCAGACGCCGTTTTTGCAGTTCCATAATTTTCCTAGTTAAAATCACATAATATTCGGTTCGCAATTTGTGCAGAGCTGATTGGCGCCATCGCGGTTGCAAAACCGACCGTTCGATGGCAACAGCGAAACGCGTGCAAACGCAAATGACGCCGTTACCGTATGCCGCCCGTCACCAATCAGGGAGCGACATGATTTCGTGACGGTCGGACATGTCTGGATCGTTCTCTTTTATTTAATAGAGGGGATTCCTGTCACTGCATCAGCTTCAATTTTCCTGAAAATAGTGATGAATCAATCGTTGAACAAATCACGCCAAATGCTTAACATCTGGACTAAACCGTAAAATCAGCTTGAATAACCCTCAAAATAATGGAACGCTTCACATCGTTCGTTTGAGCGCAGCAGGGTGAGCTTGCTACCTGGATTCTGAAACTAACTTTTCACATAAGTCAATTTTTTCATGTGCAGTGGTTTTTCCTCGAACAAACTCCTTAGCACGGCGCTAAAGACTGGACTTTGCCCAAGAAGAGTAACCAACGGTCAATAAATGACTTTTCCCTTCCTCAACCAAATCCTCGAACCTCAAGCTCAAACTGCAAGCGTAGTCAGAGAGTAGCGGTCCTCGCTCCCCTGCAGAGATATCTCGCGACTTCTGTGTTCTCCGGCAGTTTTATTGGGGCCGCTTATCGACTCTTCTTTCCAAGCTCCGTTGCGAACCGGCGACTAGATCGTTTCAAAAGATGACAAACTGTCGCGTGCTTTGTGGCCTCCGAATCTTGCAATCACCCCTGTTGCATAACAATTCTGTAATCGCCTCGCGCCTTTTTGCTTGTCAAGCCCTGGTTTGTACTTCGTCTCAGTCCTTCGGCGCTTCCCGTTTCTGATCGGCTTCTTCACTGTTCCTCGACTCCCAAAACAGAACCGCTGCGTCTTCGCCTGACACGTCACGATGACAAGAAGTCGTCAGCGCAGTCGACTCTGCTTTCTCCTGCCTGTCCCACAAAACAAGTCGTCGGATGGCTATTCCGCGTTTCCCTCCGAACTTCCACTAAACAACAAACAACCCTCGGTTTTCCACATTCTTGACTGTTTGCACTTCCAACTTTCCAATTTCGAACCACTTTGCGTCGCTGTGGCCCTCCTCAACCGATTCCATATTCGCCCTGACGACTCTCACTCGCTGTCACCGGTTCCTTATCGCACCACGACGCTACGGCCGATCCAGAGTCGCCCGCCGCTTTCTTCGGCTGCCCACACGGGTCCTATTTGCATATTCCATTTATTTCTCCGTTTTTGCTCCGTTTGAATCTAGCGATCGATCGGCCGGTCGATCAAAGCCCCGATCCCAATTTAGCTCTTTGTGGTTCTCGAGAATTCCGATCTTATCGCCGGCGAAAAGCACTAAAAGTGGAATTGACTTCTTCCAGGATTTCCTGAAACTGTTGTTGTTTCCGAAATTTTACGACTTTGCCTTTCTGCTCGCGGTTTATAGGTCCTGCTGGGTTTTGGGGACGCGCTCTTTAATCTTTGTTATCACGTTGTGTTCTCTGCGTATTGTTCGTTCTCGCTTGCCTCGTTTCCGACTCGACTCGGGGTCCTGGAGCCGCCGCGAGCTGCAGAAGTGCTTTCGAAGGTTATCAGTTCGAGTGCGAGGAGTAGAAAAGAGTATTGTTCGAGATAATCGCTGCAAGACCTTGGACGACTCCATTGTGGAGTGCTTTGCGCCCTCCTGGGCTGCATTCCTGTGGAATGTCGAAGTTCGGCTTCATTTTGTTAACTTTGCTTATTCACATTTTAGGATAAAAAATCTAAAGGTCGTCGGCATTTGACTGGCGAATCTTGGCGACTGGCGAATTCCTAAATCAGCCCGGAATGTCGACGGCCGGCGTGAGATTGACTGCTCGCTTACCCGGACCGAGAACGGTTCGAGCCCCGCCCTTATCACGTGTTAAAGCCTTAATCTAAACCTTATTTCATACGTGTGAAACGCGGCGACTTTGGCGAGTGATTAGAGGGATTACCCGCTAGAGAACGCTGGGAGATCGGGTGATGTTTAGAGGAGTTTCTTTTGTTTTGCTTAGAGCGTGATAAGGCACGAGAAGCTTGTTCACTGATGGAAATGACATTTAAGAATTTAGAAAGTCTGTTCGAACCGATCTCTGGATCAAAGATCTTTGAGAACAACGCTACGTGTACTTTTCGTACTACCTTAAAGTGCAGACTACAGCGAACTTAAGGAGAAGAGCAGTTGTAATCACTGAAATTCGTTTTGACGTTTTTGCGGACAACAGTGAGTGTTTTGAAATTGTGCCAAACATGACTAACGACCTCCAACCTGACTCAGTCTGAGTGTCCTCTCACAATCCGATCTCGTCCCGACCAGATCTGAACCCGAAGATGACTTTGCCTGGTGACTAAATCAACAATGCGCGTTTTGAGTCATTTCCTGTCCTATCTTCGCTCTGTGTGCATTGGTCGTTCTTTTACCATCCCAGTCAAACAGTTCTCCGGTCGCAATGTGTCAAGTTGTTGCCGGGACCTTCGAGAAGGCGTGTTGCGTTCGTTCTAGGCTATTCCCTCTGGTCGCTATTTTTAACACTGTTAACCGCTGAAAAACGAACATTTTCTGTCTAACTGTACCCGATCTTCCCCAATCCTGCACTCTTTTGTTGTTCTCCCAATTTCGCTACTTCCTCTTACCAAACAAATCACACTTCTTAAAACAACGAAAACTGATTACAAACAAACTTGTTCCTGATTTGAATTAGTTCCTAATTCACTCTGAAGCCAACACTCATGATCTCCTCTCGTTTTCCCGAAGGTCCCAGTTCCGCGATGTTGTTCGACCCACGCGTAAACTCCGGAGATTCCACCCCGTTTCTGCTTTATTCGCATATTTGATCTTTGGTTTCTCCGCCCTGTATATTTCCTGGCCACACTTATCTCTTGTTTTTATTGTGTTCTTCAAAAGTTGGCCGCGATCTTTTTATGCACGCTTACCACTACTTCCTGGGTTTCAGGGTCTCGAACACAAAAATCAGCCGGCCTGGGTCCTTCCATCCTCTCTTCCGACTCATCGGCACCTCGCCTTTGCCATTCGAATCCACATTTGCATGTAGGAGTGACTCACACCTTCGCCCTCGCCCCTCCAACCTTCGCTCTTAGCCTCCGCCAGCCAAAGCCATGAAACGGTCGAACTCCTTCGTGAACCTGGAACTTATTCTCCCTCTGGAGAGCTTCCGCTTCACGACGAACATCCGCGTTTCCTCCGACGAAGAGATCTCCTCGGTCGAAATCCGCCCGGACGCCTCCGCGAGGCACCGTAGGTTCCAGTCGGCGGACGCATCCAACTCCAGTAGTAACCTCAGGTGGGTGATTACTGCTCATTACTGCTCAGGTTCTTAAGGGCGCGGTTCCCCGCGTGATTCACGGAGATTCATAACCGATGATGGATGGCGTAGTATATGAACTACTGTAGTAGGGTCTTGTTTTGGGAGAACGTGCGGGTGGCAAAGCGATATGCGCTCAAGGGCAATCTGATGAGCGAAAGTTCAGCATAAACATTACACTTGTGAGCCAACAGATGAGCCGAGGACACGCTGCGCTGATGATGGGTCACTATCGGCTCCGTCCATCTTTGAGTTGGGGGTGCTGTAGGAGTCACAAGATGCCCTTTGGGTCAGAAATTTAACAAAGATTGGTATGGGAATAAATTTATTGAGCATTTGTGTTTTGTGGTGCCACAAATTCTAAAGTGAGCATAGTGTAGCAATAATAATCTTTGTGTTCGAGAATGCATCAAAACTTATTAAAAATGCATTAGAACGGTGTGGAAGCAAGGAAAAATCGAAGTTCGTCTCTTCTCTCTTTAGGTTAAACTAAACGAGAATGTTCAAATTGTTTTGTTACTGTGGGACTTTAAACTAAAAAATCAGTTTCCATTAATCGTTTTCGTTTATCTCTCCGTTGATTTTTCAACGCAACCTGTTCCTCACTTCTTCATCTCTCAATTTCTGTTTTTACCTCAAAGTACAATCTCCAGAAAACGAACACGTCAAGTCTTTTTTTCGCCTGAATTCCCAGCAGAACAGGTTCTCTACAAACTCACTCGATTCGCTTCTGATTACGGACGACGTCCACCGGAGCAAGAAATCGAAGATTCGCATAAGGAGGAAGTCTTTCGGTGACCTCGGCGCCGTCCTGCACCTTTCGATCGCCCGTCCTCCCTCCGACTAATTCGCTCCGTTCGATTGTTTTATTCGCCACTCCCCGCCCAACCACTTATCACTCGCCTCAGTATGCTTTGCTCGATCTCGGATTGTCATCTCCAGCTGATCTCGATCGCCGGCGCTTCATTCACAACAAAACAGCTCCAGCTTCCCGGTCATCCCTCGTCGTCTTCTCCTTCGTACAGTCCCGCGCTATCCTTTTGGGACAATCAAAGAAGACCCTCGAGGTCACGGCGCCCTGGGCTGCATCGTATCATCGCGTGACTAATTCTCTATTTTAATGCGTCCATTTTTTGTTTTTCGCGAGGCGTGAAAAGTGCGCGCGGGTCGGGGATCCACACAACGGACCCGTCCTCCTTGTTCCAAGGCGCCGACCGAATGACCTTGCGGGCGGGACAAGACGGTCTCCTCCGCCAGGCGTATTTTCTCCTTTCGCGCATCCATCGATCGTTTCCTTCCAAAAGACGGTTTTGTACCGCTGAGTGTTGTTTGCATCTTCCGGTTATCTGTTAGTCATTTCCTCAGCCATCCAGATATTCCCACTTCTTAACTCTGTCACTTATTTGAAGAATCTAGCTTTGTTTCAAATTTTGGCGCCAAAATGGTCACTCCAAAGGAAAGCGAAGTGATTTATCGACTCCTTTAAATTCCTCGCGCGATTTCCGTTGCCGCTTTTAACGCGGTTTTGTGCGATAATTGGATCATCCTTAAGCCTGAAAGGGTTCAGAAAGGGTCGGAGTGGGAAGGGTGCATACCAAAGGAGAGAAGGGTTTGTTTGCCTTGGAATCGTTTTCGAGAGGTGCGAAGACAGCGATCCAGTCGCAGCAGAATTATTCTAGGTTCTGGCTTTTTGCCCAAAAGTTGGAGACCAGTTTCACGTGACCCACGTCTGCCTAAATGAGAAAATCGTGTTTGTGACAGAGAACCGAGACGTTATCAATGAGTTGATCGTTAGCGAGCTATTTTGGGAAATTTGGAGACCACGACCTGTTGCGTAGCTTGCTCTCCCTTTAAAAAGAGGTTCTCCATCGATCGACTTTTTGTTTTAGTCCTGGCTTCCTGTGAACACAAAATACATAATGTAATTAGGTTCTTCACCGTCCTCATTTGCTTTTTTGAATAGATGAGCACTTGCAATCAGAACTCACTTCGCGCGCCGTTTGAACCAGTCCAGGAACAGGTTCCCCTCCAATCTCTCAACTTCTCCGCTTCTTCTTCTAGGTCAAAGATCGCGCTTTCCCTTCGAGTCTCTTCTCCTTAACTCACCTTCGATGACTCAATCCGAGTTCCTTTCACCGCCATAAATTCTGCCTTTTATGGGACTTTTCTCCTTCAGCGTTCCTGCTGGGCCGGCAGACCCGTAAATCACACGCCTGGGGCTCTCCCTATTTGTCCCGTACAGCCGTCCTCCGCAGGTCGTTCTCCTGTGTTCTGCAATGCCCACTCCGATCGATCGCTCCTCAAAGGTCACTCGCGTGTGTCCAAAATAGTGGCTCCTCGCTGTACCTCGGAAGAACAAGGTCGCCGTGTGCACCTCTCGCGCCTCCGCTGCAGCTGAAACTTTCCAATTATCTTCTTCTTCTCCTCTTCGATACGCTTCTGTGCAGCTCGTTTTCGTCGTTTGTCTTCGCGCCGCCAAACTGGGTCGTCGACGATGGATATCGGCTTCCTAATTTAGCGGAAAGACGACGATTTTCCTGTTTACGAGCGCCCGAGGCATTGGGGAAACGGTTTCCTGCCTCTTCCGCGAAAACTGTATTCGTGGCTGCCGTGGAAGCCCGCTTTCAAAGTTTGGCGAGGGAAAAAGGGAAAACGATTGTAGATGACGAATGGCGGTGGGATGGACCTAGTGGGGATTAGCTGGTGCTCTTTGCGGTCTTTAGTTGCCAGATGGAAATTTGGAAAACGACGCATTTGGAAAGCTGTTCTGAAGCAGGTGGTTTCGAGAGCCGGAATCATTGGAACTTGCGTACTTTTTTCAAAGCAGATTTCTGACCTGGAGACTATTACAGAGATCGAAATTTAAGTCTTGTTTAGTAGTCGTCCAGTTTGTAGGAATCTAAATTTAAGTCTTCAAAAATAGTTCTTCAAACTTTAAGTTGCTACTGAAATTCGTTGAATTCATTTTCATTTTTAAACAGTCGAGCTCTACTAAACTTGTTTTTCAGAGTTTCACAGAAGAGTTCTTTTCTGTTTTCCAAGTTGGTGCACAGGCATAAACGTCCAAAGTCCTTCTGTCCTTCAATCTTTCCAATCTAAATTTGAAAAGAAACTTTCTTTTTTCACGTTACTCCTCTTTTCAATCTTCGCCCTATCACTTCCGATTTCTGCTGCTCCCCTCTTAGTTCCCCTCTCTTCTTCCCAACTCTTTTTTTGTTTCAATCCGGTCTGCGCGCCTTCCAGCTGTTTACCTAGAATGTCAAAGTTTTCTTACTTTTTTGCATGTTGTTTGTTTGCAGTTCTAAACACACCTGGGTCCTTCGTCACCCCCTAAAACACACCTAACCAGTTGACTCTGCGCTTCTGCAACGCTGCTGTCGTCCCGTCGTGCGGATTCCATTGTTCCCGGTCAGCGCGAGTCGTAATCCAATCGTTTTTGGGGTGATTCACGCGTGCGCCTCTGACAGCTGCCCTTCGAGGTGATGGTCGACACCTCATATTTCGGTCGTGATTTTGCATTTGAATTGGATTCCGCTGCTCTCGACTTTCTGCGAATCCTGCGACGCGTCCGTTTTTAGGTTCCAAATCGGTTTTTTTTAATAATTGATCGTCGTTTGCGAAATTCAGATTGTTGAGGGGCTGGCAAAGATGACGCAGAGGGCGAAGTTGAGAGGCTCCGACATCGGTCGCCTCTTGTTGCGGAAAGCGGAAACCTGTTAGTAGACGCGAGGGTGGAGGAGGAGAAGTGCCGTTTAGGGAACTCGAGTTGAAAGGCGGTTAATGGAAATTGCGCGCTGGAGGGGAAGCGAATTCGACTTCTGTAGCCGGAAATAGAAAGTTCAAACTCGAGTTCCGGAGGTCTAATCCATCTGCTCTTTTGCACCTGCGGAGTCCTTCGCGATCTAAGCTGCCGCCGCCGTCATTTCGGCCACTTCGCCCGGAGAAGAAGAAGAACTCGGCTACCCGAGTTACCTCCGCCCTCCACCCGCGCCTTCGCCCTTTCCAGCCTAATCCATCTAACAAACAAAGCGCCCATCTTCCCTCGCGCCAACTTTCACGTTTCTTTCCGGAGTCACCGCAGGTGTTCCCCGGTCCTCCTCTCCTATGCTGACGCACTCGCTGGTCGACTTTTTCGGTTAATCCAATTACCACCTCCTGCAAAAACCGTTCTCGTCACTCTGATCGCATGTTCGCTTCCAATTCGCCTTGTTTATTCCCGTCTAACGCGTTTCTCGTTACGTCGTCTATCCTCTCACCGAAGTTCTTCGTGACCAGATCACTTTTCATTTTTTCACCTGCCGCAACTTTTATTTTGGCACGATTTGAAGCTGTTTTGGCATATAGTTTTTCACAAGGAAAATTCTTTCAAAGCATCGATGATCAAGTTGGATCATTTGGGAATAATTTGTCTTTGGAACTTCTTTTTCGCTTTCCAACTCGTATTATCAAGCAGCGAATCGATTCTCTCCAAAGTACAATCTCATCTAGTTTCTTACCGGCCCGTTTAACACGCGTTTTATGACTCCACGATTATCTCCACAACGTCATATGTCACAAGAAATCACAAAATGAGTCAAGTGTGCAACACGATTTCGTTTCCTTACGCGTTTTCCCCTTTCCTGGCTGTTCCAGTTGCACTATTCCAGCGACAGTCTGCGCTGATTCAGAATTGGAGGTTTTATTTGTTTGATGACTGCGTTTCTCTGCCTTCACGTTTTTGGTTCTTCCTGTTCCACTTCAAAATAATCTTTTTGAGCCTAGAATGCCGTACCTGAAACACGAATTCTTAGTCCTCCGTTTCAAACACATGTTCTGCCGCCTTCCTCGGCTATTTGCTGAGTTTGGCGGTGCGAATTGATCTCTTCGATAATTTTTATGACGATATAACCGCGGGCGAGGTGTCAAAGCGTTTTTCTGGCGGATCGATCGGCGGCGCCGATCGCGGCGGGGAACTCCTCCGGGTCTGCGGTGGCACCCCGAGTTCGACCGCCGAATTTGTTTTCTGCGTTTTGCCTCGGATTCCCCGCTGACAGTTCGTGTGTTTTGTTTGAAGAATTACAAGGCGCACGCGAAACAAAAATTCAAGACTGCAGCAGACGGAGTGTAATCCCATAAATCACAGTTTTGATCGAAGCGGACGCCAAAACAGCTCTGGCGTCCCCGAAGCGACGTGTCGAAGACCTTTTGCGACCCACTGTCCTCCTCCTTTCCTGATTCTAGCGACTCTTTGTTAATGAAGAAAACATATGTGCATCGCGATTTATGTGACGACTTAACAATTGTGTTTGTCTTCATCCCCGACCCGTCTGTCCACTTTTTAGGTTCCAGCCGAGAACCATGCGGAAGGAAAAAGGGCTGTTTTTGATTGGGCTCTTGAGAGCGTGATCGGTCGCTCGAGTCGGGTTTGGTGGCATTTTGATGCTGTAAATGGTCAGAAATAGAACGGTAAACTCTATCTGCTGCAAACTGTTTACTGCTATTGGTTTTGGTTTTCAGGAGATTTTATCTGTGCAGACCTTTAACTGGTCGCGTGCAGCTGGACTTGCTCTAACAAGCTGGACTTGCTTGACGTGTAGCTAGCCCTGCTCTAAGCTCTTATAAGGGTATATTAATTAGAACTTCCATTCTGCATTAAAAGAGTTCTCCACTTCACAAATAAATATTTTCACATTCCTTCAAAGCTTCAAATTCTCCATTTCAACAGTCCCCATTTGTGATCGCCTCGCCCGCCAATCAAAGTTTACTTTTTTCCTTTCAAATATTCTGTTTCTTCCGATTTCTTTCGGAATGTCGCCTTTTTCTCGCTCGAATATCGCGTGAGCCTTTGTCGCTTCGACTCTTTCCTTTCGTGTTTTACCTCTTCAAAACTGTTCCGCGTTCCCCAACTTCTCCCAAATTCCTCATCGTCCAACTCCTTTGCAAGTTTCTTCTTTTTCTGATTCTTTTGCTCCGTGACTATTTCCCGCTGTGGGGATCGGGGAAGGATCAACACGCGTTGTTTTCTGGCTCCAGCTTCCTTCGCTGCTCACTCTTCTGCTTCTTATCTCCCGAATCTTGGCGAAGACAACTTTGCGCCGCGAATTTTGCATTTCCTCCGCTGCCACATTCCTTCGCCCTGAATCGGTCATTTTCCGTGTTGTTCACGCTTCTGTACGCATTCCTCTCTGACACAGTAGATCCTCACGTTCCGGGTACTTTTGATTCCTTCGCTTTCCCGTTTGGCATTAATCTATCGCGTTGGGATGACCATCGGGGCCTCGTGAAGGAGTTTGACTAACTGTTCAAATGAATGAACGGCAATGTCACTTCCTTTGACTATTTCGGGTCTACTCCTTGGCTTCTGATCCTGAGCCATCCGAAGTGTTTACTCTTTGTTGTCTCGCTTCTGACCACCGACGGACTTTGCTCCCATAAAACGCGTTTTGTTGCATTTACTCGCGTCTCTCAAGGGGACGAATTATGACGTTTGAAGGAGGTTTGCGCAAATGTGGGAGAATCAGCTGATGAGCCAGTGACCTGGAATTCAATAAGACCAAACGTACCAAACGTGATTCCTTTGCTGCAATTTCATTTTTATATTGTGGTTTCTTGACAATCTCACTGTTTTCGTGGATCGCTTCAACATCCCAAAAGTTCAGAGGAGACCTGAGCCTACAGTAACCCCTCATAGTTTCATCACTCACAGCGAGGCCGCGTCATCCATCAAAAGTGCCACGCGAGTCAATCGGATTACAGTTGCTTGCGTCCGTCGACAGTCCTCCCGCGCCCGTCCGGGCGCGCGATGCCCTGAGGCCGATCGCAGCGGCCACGAAGAACATCTGTGGACGCCGCGTTCGCTTTCTCCTGCCGAGTGGTGCTGTAATGTTATCTCAGAGCCAGCGCGCGAGCTCTAGAACGACGTCGATCCGATCCCCTCCATAGCGATGCCCATCGGCGCCTTTTTTCGACCGCTAATTGGCGATTTTCGATCCAATCGCCGCCACCCTTTTCGATTCTCCCTCGCCGGCTTTAGTGATTCCAGTCCCACTCACCCTCAGCTTCAAAACGCAATTTGCATATCGAATTCGCGGTCTTTTCTTCTCGTTTTCCCCTTCGATGCACTCAATTGATCCCGAATCTTGTCGCCTTTTTCAATTCCTTGCCTCGCGCGGTTACCGTGTGTGTGAAATACGACGACTTGTCCTGTCCGCGATTCTCTTTTCGGATCGCGAAAGTGAGAATATCAGTAGCGGCGGACTGAGAAGATGACGAAGGAGAACATGTGTTTTGGGAGCCGCGGTCGATCGATTGCCGCGCCAAATTCCTTAGCGGTCGTCGGGCTGATCTCAGACGTCCTTCGCCAACTCTGTTTTTCCTGTGTTTTATCGCTTACCTCGCAATAATTTACGTCAATGTTTCGAGCAACAGCTGGCTGCTGCAAGCTGCCGTGCCTAGCCTCGCAACCCCTTAGGGGTTTTAAAACAAAAGACGACCGTGGGAACCGGCCAGCTTCGATCCAAATTCGATCTGACGTTTCGGTGCGAAAATAATCGGACCCAGAGGTGTCCTTTCCATCGTGTTTTCCCAGGATACCTGCGCACGTCCGGCCGCTCCGACAATTAATCTGGCTATCTGTCTTCCCTGCATTACAAACCCTATTTTCCTTCGATCTCCCTACGCGTATGTCACTCTCTTCCTATATAGCCACATTCCTCTATTCGATCGATCAATAACCGCTTTAAGTAGTGTAATAACCAGTGATCAGATCGCGTGAAGTATGTCATTACCAACTTTTACGTGGAGTCGACCATGCACGCGTTCATCGATCGTGCCTTAATGCCAAAAATCCAATTTCTTGCAATGCCACACATCGGTTCGCATTGGTTCTTGACAAATCTTTCCGTTTTCGCACTATCCGAATTGCACTCAAAATGCGATCCTAAAACCTGCTCGCGTCATAATTTCCATCCCATAATAATTTCTTCTTCATCGGCTCAATCTCACACTGAAACTCTTCCTCATATCACTCAAAACCAATCGATCCGCTCATGACATTCGAAAACTTCATCTTGTCAATCTGGAACTGAGTTTCCATCTCTTTCAGGCAAACAACAAACGTTTCCGGTGATCCTTACTCTCCAATCGCGTTTCCTTCTCTTGGAGGATTCGAAACTCCGGAAAACGTTTTCTTCAATTCTAATTTCCACACGCCAACGTCGAATCCGCAGCATCGTTCGCGAATCGGGCGAATCCACTTGCAGCAATCGGCTTCTTTTGAGCACTCCGACGAGGACGTCGTGAGCGCCTGCACCGTCAAAGTTACGAAAGAACGTGAGTTTTCAGATATATTTACCTGATTTCTGAGATCCTGAACTCGTACCTCATGTCATGGTCGATAGGAGATTCTTGAATTAGTCGAAACCTGTAAACACAATAATAAGAAGTTTTTTCAAATACGACCAGTTAATCACCTTCTCATACCCTCTTTGTCGGTAAAAGTAAATCCCATTTCAGGAATCATTCGTCCTCGAATCCTATCAGTGGATGACGACGAGCGTCTCCTGCCCTCCCCAGCATCCACTTCCTCTCCGTATTCCATCGACTACGGGTTCCTCCAGGACAGCCCAGGAATAAGACTCTCCTCGAGTCAACCGAGTCCCCTTCGGTTCGTTCGAAAGCTTTCCCCCGAGCCGCTTCGGCCTTCAATCGTAATCACGACCAGTCCGGACGACGAACAATCGGTGGCGCCTCCGGCGGAGCCGCCGGTTTCTGCCTCCTCCGGAACGATGACTCGTCTTTTGGACGAATCTACCGCCGCCGTGATCCCTTCTTCGTCTTCGGCTACTGCTAGCAGCAGTGACAATGACGAGCTCCTCGAGTTCCAAAATGTAGACGATGGAGTCTCTTCCAGTTCCTCTCTTACCGAAGCCAGCTGCAGCAAACGCTTCTCCACGTCCTCTGAGAACGACTCTGATTCAACGCGAATGGAGCTCGAAACAGCGCCGTCGGGGAGCGATCCTTCTCCTTTCGTCGACGCTCGCGAGGATCTCCATGATGAAGAAAATCACGAGAATATGATGATGACTTCGATGGTCAGTGACTTGGCCGGCGATGAGCACAGCTTCCAGATCCTCGAGAATCCTCCTGGTTCCGCCAGAGAGGAGCGAGAAGAACGCGAAGAGCGCGAGGAGTCGACGACTCCGACGCCTTCTGAAAACATTATTTCGTTGGACACAATCTTCAACTTCGAAATAAAGAAGTCACCTTCGCAAGAACTCCCGGTGATAAGCGAAGATGCGGATGAACGGGATTATGAAGATGGAGCGACGAAAGACGTGGACGATGAGGTCAGTTTTCCTGGAATTGAATTAAGAATTACATTATGAAGCTTCAATACTCGTAAATAAAGCGCGAAAAGGCCACTTAAATAAGAGCACGACCGATCTTCAGCTTTTGAATCGCGAAAATATCTCAGCTCACAGCAAAATGGTTAGCAAAACAGACGTCTGATTTCATTCTTACCGCTAATTACATCCAAACGAGACAAACCAAAACCGTCATTCAGAGTCCTTTGGGTAGTAGGATCGGTCGATTTTTGTCGAGGGTCGATAAGCTTGTGTGCCGTTTTTGCAGGAAAGAATTTGAAGCACGTAAGTGTGCGAGCGAGAGCCGGAATCCTGCAAAATCCGTTTTTGCAACCGCATTTCGGAGTCCGTACCCCAAACCCTCAAAATGCAAAAGATGGAAACCGCACACGTTCGGTCGGGACTTTTGCAACGACGAAAACGGACTTGCGATCGATGACCGCCGCGAAATTCGAATTTGCCAAATTCGGTTGTTTTCGGAAAAGGAGATTTCGAAAATGGGTGCGGAAAATGATGATTTTTTGTGCTTCGCCAGCCATGAATCGAGCGAAGTGAGTTTTGTGCGGACTGTCGTTTTTGCTTGAAGCTGCGCGCGAAATCATGGAAGTTCATGAAAATCCGTGAAAGCCACTTCTGTAAAAAAACGGACCCAAATGCGCGACAGATGACTTTTCTTGAAATTCAAGCATGAAGATCATGAACCTCTCCTGCCTCTTCCCCTTCCTGCGCCTGAGGGAACGCCGTATCCGCATCAAAAGCATTATAAAAGTATTTTTCGCGTGTCCTTTCATTAATTGCATTTATTTTCAGCCGTTGTTTCACAATTCGGAAGCGTCAACTTCGTCAGAATCCGAATTTGCTTCCGCTGCTTCCGAACCGGTGGACCAAAAATCCTCTACCCTGGCTACCACACAAGTTGCCGATCCCATTCCTCAGGTGTCTTCCTCGGAGTCGTTCCAGTTCGACCGCTCGCCCTCGCCCACGGAGGTCACCGTTGTGCATCGCCGCTCCGTTAGCGATCACGTAACTCCTTCCCTTGCTCTCCTGCAAGCCGAAGCCGCGGCCTCGCGATCAAGTGTTCCTCTGGAAGACGACGAGGACAAGGACGAGCAGCGCGATCTGATAACGGTAAGGTGGCATTGGTTTTCGGGTATTTCATGCGTTATTTCAGGACAGTCCTCGGCTTGTTCGACAGCGAATCGTCACCGGTCGCAAGAACGGCTCCGGCTCTCGACTTTACGACAGCCGTTGCAAAAGCCAAGTCCTCCTGGGAAGCTCCGAGGTTCAAAAGGAGAAGCCGGACGTGGCGATGCTGAACCAAACCTGTGGCGGTGAACTTGACAGAAACTTGTCCAACTCGACTCCATCTATCAACGAAATCAAGGGAACTCAGGACCTGAAGAAGAAGTCCAAGAACGCACCGGCTCCCGTGAATCGAAGGACGTCGAGCATATCGGTTTGCGAGGCTCGCAATTCTCCTATTAGAAGCTCGTCCACTTCGTGGATCGGGGGTGCTTATGCTGCGCATCAGGTATGACTACTCATGTATATTATTTGTGGTTAATTAATTCTGGTTTTGTAGGGAGTGACCGCGCCTATTCCAATCCGGAAGAAGGGATCTATCTCGCAGTTGAACCAATCGGTCGACTTGAACCAAAAGTGAGTACTTGTTTGAATCTACAATCTGATGAGTGTACATTGTTCTCACACCTGAAATTTAACTCTGCTTGCACGTCATTCTTCTCACCTAATGTGCTTCGCTTACTGCTTTACCCTACGGCCCCTAACTTTCGATGTTCTTTCCTTTCCTCTCTATGCTACTATGTTCTGTCCGGATCGGTTGCCTGCTAACGCTTCCTTTTAGTTTCGAACGAACAGGAACTCTGTTGAGGAAAAGCTCTACATCTCAACTGACGTCGCGATTCAAGTCCTTATTCTCAAGAGGAAGCACTTCGTCGTTGAATGCTGTGGCCCCAAACATGGCCACTCCGGACTCTCCCGTTTATCAAGAGCTCTCAGGAGCATCTCGGAAGTCACCTTCGCTGATCACTAGGTTTGGGATGATGCGGCGCGAGAAGAGCGACATGTCTATCTTTATTGCTAGTTCTCTCAGGACTCGGAAGATGTCGGAAGCTCTACCCTCGCCGAGGCCCCGCACGCTAGAAGATTTTGTGGCGCCAACCACGAAGAAACTTACGAAGTCGGACTCGAAGATGGAAGAACCGCGCGTGAAGATGCGGGAGAAGACGAAGCCCCCGCCTGAAGGCACTTCGTCCTCGAACGATCGCCGATCGTTCCGGCGGTCCTTGGATGAAACGGCGCTACGTTTTTTGCGAGGCGGAAGCAAGAAAAAGAAGGAAGCCATAGAAGCTGGGCCTCTGGAAGAGAGCATTTATGAAGATCCCGATCAAGAAGATGCCACGAAGTTCGAAGGCGGTGATGTTGTGGCAGCGCCACCTGAAGAGCATCGACCGCGAGTTGAAGACTTTCTGGATAAGGTACCCACTCTGGATGAAGAGCTTGAGCGGGATGCAAAAAGTGACGATGCACTTGACGATCCCGACAAGATGACGACTTTGCAGCGACGACGAAGAGGTTTGACTCCACGTAAGGAAGATAGACTGAAGCATCGATTACGGTAAGTGGAGACATGGGGCGCTTATGTTTATTTACTTAAAATGTGCCAGCATGTTAATCCTTTAATCTCCTTCGTTTTCCTATCGCTTTTTGGATTGAGTTCTCCTCTGGTCTATCCCTTTCGTCACTCAGTCACTCAGATTCTCCTGCGCACGTTTGTATGCACAGTGGATAGCAACAGCCATGACAGTCGACAGATGTCACTGCGCCTCGTTGCTGACCTCGCTCAAATTCATTGTTTTCACTAGCCTAAACCAAATATCCGTTTTGGGTTTACACTGGCTGCTGTATACATTCAAATTGGACTTGTGGACTGAAGGGAAACTCACAGGCTTCTTTTTCCTTCTTCTCCCCTGTGCTTTTGCTTGTTTTATGCAAATTGCAAATCACCCTACGTTCTGTGCTGTGTTGAAGGTGTGTGGTGGTGGCGGGACAAAATGACGAGGAAAGTCGAAAACACTCCGACGAGGCTAATCTCTGCGCGTCGGCGATCGATCCTCTTTCAGAAACTCGGCGAAGATCGAGGTCGTTGCAAGATTTGAATAATCATTTTTGTTCGTTCGTTTTAGGGCTGACGGCCATGTAGAGAAGAAGCGCGACAAACCGAAAGATACTCGATCCGTGTTGGGCTTTTTGAGCATGCGTCATAAGAAGAAGGTAGGCCTAACTGTAATATTTTAATTCTAAGCTTGCTCTTCAGAAGCCGGAGCAGAGAAGTCTTGTAAACGTGGTGAATTCTATGAATTCGATGGGACCTTCGCGCTCTTCGATCAGCTTTGGCCCGATTCCCGATTCTCCGATGGCAGTGGCAGGAGAGCAGCAGTTCTCCGACGGAACCAGCGTCCATTCGATGCCAGGTATGTTTTTTCATTGATATGTGAAAGTGGGTGTAAAAACGGGAATTCGAAAACGTGCGTCAGCGTTTCTTGCTTGAACATTATTGTTTTGAAGAACAACGCGCTGGTATGGAGGAGGCTAAGGGAGAATGCGGAGGGAAAGCGTCTTCGTTTATTGAGTCACCACAGTTCAACGCCATAGAAAGGCTTGCAGTCGTTCGATTGATCTGCTCGCTTTTGGGTGTTTTGAATTTCGCTATAATTTCAATGGCTTCCGAAGGGAAGAGTCCTTTTTTAAGCTGTAAAAGGCTGTCGATCTTCCATCACCGATCTACTGGAGATCTTCGACAAGATTCACCCAAGGAACCACCATCTCAGGAAAAGCACGCGACGGATCTTTGGTTCGGTGAATCCAAACTTTCGGTTTTTAATCCTACAGAGATATCTTATTCTAATGGATTGTATGGGCAACCTGATCTGGATTCCGATGATCTACTGGAATCCAGTTTCTGTAGCATCTTGTCTTCGAGGAGACAGTCGCTCGTCCCCTCAACGATCGACGAAGAAGGCATTTGGCGTCCGGGATCCCAAGAATCGCTAGTGGAAGTGGCCGTGCACCCTCGGACCAGCCGCCGAAGATCTGGAAGCCTAGCTGACGTCGCCAAGTTGATAGCTCCCGGTTGTCCTCTTCTTGGCACTTCGATGTATCGCATCCACGAAAGCGAATGCGACCTCAGCCATTCGAAAATGGAAAAGTCGAAGTCAAGTTCACAGTTGAACCTCCTCATGGCTACCCCGGTGATTGTTCCTCAGGGCATTGAGTTGCAATGCGGCTGCAGCATAAGCGGAACAAGTGTTAAGGAGCGGAACCCTGCGAAAATGGTTCAAAAGAGCGCTTCGATGCCTAGATCCACGAAAAGCCTGTCGGCAGATGGTTGGGGTGCCAAGAAAAAGATAAAATTATGGAAATCTAGAATGAGTTTGAACGGAACTGTGGTTTTCCGCAGTACGCCATCTCCTGAACCGGCTCAGTTGGAGAGAAAGAAGTCCACAATTTCTATTATCTCAGGTGGTTCTTTATGAATTTCTTAAAGTGGGGATAATTTTTGTAGTTCTGCAATGTGATCGTTGTTAATAACGGATTCCTTGTTTTCCAGGTCGCCTCGATTCAATCTCCAGTCGACATTCCCAAATCTCCTTGGGCGCGGTTTCCAGTGCCAGCAAGCACCTGAGTGCTGATGACATCTTCAGCATCATCACTTTGTAAGCTAACAAACATTATTTGGAACTTATTACCTAAGTATTTTGCAGGTCTAGGAAGAAGTGGGAAGATCTCGATATCTGGACATCCGAACCGGGTTCCTGGTCTATCAAGTATCCACACATCAAGGACATATCCTCTCGGGAGCGCAAGAAGCAAGACACCATCCACGAGCTTTACGTGACGGAGAAGCACCACTGCCAAGTTCTGATCTTCCTTCAACAGGTCAGATTTTAGTTCTTGTATTATATAACCTACGGATTTTATAGGTGTACCAAGTTGGAGTTCAACAGTACAACATCCTCTCGCCAAATGAGCTGAACAACCTGATCCCCGATGTCCTCGATTCCCTGCTCGACTTCCATCTTTCCCTCCTACGAAGGATCCGGCAACGGTGCGATGAATCGCCTGTCGTGAGGACCGTGGCGGATATCGTTTACGATGAGTTCACCCACGGCAAATTCATGCAAGCTGCTGTCACCGGGTACACGAATCTCTGCCAACACAAAGATCGCTCAAGTCACCAGTACGAAGTTCTGATGAGCAAGAATTCCCGCTTCAGGAAGTACTTTGAGGTTCGCGCAAAGCGTTGATTGCTGGTTATCAGTTTGAGTGCTTCAGGCCATCGAGAGTGATTCCAGATACAAGGATAGGTCGTTCAAGTACTGCCTGTTGCTTGTTGCTCAGAGACCGACCAAGTACACGATTCTGCTGGATCAGCTGAATAAGCAAGAAGGCACCGAAAACAAGGCCGAGGCTGTTCGAGCTCACGAATCCGTTCGGAGCTTCGCCAAGAGGCTCGACAATAACCTTGCCGTCATGGAGCTCCACCGAAGATGGGACGTCATCCAGAGTGGAATCGATCGTTCCACGTACGGAAAGTACCTCGGCGAGAAGTTCACCTACGAGGACATGACTTACTCCAGTCCTGAAGATCAGCGCGTTATTCACTGCATCGGACAGGTCCTGATGCCTAACGTGAAGGAAGATCGAAATGACAGTATGCTCATCGGTGCTTGGATCTGGATAACAGCGGAACTTTTCAGATGTTCTCATGCTGCTGTTCGATGATATCCTCGTGTTCTTCCACACAAAGAACAACAAATATATGTTCTACAACCAGCAGAACCATGTATGTTACCTCAGCTTCTTTCAGTCCTTCATTCGAAGTGTTTAAGGATAGCGTGATAGCCGTAAAAACTCTTCTGGTCCGACCGATTGCTCGGAAAACAGCCCTATTTCTTGTCGTTGTGGATCACCGGAAGACTGACATAGTTGAAGTTGCGTTCCAAACCAAGACCGACTTGAACCATTGGATGATAGCTTTCAGCGCTGCCAAGGAACGACCATTGTGTGAAGGTATGTTTGTTTTTTTTTTCTCTCGCTTCCTAAGCACTGTAGTCTTCTCCGTTCTTACACAAACGCTAAACTGGATTCGACAGAGGTGGATAGTTTGGGAGAAAAACGTTTATTTAGTGGCGTAGCCACTGTGCATTTCCTCTCGGTTTTTGTAACCCAAAACAATTGATGGATTAGATAGCGCGAACGATTGCCCTGCGATGCGCAAAAGTTGCGACGCGAGGTAATTTATTTGGGGTTAGTTTCTGTCACATCACCTCCGTAGATACACACCAAGGTATGCGTGTATATTTGCTCACCGGCGCTACCGTAGGTGGGCGACCGACCAGAAGAAGGTCGGTTGAATCCATCAAAGCGACATTTGTCATTCGGGTGTAGTTTTCCTTTCGCCTTACGCGCGCGAAGATCCTGCACGTCGCGCTCATCGCCGTTGTAACACTGTAGAGGAGACAAATGCACCGGCCGTCCTCATGTAAAAGGCATCTCGCCTTGTGGCTGCATCGCGCGAGCGCCGCAATGAAATCTTCTTGAATGAGTTGTTGCAATTGTTGTCAGTGTCAGCGATGAAACGGGGAATGATGAAGATGATCGTAGCCGATCAGCGCGAGAGATTCACGCACAAATCGAATTAAGTCGGAAGACGACGGATATCATGGCAATACGACCCGAATTTCGAGTTTTACACAATGTTGCGACTTGTGAGCCGCGTGGGATTAACGCGAAGAAACACAACCGAACACAAGAACATGTTTGAGCGTTTGAAAATGCCTTAGAAGAGTGGGAAGTGGCGATTGCGTTTAGGGGCTTGATGGAATACTATGGTCCCCAGAAATTGATGGGACGGTTGCTCCGTTCATACGGATGTGTGTTTGTGCGGGAATGGCAATGTTAATGAATCGGGCGCAGAATGTTTTCCGGCCTTGTATACATATAATGCGCGTGTGTGTCTTCGCTAGTCGATCGCCGTTTGGTTGGATTTAATTAGAGAATTTTAATTTCCCTTTAAGCGCAAACGCCTGAGGGAGTTTTGTTGCGCACACATGTAAACACTCTTCTTCATCATGCTCGTCATTAGGCTCGATTCGTTTTGGCGATACCCTCGCCGAGACCCGAGTCGAGGAGCGCTTTGAAACAATGCGAGAGCTGGTCCCTGCTAACCGGAGCGCTGCTAGCGGCCGTAAATCACAATTAGCGACGAAGAAAGTTGTCGAATTTCTCGCCTCAAGTGCCACAGCCGTTGTTTACGCTATTAGAAGCACCGGGACAGTAGAGCCAATTGATCATCAACGCATCTAACACCTGTAGAACATTTGCTCCCGGCGAGCGATGATGGCAAAAAACTTGTACGAATATTTGTCTTCGAGGAAAGCGACGGGAGCAACTGTTCCTCGGGAGCGCTGAGAAGCGATCAGGATCGTTTTGAGCAGCATTCAAAGAGATTTATGGCCGCCGATAATTGTATAACAAGTCCGCAGACACGATGCGAATGTTTCCTAGTTGGACTGGTAAAACTCGAACCAGGTTTTCTGAAAATCGCAAACTCGCGACAGTCGACATTGCAAGCAGCTGCAAAAGTGGCGGTTTTTTGGATGTTAATTTTGTGGATTTACGACGGTTTTTAAGACGATTTACTTTGTTTTAGTTCGGCGAGCACCTTCGCAGAACCAACGTTTGGACGGAGGCTGTGAAGTCGACCACTGCTGCGACCAAGGATATTCCCAAGAAGTCGAAATGGAGAAATGGGAGCGTGAGCTTTGCGATCTGTTCGGTAATTGTGTAGGTTTGAATTGCGTTTGTGATTTCGGCGTTTCAGCGAAGAGATCTGCAGAGGAAAAGAAGTTCGTGGACTTCTTCAATCGTCGCATGGAGTGGATGGACGAAGTCGAACGTCACTTCGGCAAGGTTCCTGGCCGACAACCTAAGGACTCGGCCACCGCTGAGCGTTTGAGGATGCTGGTGAAAGGCCGATATGCCGAACTCAAGAGCACGAGGCACTTGGCCCTAGATTCCTTAATCGAGAAAGCCGAAGCGTTAAGGATGAACTCCGTCATGGACTTCATCGACAACGTGCACGACTTGAAACACGCGCCGTCGTCCGATAGCGGACCGTCGACCGCCGAGGAAAGCGATGACACCACCGCCTCCGGAAGTTCAAGTGGACGCATAAAGCCCAGGAGGATACGCACATTCCACGGAACCGTGGAAGGGCAAGAATCCAGAAAAAGTTAGTGGATTTAATTTTTTGCGTGTATTAAAATGTCATACAGAGGAGGGAATTCGTCGTCACACGACTGTTCCCCATCTGGAATCCAGTACGGAGCTGAGTCCTGATGACGAGGAGGAAGCGCTCCACAAGATCATGTCACTGACTGGATCCGGAAGGCAGCGCAAGGCCGCAAGGGCGCTCATCAGAACCACCGTCAACACTCAAACCGAGAACAGCAAGTTGAAGAGCGATCTCGCTCTGTAAGGAATTTGTTGTGTGGAACTGGATTTTCATTCATTTTTCTTGTAGGAAGGAGGCTCAAATCGCCGCCCTGAAGATGCGAAAGACGACAATTGGTTCATCGGACACCTTGGAGCAACTGCGTACCAAGCAGATCGAGCTCCAGCGCCAGGACGAGCAGGCGAAGATTCAGGATGAACTGCGAAAAGATCGTCTCAAGCGCCTCGAGGAGGAACTCGAACAAAAAACGGTTAGTATTTGCGTAAGGCGAACTTCACAATCGCTTTCATTGATTCCTGCGAAGGGGCTATCAATCTTCATTAGTCGATGCTCATAAACTGCGGGACGTCGCGTGTGCGCGCAAAAACGTTGTCGTCGGACTTAATCTGTTAAAACAATGCTCGCGCTATTCGAATCGTCGTTGCGAAAATTGTGTTAACATAGAATGAAGATAGTTTTTACTGGTTTTACGTGGAGATAGTTTTTACTGGTTTTACGCTTGACAGAGTGCTGCGCTGACTCAATCAAAAGCAGTCGTTGACGCACGATTATTGTAGATACAACTTCAACAAAGGGAAAACGAGCTGGAAGTCAAATGGCAGGTGTACTACGAGAGAACACGCAACCCATGTCAGCCTCAGAATCCTACCGTCGTGATCGAAGAAGGCTGCTCCACTCAGGCCTCGCCCACAGTTCTTAACGGAGCATCCCGTCTTCAGCCTCAGCCGAGCTTTAGGCAAGGTTCTGCCGTCCTCCTCGACCAGGCGCGAGCTCCGTAAGTTGTGATTCCTTAAATCCAGTCGCTAATCGAATGATGTTTCAGCCGAAGCCCTCAGCGGAACTCTCCTGCCCATCCGCAAGCGATGAGCTTGTCGGCCATGCAGAATCTCGTTACGAAGACTGAAAGCAAGAAGAAGAGCAAAAAATAATTCCAGATATCCCATTCTTGCCCATAATCCGGGTCGTTTTTCTTTACTAGTCACCTAACCTTATCACTTTTGTTTAATGCTTTTTGATTAATACGGACTAACTGCATTTGAGATGCCTTCAAATTGTTAATGCTCAATTTTCAATATTCTATTGGTTCGTTCTGACTTCTTGCGTCTCCCCTCTCCCTCATGTGTATTACAGGCAAAAATTGGGTACCTTTCCTTCTCTTCCTTCTCAATACTGCGTCATTTCCCTGTGTGTAGAACAACTTTGTTTTGCGTTGTGATGTACTGTTATACCCCTAAAGACAAAATGAACGATTTTATTGTAAAGTCACTCGCGGAGGGATTTGATCCACTGCTGATTCAGCTCTGCCTGCTTGTTCTTGTCCGCTTTGATCTTCTGGCGCCGCTCTCCTCGCCTTTTGTAGCGTCCGTTCTCATCAACGTCATCGTATCCATCGATTCGCGTGTCCAGATTGAACGGCGGCCGGTCTTCGAAGGGCGAAGCCCAGGATTTCGTGGATTTCGACGTGTCCTCCGTCGTCTTCTCCTTCGGTTTTTCCTTTTTTTGTCTCGATTTCATCCAATTCTGGGACTCCTGGAAGAGAAGTTCAGTAGGTCAACCTCCGAATCAATTTACCTTTTCTCTCCGCTTCATATTCGTCGGGTTGAGGCCACGATTGAGCCGAGGAGCCCGAGTCGAGGTTACGAAAGTCGCCAGTTGCCTGGCGACGCCCGCGATCTCCAAGCGACCGATCGACGCCGAGCGGATTTGGCTTCGTGGAAACGGTTTCTAATAACGGGGATCAGACGGGGGAGCCGAGGGACATGCAGGCCTGATGGGATTAAGATTAACCCGGTCGGATCTCTTTCGGCATGCAAATCCTCCGGATTCCTCGCTTCACTGTTTCCTAAGACGTTTTCGACATTGCGAGATAAGATCGTAGAAGGTGACGGGAGTACAAGTCGGTTTGTGGCAAGTTTGAATCGAGGCAACGATAGCATCGCGGAAAGTGCCGCCAGATGTAAATCACCACGTTTCTTCGCCTGTTCTACACGCTTGTTCCTGTCAGCTCCTTTCGGAGCGCCCGTCCCCAGTGGTCAGCCGCCGATCGGCGAAGTGATCAGCGCAGGGTCGCCGTCGATAAGGATCGGCGCTTTTATGGACAAATTGCTTTTTGATAGGAGTTACGCAAAGGTGATTAAGAGATATCGGATTAAGCTCCCGAAAGGGCGCGTGTGTGGCCTGGAAGCGCCGAGGATGTCACAACAATCGACGGAAGCGATTTGACCCGAGATGGGCGGCGGAGCAACGGACCATGGCTCGTGCGGAAGAAGTTGCAGGAAGCAAAGCACTTTTGGCTCGTGCATAAATTAATAGGCACAATCGCTGATGGATGATTGTTCGGCCGTGCTCGATGTTTTGGAATGCAGTAGCAGGAGTCAATCTGGCGGAGAAGCACGGGCAATGGTGCAGGGAGGGCACGGGTGCAGGAAAAGACGCGTCTAGTCTGAAAACATGGATCAGACAACTCTAAAACTGTTCTGAGACAAGACATCTAAAGTTATTTGCATATTCCAGACGATCGGACCGGTCTTCGACTTGCGCTAGTTGCGAATGGCTTTTTCAGACATTCTTCCACACGTTCCACACCCCAACTTTCTAGACGTCTGGGTCTCCCGATCTCACTGCCCTTTCAGAACCATAAATGCGTCCGTTTTGTCCTCATCTCGTGTGTTAATCACGAAAACATTCGGCGATTAATGACTCAATAATTCAATTTACAACCCCCAAAGTGACACTTTTAGCGGTGCGTCAGTTCTCCTCGGATTGTTCGCCCTGTGGCGCAATTCCCGCTTGCGCAACCGACCAACGAATGACCCTCTCGCGATATAAACATCTTCCGGGCGAGATATTAAATATTGAACAAGTGCCCAAGCTATTAGTTAAAATTCATTTCTTTTGTCGTCTCGGTCGTCGATTTCCATTAATTGTCATTAACAAAAGAGGAAACGGGGATGAAGGGGAATAATAAATAACACTTGCACAACAACTCTGCGGAGTACGGTAGTGGTGGCGGTGGAGGAGGAAGGAGGAGGACAGAGGCTGCGAAGGTCCTAACACGGGATACTGTACAACGTTAGATTCTATTTATATAATAATTATGGTAAAAGCCTTCGAAACTCTTTCTGGTACAACAGATCTCGGGATTTGGTTGGTTGGAGGAGCCCGTTTTCGTGTGCGGAGATCGCTGTAGAGGAGCCTAGGACTCTACGTCGTGGTCCTCCTGTTTCAGGGGCGATGGCACTCTTGAGGAGTTTTTGGAGGCGTTGTGGACGCTCTGCGGCGACGACTTCGGACTGACGCTCTGACGTTCGGATTCTGAATTTAAGAGGAACATTAGGAATTGGAGTCATAAAGACGCGGAACGAGGCTTAATCGAGGGTCTCTGGGGTGTTGTATCTTTGCCGCCAGCTTGTTTGAATTTTCCGTGAATTTACACTAATTAGCGGTGGCGGAATTCGGCGGCTCTGATTAATTGCCGCCTGTTGCTGCTGGAGTCCTGCAGCCTCCAGGGAGCGTAAATGGAGTCCTCGCGCGGCGGTGGGTAATGGCAGCAGCAGCCGAGAAGCGCCGGGGAAACACACTCGCGCCCCAGGGCACAGCCAGCCGAGCACATCCTGTCGGCGAGTAAGGGACACCTACACCCCGAAAACCGAGCGAGCACTCCTGTTTGCTTTGATTGCTTGTAAACGTGTAATCAATTAGCATTAAAATGATTTATCGGGACCTTGTCCCCTTGGTTAGGCAGTACACGGCTCCGACTCACCCAGCGAAGCGCTTTGTGTTGACGCGCGTTTTGTGTTGATTAGATAACCGGCCGCTACCCGAGGGCCGCAAACGTTCTATTCGCTTTTTGTGCTTTTTAAAGAATTTTTTCGCTTTTTAATCGTTTGCTTATAACTTGTTTCTAGATCTACAGTATCCCGGAAAGTTGTCGGAGGGAGTTCGAACAAAACGGATTACAGGAAGCGAGAAAGAACTGAGGAAGACGAGGGCAAAGAAGGGAAGCGAAGCGAAAAACGGCGTCCGTTATCGCACAGAAGTTTTTGCCCGCAGCACCCTAATCCCTCTGTCTGTTTGTTCAAAAGCGGATTTTACGCAAAGAATTGATTAGGATGGCGAACAAGGAGACGAACGCCGGAAGAACCCTTGTTGACAGAAACCCAGGATACCAAGGAAGGAGAGGACTCACCGTTGGGAGTGGTCGAAGCAGGAGGTACGCTGAGCGACATAGGCGACGAGGCCGAGGTTGGAGTGACGAGCAGATTGTTTAAGAAGAGGTTCGGGACTCCGACACGCTGCTGCTGCTGCGCCATGAGAGCCAGGATGTCCGGACGCATGCCGCCGTTGGGGAATGGCATCGAGGCCGCCGCGGGGTTCATCCGGGACATCAGCGCCATCGTGGCCATCGTTTGCTGCTGCCACATCGCTGGGTTGAAGGGAAACGGAAAGCTGACCGGGGGTTGCATGGATGGAGGGAACACCGCGGAGGCCTCCTGAGCCTTCGAAGCCAGAGGAGTCGGGCTGCCGGTCGGAGTGGATGTCGAGGGAACCTCCGCCGTCTCCGACTTCTCGTTCTCGGCGGCATCGTTGATTGTGTCGGCGATCGACCAAATCTTGGAGCCCCCGGACGAGGCGGTGTTCTTTCGGGGCGTCGTGGACTCTGTTTCCGTCGACAGATTCTTTTCGTCGGAGCCACTCGTCAAGGACTCGTCGAGGGAACTGCCTAAACAAAACAAAAGATTAAGAAAATTCCTCAAAACCAGATCTCACCGTCGTTTTTGATCTGGACGTCCGAAGAGAAGCTGATGGAGCTGGAGGGTCTGTCGGCGGGGTCGATGTCTTCGTCATCGTCCTCTCCCGTTCTGTTCCTGGGACTCCAAGTCATCTTGTTCTCCTTCTTGAGTCTTCTTCTCGCGTTCGCGAACCACGTGGACACCTGAGTGAGCGACATACCCGTGATCCTGGCTAGCATGTACTTGTCCGCCTTTGTGGGGTACGGGTTCTTGCGGTGCTCGTTGAGCCAGTGCTTTAGGGGCGCCGTGGTTTCCCGCGTGGCGTTCTTGCGGCGGCCGTCGATCCCGATCGGGTAAGGGTGGAATCCCATGTCGCCTCCGAGGAAGAAGGGGATAGTCGGGATCGGGCCGATCGCGTGGTTGGCTTGCATCAGGTCGGGCTTTATGTCAGCGATGCCCTGGAGTCCTGGATACATTGCCGGAAATTGGAGTCCCGCTTGGGCGGCCATGGCGCGGAAAGCTTGTAGATCGGGCTGCGAAGGCGGCAGGAGGGAGTTGGCGGCGGACGTGGTCGGAACCGCGGGCCCAGCGGGGAAGCCCGGGAATCCGGGCGCTCCGGCGAACAGCGGCCCGTTCTGGAGCAGTCGAATGGGGTCGTTGTTCATCTCTGAGGGTACCTGGAACAAGCATGACGGTCAGAGAGATACAGTAATTAGCCGAACAGGAGTCGAGTCGCGGAACACGAAAACAGCGATTCGCCTCCACTCGTCTCCGCGAGTACAAGCGCAAGAGATCGCGCGCGGCCTCCGATGGCGGCGCGGAGCCGGAGGGCGGAGATTCGCACAAGGCGGGGCGCGATTAGAAGAACAGATTAAGAAGCAAAATAGGTACATTGCGGTGATTGATAGGATTATGAAATTGTCAAAAAATCGTCGACACCCCGGGGGTGCGAAGGGGACCCAAAAGAGAATCGATTCGGAGAAGTTGGCTGGAGAGGTTCACGCTTCTGAACACGCGTAATCGCGACCGCAGAACAAGCAGACGGTGTTGTTTTGAACCGGAGTGAAAGTGGGAAAACACGAACAGAAAACAGAGAAAAGCACCTGCGGAGGAACGCTGGAATCGCGAATTCAGGCGTCACCTTTTTTGAGAAACGGATTTTGGAACGGAAGCAGGGACAGGAAAACAGGAGTCGGAAAAGAGTTATTTGATATAGGGCGATGAAAAAAGCATGCAAAAAAATATAAGGGTCTTTAAGAAAGAAAAGAAGAGCGGACGTGCGTGGAGAGAAAGCAAAGAATGTACAGAAGCACCGAAGACGGGAGACCAAAATAAGGAAAGGAAGAGCAAAGTGGGGCTTATGGAGATAATGGAACGCGGCTTGCAGACGGCGGCTGCGCTTGATTCGCGATTCGGGAAATTAGAATAAGCGCCGTTCGGAATATCGTTTCTTAATTAGAAGACGCCTTCGTGGTGTTTGTTTGCAGCGGATACAGTAGACACTTAACGATTGTCAGGGATGCGAACAATGCCGTGTTTGGCGTGGCGCGATGGTCGCTGGAGGAGGAACACGGCAACAAAAACCGTCGAGGAGCATCGGGGATGCTGTCGGCGACGCATCGTGGTGGTCAATCAGTCCTCCGTGTGTCGACTTCGTCAGCCGCGGCGGCAGCAAAGTGGAGTCAGTTCCGAAGGCACGCCTAATGGGGGAGGGGCGAGCGGAGGAGACCCTCGAGAGCGCCGCCGCCTCACTCGCTGCTGCGATTTCTGATTGCTTGTCGAACACGTTGTTCTCGCGTCGTAGGCTCGTTATGCGAGTGTCCCGCGAGGGCGCCGCCCCTCGGCGCTCCGATTGGCGCTCCCTCGCCTCCCGCGACCTCCTCCAGGCTACGGTAGCGGCCGCGCTGGTTATGTCGACATGACTTACACAGATTGATGGAGGCAATGACGCCGACAGCAACAAGTGGGGCGGACGGAAGTCGCGGGTGGCCCAGAACCCTAAATCACGCCGACGTTAGGCGTTTACTCATTCGCGGTTTCGCCCGGAGTGTTTTGAAAACGAACCCGGCCGGTGTTTATGCAAATCAGAGTCGAGATACTCGGGTTTCAGCGCTAGAAGCAGAAGCAGCAGCGGAAAGTTTACACCAAAACGCGGTGCGCGGCAACCACGGCGGAGCTGTCAGCGCATGTCACATGAGGAGAAATCGGCGATGTTTGCACAAAGAAGGAAGAATACTAATAAAAGCGGCTTAACTGTCAGCCGATCCGAGACCCAGCTTCTGAGGGTCTCAGCCTCGTCTCGAGAGCTCAAGGACGCGCACGGATTCCCACTCGCGATGACTCAATCGGGAGCCCATAAAGAGAGACGAAGAGGGGAATCGTAGGAATCAGTAATTAATGAGTGTGTTCACAAGGCTGTAAAGGAGATTGGATATAGATATCAGGTGGACAGAGCGAGCGGACAGCAGCAGCAGGAGATCATCTGAGATATCAGTTAGGGAGAAGACGATCGTAAATCAGTAAACCCGAGTACCACTGGAGAAGAGGTCGCGTCAGTCGCGCGGAGTACGGGCGAGATCCGCCACGAGAAGACGTCGAGAAGGAGAAGTACTCCTCGTCTTCTGAGGGCCGAGAATATTCGCAGATTAGGGCCGTCGAGGGGAGTCAAAGTCCCAAGCCGCCGCTCTTAGCACGGTAGCATAAGCAGATTCACGCGAGAGAGGGCTCTTGGCACTTGGCTCGCTTTGAGCAAAACACGCGTTTGAGGACGCCGATGGACAAGGCCGGTTTTGTAGCAGATTCGGGACATGCTCGAGAACTGTTGGAAATTAAGAAAATGGTTTGAATTTGGACGCGGAAACATCACGCGAAGAGAAAACAGCACAAGCTTTGAAGATTAGAGCTTGTAGGACATAAACTATAATTTTTGAAATTAGTGAAAAGGTTTAAAATCCAATTTAATGTTGCTGATACAAAGGGCCCATATATATTTCAGCTCTAGACTTACTGTTTCTACTTTGGAGCTTTGAAAATTGAGTGCAGTTGCTTTCAAATACAGAATTAAGTGTATCTATCAGTCATCGTCCACGTACCAACAGGGCTTTCAACCTGTTTTCCTGTCTCAAAATTTGTAAATTATCTGTAAACTCAAAACCTTGATTGATATCCTCCAAACTCGGACCCACCACAAACACTCCAAACAATAACTCGACACCGACTAAAGTGGCGTCGCCGCCAAAGCCTCGTCGGACGTCCATCGGTCGTCAGCAACTTGTCACTTACGGGCCAGTGAACCTGTTTTGACGGCGGCGGCAGAGATCGCCCTTGCCGCTTTGTACTCAAAACCAAACTCCCAATCACCGTATCCGCGCTGTCTTAGCACCCCGAGTACAAGTTCGTACTAATACGTCTTCTCTCGGCTGTTTTCCGGTTCGAACCCTGTTCCAACCTGTGGATCAGTGTCGCCTCTCTTCGCAGGTGGGGCGAGAGGCGTTCCGGAAGACGACGACTTGCAACTAGCCGCTTTTGTTTTTGCTCGATTGAAGCGATTCTCTCCTTATTAGGAGCGCCGATTAGAAGTGCAGATGTTCCTTGCAATCCTTCGCCCGTCTCCGGTGAATTTGCATAATTCCTTTTCGGTGGCAGATGTGCCTTTCAAAGACAAATTCAAAAGTTGTCACAGCTCGCCGTCGGAGGCGCGAACAGGTGTCATCGCAAGTGTCCCTCCGGGGAAGTTTAAACCTTCGTTGACCGTGGAAGTTCCTCCGCCCTCCTTTCGAGGGCTTGAAAAAGGCAGTGTTGCTTTCCTACTCCGGAAGGATGTTGCAAGGGGAGTCCAGACAAAAACAGAACCGCGGCGGACCTCCTGCACAAAGCGGCAGCAGCCAGCCGGGAGGCGCGATAGACGCCGGACGAACAAACTAGCCACAATCAATCGATTGGGAGAAGCGGAGAATGAATCACGCTTCTCTTCCTTCGCCTTCGTTTCGCGCAAAACGACTCATCTCCTTCTCCACTCTGCTTTCGCTCTCCAGAGTCCTAAATTCACGCGTCGAGACCGCAATTGCCAATAAATCAGGACGATTGCGTCGGGCACCTGTCCTCGCCACGGCTCCGAACGACCGCCGCCGACCGAAGAATCAAAACTTTCGCACGCGCAAAGTGCGAAAACGACAACGTTGTGGGTGGATTAAGAATGCAACAGAGAGAGCGTCTGGAGTCGTAAAACGGCGAGGATAATCATTCTCCGTTGGATCAACTTGCGCAACGTTTTGTTTCTTTAATCCGCGCGATTCGACTCCCGTGATCCGATTAGGCGTGCGTGAACTCCGCGTTCTTCTCATCCCTCCCCGGCCTCTATTTACTCTCTTTAGTCATCTCGATGACAGGGCCACCATCACAAGGGGATCCTCTCGCCTCCGCCGCCGACATCTGCGCGTTTATCTCCTCTTCACAGTCGATTAAGCGGCGCGCGCCATATTACATAATGAAGATGATGAGAAGGGTCATGTTTATGCTCACGCAAACAGTTATTTTCGTCGTTGGAGAACCAGAGTTGAGGGAGAGCTGGATGCAGGCTGGGAGGAGACTTGGACCCAGAAGTTAGTCTAGAGATCGAGTTTGTTCTTGCCTTTTAGAAGTCCTTTAAAAACCTATGACTTTAAATAAAAAATTGAAAGAAATTTGAGCGTTTAGTCCCTAGTCAAACAAAAGAAGTTAAACGGTGCAGGCGTGAACGGCGCCACCTGCAGGCGGACATATGGGCAGAGAACCTAATGACCTCAATTATCGCCTTTTGGGGCTCGATTCGTGTGGTGTGGATTATGTAAGCGATATATACCGTAGGCTAATTGACGGTTCGCTGTCGTCGGCGGCGTCGCAGCTCGACGTGGATAACAGCGCGTTTGGTGGCGCGTTGTAAAGATTGATAGGGCCACGAGTGGGACGAGCGAGGGAGAAACTCAGGAGCCGCGATATTTCACTTGTCGCGGTGTCAAACAGATGTCATAACAAGGCGCCAGCCGTGAGAAGCTGGATTGTTTGCGCCGCAGAAGACGATCCTCGGCGGCCGGCTGGCTGATCCGAAGCGACAGTTGCCAGGAAGCGCTCCGAGGGTTCCAGGTGCGTCGCGAGGCTAATCGAGGGACCTTGAGAGCGCTCCCGTAAGGGTGACAAGCGGGAGATTGCGATTGTTAGTTGAGGGAACCGGTTTTTGTCAGGTTTTGATAGTGTGTTGGGATAACAGATGTGTGGTCGAGCGGTGGCATATCGGAAGAATAATGAAGTCGTCGATAGAATCTGCAAAATTGAGATTGAATTCGAGGGTTTATGACGGAGATATGTGTTTAAGGTTCTCGAAAAAACAAGGGATCAGATTGATGGTGGTCGCGAGACCGGGGATCGGATGTACTTGAGCTGGTGGTGGTGGAGTACTTTTGGAGATTCATAGGGAAAACAAAAGGGGTAGCAATGAGTACTTCGAGATTGGGGGTTTTAAAGAAAATGGGTTGAAAGAATTGAGTAAAGGGTCCTTGAAACGTGTAGTCAAAGAACAAACAAGATTTTGTGAGCATTCAATAACTTTTATATAAGCTTTGATTCCACGTAAAATCCTCCACATCACGAATCTCTCTTCAATCGCCATTTCGAATCTCTTTTCCAAATCTCTCGTTCTCATTAACGTTTTCCAATTACTCGCGCTCCCGGGGGCCGCGTGTCGCCTGTTTTCGGGTCCGAGGAGGTGCTATCACCGGCGCCTCATCTGCCCTCGACCACTCGGCCACCGCGGCAGCTGTTGCCAACCTAACCCATCACTCAAACGAACAACTCGCGGCGTCGTTTCTCGCGCGCCATTTACTTGCTGTTAGTTTATAATATCGGATGTCGTTCGCAGTGATATCGCATTAGTCTAAACACAGGCGAACAGCAGCGGCGGCCGGGCAACAGGGGCCACTTACCGTTCACTCCGATCGTTAACCTTTTGCCCTCGAGGGCGCCGGAAGCGAGACAACTGTTACCGCTAATTTACAGCCAAAAACTGGCTTTTAAAAGAATTTAAAAGGGCTTGAAAACATTCAAGGAGAGAGACTAGGGGACAAGAAATACGGTGGCTAAAGGAAAATCGTGGCCGCGAGTCTGGCTGGCGCCAATCGGATCTTAGTGAAATATGGCGATTCTAATCGTGTGTGGCGCGTAGCAATTGTAATTTGAGTCTTTTTTAGAAAAAGAGTCTTGAGATGGAGGAGACTCAAATGGAAAAGGATAACGCCGGACTCCAGCGGACGATTCTCAAGGCAATCCGAAATGCGCCCATCGAGGTAACCGAAGCCGAAGAGACTCAAATCCGTTGCTAAGATTTTAGTTTCACGATCCACTGATGACCCAAAAGAGTTTTGACGCCGTCGAAATTCTCGGGTCGCTCGAAAAAGCGCAAATTCTGAGAAGAACGGATTCGGACCCAGGACCAACTTGTAGTGCCAAGGTAATTATGGAGAGGATTACGATAGCCGAAGAGTTTTGGTAATTACAGAGTGGCGAGGATGAAGAGGAGAAGGAGACGGGCGAAAACGGTGAAGGTCGTGACGAAGAGAAGGCGAACGAGGTTCAAAAGGATTTAATTTGCATAATTTCTGAAAAAGACGCGTCGAAGGCCGAGAAAACGAAAAAGGTAATCGGGGAAAAACGCTTTGATCACGGGAGCCGGGACTAATGCAAGCCGATTGGTGCCCTGATTTTCGCCTAAGCGGTTGTCACAATTCTCGCGCGGACGCTGTTTGAAACGGCAAAGATAAAAATCTCGAAGACGAAGCCGACTGCGGTCGAGTCACGGGGTTAAGGGTGAAACTGTTTAAGAGGTGGACAATTGAGGGTTGAGAGGTTAGGGAAAAATTATAAGTGCAGTTTTTTTAATTGTCTTTCTAAGCAGTTCACCAGTAACTTCAACGTTTAATCTAATTTCCAAACGACTTCTATATTTTATCCAAAAGCCACCGTTATCCTAATCCCCTTAATATCAACCTAATCGTCCATAAGTCGAAATTAGAAACACGGTCATCTCGATTAGGAAGCCCATAACTCACCGCTGCCAGCTCCTCAGCCTTCCAAGTGCCTCCTTCGACGACCTCATTGATAGCGCGAAATTCATACGTGTGCATGCCTAAAACGTCGAAAATTGCTGATTTATCGCCGATAGTGATGAATCGAGGCTAAGTTGGCTGCAGTCTATTAATTGTGGGGTGAAGCGCCGTTATCTGCGCGCGAGATCGCCCCTCGCGCCGCGCCTCGCGGCAACCGGTCGCCACCGTAATCTCGGGAACGATCTTGATTGAGGGGAGAAGCTGCCCGCGATACCTGTCCGCACTGTCAATGAATCGCGATAAAATCGATTCATTGAGTTTATCGAGTTTATTAATCGACAGCAACGCGCGAAAATTCAAAAAATTACAAAAAAACAAAGGTTACAAGTTAGGGTAGCAGGGGAAAGGTACAAAAAGGGTTTCCAAGAGACCTGGGTTTTCGAGGTTCCTAAGAGTGGAAGGGTTAGGACCGCGGTTGCAAAAAGGCCGAGTCGCGAGTAATGGGAAAAGCGCCGTTTCGATTAAAATTCCCTTTTTAAATGCTAATTAAGCGGATATCGTTTATCTAACACTATAATGCCGTTGATGACAGACGGAGGCAAAGACGATCGATAGCCTCGCGAAAGCCACCAAAGCACCAGCGACCACTTGATAGGGCTGCTCGAGGTTACGGTAAGCGCGCGAGTGCGCAGATTCTCACGGTGTCCATTGATGATCGCGCGAAGCGAATAATGGACCCGAGGGCGCTGAGAGTGCGCCGGTTGTCTCGAATATTCATGGAAGAGGCGAAGGAGAAGAGAAGAAGCAATTATCCGCCGCCACCCGACCACGCTCGTTTACAACAACGCGCGAGGGAGTAATTGAGAGGGAGACCCTAAATGGCAAGTTCGACTCATTATGAGCAGGAAGTCGAGCGAGGAACACGCCGAAAGGTGTGAAAAGGGAGATTAAGAATGGGTTTTGTTGGGAAGACGGCTTTGTTTGAATTCGGTAATTAGGAGGTGTAATGAAAAAAAGGTGACGGTTGGGAAGAGGTTCCTTGGTTTGGTTCAAATTTACTTTTTTAATATGCAAAAGTGTCCTTTTACACATTCAAAAATTCAAATTGAAGCCACATCTGCTCGTGCTCTCCTTAAATCACGGCAAATGGCTCCTCCTCGGGCCTCCATCGGCATCTCTCTGCAGGGAACCTAGGTGATCCTCGCGCTTAATAGGCCCCTTCCCGCCTGCCTGTGGATTACGGCGGATCGCCGTCGCATCTGCGGTGCCAAGATGATTGATAGCGCATATGGCACCCTAGCCCGGATCGAGGCGACCACCCGCGACGTCTTCGGAACACTTTCTCCCTGGAAAAAGTTTCTTCGACGCGCGACAGTTTGACTTTGACGGACACATGTCACCGTTTTTGTGGGCTCAATTAAGTTCCTTTCGGCCATACCTCGCACGATTGTGCAGCTCGAAACGATTTTCGACGTTTTTTGGTGCCGATTTGATGGGAAAGGTTAGGCGGTGAAAGGGTTCGAGCGGTTATGAAAGGGCGATGGAGGCGAATTAGGAGTTCGGTTGGCAGGAACGAGGAATTGGGGAGTAATTAGGGAGATCTATTGGGAAAGGGGAGTTGGTTGAAAGAGGGTTTGAGAGTTTGATGGTCGAGGTGGCGGCAGGGAGCGTCGGCGGCCCGAGGAGATCAAAGCTAGGCGATTTATAGCAGCGCGAGTAGTAAACGGCAAGATGACACGAAGATGACACGATGTTTGCGGTGCCAATACAAGCCGGAATTATGATCATGATGAGGAGAAGGGCGGTGGGCTGACTGGTAACAGCGGTTACGACTCGGGTCTGTAGGGACTGTAAAGGAGAGGTTCGTTTAAGTAAAAAAGAGAGTTACAGTCATTTGCAGTCGCTTCAAACTTTATAAAGGATCCTCGACCTTTTCATTTCGTCCACAAACAAAACATTTTTTAAATAAAGTCTTTTATAACCAAACCCACTTAATCTTTAATGTCATCCGAAACCTCCATCGAATCCTGCAACATTCGTTTTTTTTGTCAATGGCCCCTTTCGTCCTCGCTCCTCAAAACGTTCTCATCCACCTCCATCAACATCGTAAATCCGCCTAATCGCTTTTTGCAACAAACAAATTAAGTGCAGCGCAAGGTAACAAGGAAGCAGCGCAGCCTAAAAACAACAAAGCAGCTCGTTCCATTTGATTTTTTCTCGCGAATCCAATCGCTTGGGTCATTATCCTCTCCGTTGAAGAGTCGCCGTTATCGACATGTGTGGACTAATATTCTCTCTTGGAATCACCGCGATAATGGGCCACACGTCGAGGACAAATGAACCTCTCGGGTTTGAGGGATACAGTATCCCAAAACTTGGAGCCTTCCCGCAAGGAGCACGTTGGGAATAGCGTCGAAAATGCAATTCTAAGTCGGCGTTATCTGTGCCCGGATCGGACATGTGTTGATTGCCTCGGTGGCGCATGTCACGTAGAGATTCCTCGGAGAATCCATCAGTTCTCCTAATCCTCGCCAACCGAAGCGCGTGGGACGTTCGGAGCAGAAATTCACGATCGAGTCAAATTAGAAATCGTTTGTCAAGATTAACTTCTTCAGTGTTCGAGGGCATTGGCCAAAAGCGAAAACCGGGAATTGCTTAGGAGCGCCGCGAGAAGCGATCTGTTGCGCATTATTCACGGGTGGCCGCGCAGCCATATGCTTCCGCTAAGGGATATCGGGGATCAGAAGGGTCACATGCAATACGAGACCTGTTACGGTTGATTTAAAGGATTTGCTTTGAACTGAGCGAAGATGCGTTTAGGATGAGCCGAAGGAGGCGAAGGCCGACGACGAGGATTCCCAGAAGACGCTGCTGAGAGCTGTTTGCAAGGACGACGTAAAGACGGTGCAGCAGATTCTGAAGAAAGAAGTAAGGATGAGACTTTATGAATTAAAAAATTGAGTATTTGTAGCCGAATCTTGTGGACTCCACGATGCCCTACGACCACAACTACACCCCTCTTCACTACGCAGCCAAGGGAGGACACCGGAGAGTGGCTCAAGTGCTTCTGGCTTCTGGAGTTAACATCTACGCCAAGACTACGGTAAATTTTGTGTCTCTGCTCATCTGGAATCCTCTTGCAGTTCAAATACACGGCCCACCACTTGGCGGCGATGGCGGACGACTTGGAGATGCTTGACATTCTCGACGCCTTCCTGGAAGGTGAGTCTTCTCTCTCTCCTTTCTCGGCTACGGTAGCCGTTACACCTCTTCGTTAACGTCGATCCGATTGCTTAATTACAAAATGGAAACAGTTTACACTCGGGGATCGAGCAGCGAATGTAATCAAACGCGATGATCACTTCGCGCGCTAAGAGGGTTAACTGCTTCGCAGCCACTTGACTCGGGTAGCACCAGCAGCTGTTAATTAAGAATCCGCTCGACTATTAACGCCGCCGATTGAAGCGATCTGAGGCGAGCAAAAGCCGAGAAGCGCGTGTTTGCGCGGCGCAAATACGAATGCGATTGAGTGCCGCCGCGGCGAATAATCGGATACTGTAGAGACACGACAATCAGCGAGTGACAAAGGAGAACCCAATTGATGAGTGCTGACGAGGGTGATTAGAACGTGTGGGGACCATCGGCGAAGGCCCCAATTGGGGTGATTTACTCGAAGCGGATGTGTGAATGCGGAGCGAAACGGAGTTACTGTAATTGGGGGTAAACAGTTTGAAATTGGGTTGAACGGGATAAATCACTTTTTGAAGAACAGATTGTAAATGGAAAACGTCAAAAGCTAATTTTGTATGTTTTTCAGAAGACCAACCTCGTGTGCTGCCAAGAGACCTCTCAGGAAAGACCTACGAAGACTACCTCGAGAACAGCGACCGTCTCCACCTCTACAGTAATCATTTATCTATCTTCTCCAATCATCCTGCCACTTTCAGAATCTCAGCTCTCCCTCTGCGCCTCCTCGCCCTCTCCCCTGCCTTCCAAGGACTCTTTAGCGCTTCTGGATGCTTCCTTCTCCCGCTTTGATACTGTCCGCCGTACCGTCGGGAAATTCTTCACCCGTGAGGGAACTCCGACCAAGAAGTGATTCCCTTTCTTCTTTGCCTCCTTCTGCTTCTGTTTGCTTAACGCGGGTTTCTGTTGTCGTATCGTCGTCGTATGGTATCGGATAAAAGCTCTTTCAATGACCTCTCGAAGGGCGACCGCGCAAAGGAAACCGAAGAAGAGGTTTGGGCCGCTAAGCTGCCGCTTGATGTTGTGTCAACAGATGCTCTTTGCGCATCCGTGAAAATCGAGCGAAGATCGGATTAAGGTGAAGAGGACGTGGCAACAGCGGAAACAGTGGCCGAGTTTACGGTTGTTTGGACAGGATTACGGTATGTAAGGAGCGGTAGGACAAGGCAATAGCAGAAGAACTGCAGTGAGTGTGGTGTGGAGAAGTACATTTGCTGAGAGAATCAAAATGGTTGCTCAAGAAGGGGCCCACCACAGTATTCTCCTCAAAGTGCCCAATCTGCCTGCAACCTGCAAAACAAGCCCATCGCAGCTTCTCGGCCAATTATTACATCTGCCGCCACCCGATCACATTAGGTCATCTGGCTCCTCCGGGTCTCTTCGAGACCTCCAACGCAAATCGCCATCCGTCTCTGTCATCTCCCCCATTTTAATCCGTTTTTTTCCCTCCGCGATTCCTCTCAGTCGTTCATCTCCGCCAAGGCACATCTGTGGCCCGTTATTACGCCGCGTAAAACAACGTTTTCGCTTTTTTCGTGTGCGGCTTTGCGATCTCAAAAGAATTGCACGACTCACCGCCGGCGACAGATTATAAATCAGAGCTATCGTAGTTTGCAACGCATTAACAAGTCGCCGCACTGTGTGAAACCGCGAGGAATTAGAATTATGGAGTTTCGGGTGCAGGCTGACGGAGGGACGAGGGAGGCAGGAGATAAGTCGGCACTCGTAAAGGCGGCGGCCCCTAAAGGGATCCGAGTTGTCGCTCCGGTTTACGACTCCTACGATTTGCGTGCGTGTCAGAACGCGTCGTAAAATTGCGCGAAAAGAAGAACACAAACAAAATTTATGAACACCAACAAGTTGAGAGGGGCGTGCAAGACTTTTTGGTGAAAGGAATTGGCAGGTATCAGAATTGCAAGAAAAAGAAGAAATGAAATGAAAGGAAATAGATCATAACATGTAATCTCTATACTATGAAACAAGGTTGAACAGTTCCCAGGGTTTGGTTCAAAAAACGTTTCATCAAATGCACAGTTTGATAGTTTTAAATATGCTGTTTTTGGTATTATAGTAAACTGTTTAAAGCGTGTTTACAAGAGATTTATTAAAAGTAATAAGATTTTAGAAGTTCTTTATTCTTAAATCCATTCTAATTACATGCTTCTAGAAGTGCGCTTCAGCCTTCCAAGCCCAAATCCCATCTCCTCATAACTGTCACCCATTTGCAAATTTATGAACCGAAACCGGGTTCTTCGCTGCTGAGAATCAGGTCCGGGTGCGCGAGATTGGAAGAAAAAGCGAAGTGACAGTTTGGGGTGAGAACAACGTGAAGAGATGTCGCGAAGGTGCGAGGAAGAATTATTAGGAGTGCGAGGAGGACGCGCGGGTGGGAACTGCGGCCGAAGGCAATGATCGATGGGGGATTGAAACAAAGCGGAGAAAGGCAGAAAAAGAGGATAACAGGGAAGTTAGCAGAAGATTAAGAAAGGTGACTAATGTCAGTATTTGATAACAATGCCATAAAAGAAGAGGGTACATTTACGAGCTGTTATAACAATCTTATGAAGTCGCCGACCTGATAAGAGGAAGCGAGGGATGTCGTGGGTAACGAGTTGACATTTTTAGGAAAATGGGTGTTTTTAACGACGGCGGTTTGTTGAAAGGAACGAGCTCGGGTTATGACAGGAAAACAGAAAGGTTAACTGTCTTGAATTTTACAATCAGTGATTGACTTGCTTGAGGATTGCTTGAAAATTAACATGGCAAATTAAAATGTCAAAAAAGAATTCACGAATTAAAATATTTGTTTTGACATCTTTTCGACCTTATCAATTTTTAATAGCTAATCAATTTTGTTTAAAGTCCTAAGTACAAGCTTTCCAATTTCTACAGTTTTAAAAGAATAGATAATTGCACTGTAACATCTGTAACGTGTTAATATTCACAATCACTGTTTCAATAATTAAACGACGACGTTATGTCACAACAGGCTTTTGTGACTCAATCCTTTTCCATTTGCCTCTTATCTGTCCACATCACAGAAGCAAATAATCCTCTCAATTAACACCTCCTCGCCAACTCGTCCGCTGTGTTTATGACCCAGTGACGTCCGGAACAAGTCGTCCAGGTGGCTCCACGGCTGCAACTTCGCTTTCGGTCGCTTTGACATCGACTCCGCCGCAATTATCGCCTCATTCGTCGGCGGCTTCTGCTTCCCGGCTTAATTGCTCGTCGTTTGCACTCGCGCGTGAACCGATCGGTGTCCCGACTCGTAAACAAATCGGCGAAGCCGAAAGCGGAGTTGCGCAACGAAGATCGACTGCCGACCGCCGCTTCGGGTCAACAGGTCCCGCAGAAGACGGCGATTTGGGGCCACTTTGTCCTTTTCCTCCGCAACTTCAGCAATTACGGGGACCGTTTGAATATTCGAAAGCTCCGAGATCGTAAATTATCGGAATTTATGACACTTTATGCAATCGCCAACGGCGACAACTGACGACACAGTGGTTCTGAGAAGGTCGTCGCAGCAATTATGATTACAATGGACTAAACAAAACGGCGATTGGCAACAATAAACGGAAATGTAGAAAGAGGGAAGCAAGTGTAACATGTGTGATTTGAAGAATAGCGTGTGAATCTGTGAAGTACGGGCATAAGATTGTAACCAGTCCAAATCCACTCATTGCGGACCAAATGAGTGCAATTGACAATAAACTGAAGCTTTACAAATTGATATAACTAACAGATGTACGTTTTTTTCTGATTAACGATAAGCCCTGTAAAGTGTTTTAAAGCTGACAGTTGCTTGAGAGTGAAGATGCAAATTTAGTCGATTCAAATTATTTCTAAGTTTTAGTTTGTAACTTTAAAATACTGTCGTGTGATTTTTTACTTCTTTGTATAAGGACTTCTATTATTTCAACCTGACAGTCCAATCCAATAGCGACCTGGTATCCTTTTCCTTACACGTGTCCTGACCACCTTCCGCGATCTTTCTCCCATGACCGGCGACAGTAACCGCTGACTCAGTCCACGCGGCGCTTCTTTCGGCGTCAAAAATCGGTTTATCTACGCTGTCATGGCGGCTTGTTCTCGCGCTCGATCTCGAATCATGAAACGAAAAATGCCGCTAAGAGGTTGTGCCCACAGTGCTAATCTTGGAATATAAATATGTACGACGACGATACCGAAACGCCGACGGCGAATCGAGTGCCATCTGAGCAAACCAAGGCGACATGTGCTGGACTGATTCAGCAGGAAACGGATTTAAAAGAGGAAATAAAAGAAGATCTGGCCGAGAATTGAGATTCTAAGCTTTTTCAAGCTACGGAATTACATAGGATTAAGAACTGCTAACATTTGCAAAGAAGTTAATCGAATAAAAACCATTAATTTATGGCATCTCAAGCTTACAAGTCCCAAAATCAGTCTTCATAACTGTCTAATTCCCATCAATCATCGTAACACCGATTCCTAAACTGTCTTGGCACATCTGATCTACACATGTTGCCTCATTCTTTGTCTTTATCACCAAAAATTGATGATCGATTACAGTATCACCTCCCTGCTGCCATCCCTGTCGCACCTCTCGTGCTTAGCACAACTATAATCGTATTTTTTAATCTCTTTTTCTCGCGACTCATCCTTGCTTCGTTGTCACACATTTGCGAACATTCATCGCCGCGTGTCATTCCGCTGTTTTACGCACTTCTTTAGCGAATATCGCACGCAATCGGGCTTTGGCTTTCAAATATTTGGATTGTGACACAGTCGAGAAGATGGCCGAAATGAGTCAGATTTGGGTTTTACATGTTTATGCGGAGAGTCGGTGCATGAAGAGATTGTAAAGTGGGAATGGCGAAGGAAAATGCGGGTAAGAGGAGGGACTGGAGGGATTAAAACACTTGCGCTTTTTTTAAATGTTGGCATAGAGCGATCTAGTTCACGTATTTCCTACATTGAAACAAAAAATGCTGTTTAAATTTTAGAGAATAATTAAGCGAAAAAAGGTAAAATTTGTCATATAGATTTGCTTTAGGATTAAAGTTCTGAACCTGAACCGTACACTTAATACTTAAATGTTGCCTTTACGGATGCTCTAACAAACGATCCCCCACGTCTCCCTAAGCTTTTGTTCCCTTTCCAACGTTTTTGCCCTTCAACATTGCTCCCTACATCTGATCCCACAATCCCGCGGCTTAAACATCGTTTTTCCCTCCGTCCTCTCAAAAGAGAACCCGTTGTCGCAACATAATCCGTTTGCTTAGCGCGCCTCTCTCTCGCATTTACAGTTCTCCGTTTATTCAGTCGCCTCCTCGCCGCACTCCTCGCCTGCTTGCAAACCAGCAATTACCGTATGCACCCACACGCACACAATACGATACCGAAGCAGAGACGCCGCTTTGATCCGACCCGCACGCGTGATTATTAAAGGCGCTTTTGTTTTGGAAGAGTTAATTAAGGGGCGAAGTGAGGCGAGGATTGTGGCTGGAGGGAGGAAGGGTCAATATGGAGGACAAGGGAGGCAAATATTTGGAGTTCCGAAAAGCGAAAAAAGGCAAAAAACTAAATCTGGGTTTGTTGACTTTAGGACCACTTAAATCTAATGTATTATTCCATTAACATTTGGTTAACTATCAAGTTGGATTCATTCCCATATCACGTATATAGTTTCATAAAACAGGATTATCTTGTTTCGGGGTTGTCGAGTGCCATAACTGTCGCCGAAGGAAAGCATTTATCTTTGCAAGAACAAAAAGATTCTCTGAAAATGATTTCTTCCGAGCTGCTTTGTTTTACAAGTGTCCGAATGTTCCACCGCTGTTTATCTTTATTTCGATCTGTCCCAACAACACATCAAAGACTCTTTAGCCGTCAATGGAGCACGTAATCGAGCTGGCCGACTCCGGTTCCCGGCTTCAGCTGCCTCGGTTTGCTTTCGAGTCTCGAAGACTCCGCAAACACTCGATCGGCGCTAATCTCGCCGCACCTCTCCGCCGCCTACCGTACATTGCCCCTCTTCTTCCTCCTCTCGTTCAACTCATTTCTTAACACGGGTCTGTTTTTTGTCGTAATCTTGACAAATGGCCAGCGCCCCGTCCGGACTAATTGCCCGGGGCAAATCGCCTCCTCAACCGGTATTAAAGGACCCTTCGGCTAATCCCGAACGTCTTTCGGGATTAGGTCGACAGCTTCAGGTGGTTGTAGTATAACTCGTGTTCCGGTCGCGTAGGAGCGGACCTGAAAGGATCGTAATTGCGTCGTCAAATATTAGTCATGGAGTCCGCACTCGGCGCCACGCGTAATTGCGCCTCTTCCGCGCCCACTCCATTATGCTCCTCCAGCCGCCGGCCTCTTCTTCCCAAAACTCGGTGCTTGAATAGGCGCGAATCCGTGGGAAATCGTCACTCGCGCTACCGTAATCGATCGCCTGCACCAGCCTGTGAGGACATTCGATAGCGCTTAATTAGCATTTAAACGACAAAAGAGGCAAAAGAGGACCAGTTAATAGAAGTGACCTCGGCGGCCCGAGGCGCTCGGCGGCGGCCACTTTAGCGACCGCGAGAAACTCTCCCACATGTGGTTCGGTTGCATTCGGATCGGACCAGTTAATGTATTCAATATGATGCCATTGTCGAGGACTCTCCGACCACGACACTCGTTCCGCCAAGTTTTTTGTCGATGCAAATTTCGCGCCTGATTTCGACCCTAGATTTTATCATTTTGATCGATGTTTCTTCGAACGCGCGATTTTTGGATGCGTGATCGGGTGGCGATTGGGGTTCAGAGATTGTGGGATGACATATTGATCAGATTGAGATGGTACCAATTGTAAATTGGGAGATTGAGTGAAAGAAAGGTTAGAAAAGCCGGTCGAAGATATAACCTTGGAGGACGTGGTCGAAAAACGAAGATTTAGATGGTATCGGAATTAGAGTGACAGCTTGTTTTAAGGCAATAAAAACGATGGAAAAAGGCTTGTCAGATAAGGAAGGAACCAAATGGGTGATCTTTGTGAGAGAATGGAAACTGCGTAAAGGATGGACTGCAATTGAAAGATTGTGGAACTGTGGGTTTGTTCGCAAATCTTTTTTAGCGTTGGCTAGCCAAACTAAAAACCAACAAAAACAAAAAATTAATTTCTAAAACAACTTTTTTGCGTGTTCACAAACAGGTTTTCTTCAAAACTCAACCACTTCTTCGACCTTCCCTTCGTTAACACTATTCTAAACCCTAAAACCACCGAGTCGTTACCGCGCTCCTCCGCCGCATCTGCTTCTTTCGCTCCTCGTTTTCGTTTTGTTTTCTCCGCCATTAAACATCCCAATTCCGCTGCGGGCGAGAACACGTCGTCGCCAAGATAAACGTATCTCCCTCGGCCGGCGGCGGCGATAAACAGTTGTCTCCAGTGCCGCTTGAAGCCGCGATAATGACGGATAATTGGTTTGTCGCCTGAAGCCTTCGCGCATAGCTTTTATCCAAATTCCGCGTCAAAATTTGACTGATTTGTTGGTGGCTCGGGGAACAGCTGGCGCCTCTGCGGCCCTCTGCTACAGGTGTTTACGGTGCTGCTGCTGGAATTGCGGTTGGCGCCACGAAAGTCGTTTCAATTTGTCAAATTGTGGCGTTGCGGTAGTCCCGCGGGCCGCGGATGGATTAGCCGGAGGCGGATGGAATGCTGTTTTGCGCCGAAAACAAATGTAGTCTCGTAGTTGGGCGCCTCGGAGTGGGTGCAGCGACGGGATACGGTAGATTTAGGGTTGTTTTCCGCAGAAAATGATTGTTCCTGGTGGAGAACCGGAGATTAGCAGAACTTTGAGCTTTGAAAAAACGCCAAAGATTGAAGAGATTTTGTTATAAGAGTGCACTCTGAGGAGGTTTCCGAGTTGAGAATTTGTCCAAAGTACGCAGGCAGTTAGGTGATTCCGAGGAAAACATTATTATGTTTGGATTCACAAGGTTGAAGTGATAAGCGAAGTAGTTGGACGAGGAGAATAAGGACGAAGTTATTAACAAAATTGAGTTGTGTAGGCACTTTAAGTACTCGTGGTTACGTAGAAAGAGTACGCTGATGGAGCAGGGCGATTATGGACCAAGTTACGCAGCGGAGAGGACAAGACAAGATGACCTTTACGTAAGAGTCGATTAGGTGACTCGACTAATTAATTTGGCATTCAAGAATTTTAAGTATTGTTTTTATTTCATAATTAAACAAACCTTCTGACATTCAAAACAACAATTCAAGTCTCCCTGGTACCGAATTCCTATCCGTACAATGCCGTGATTTTGTGTAGTTCCTGTTACATCAGGCCTGCACCGCGTCCGTCCATCACTCTCTTCCCACAATCAGCTCCCTCAATTAATTCCTCGGACAAGTGTTAACGCTCCCGTCTTGCGCCGTCGCTAATCATCTCGTCCGCCAACTGTCGCGCCTTATCAGTTCATCTGATCTCGGCGATCGCCGAGAGCTGTTGATGGTAAACACCCGAGGCGCCTCCTGTGGCCACTGGAATCGGATTACGACGCGTGTCGGACATCTGTCCTCCTCGCCCGTGGGGAATCTGGTGCGTGACCCCCTGGATCAGTCCAAACATGACCCGAGTGACGCAACAGGGCTGATTTAGGAACAGGAGGACTGACAACCTTTTGACTAATTGAGTGACAAAATTCAGAGTTCGAGGGTCAGGTGGTCACGGTGACAAGAGGTCGACATTTCGATGCGTCGATTTGAGTTATTAGCGAGTGACAGGCCATAGTTATAGCTAGATGGGTAAGTCACGTTGATTGGATGCAGATTTGAATTTTATTGCTAAAACGATAAATTTCGGATTTTGAATTTGAGTGCCAGAGATGGACGGGTCGAAGAGGTCTTAATAGATTCGCTGAACCTGAAACTTTTATTTATGAATCGGACCCCGACAGGTGTTTGCTACAGTAAGAAGTGTCGTCGGGCTCGTTAACGACTTGTTGAACTCGCGGAAAAAGTTCGCGTGATTTCGGGAACACTCGTTTCTAGCCCATCCGTCATCCTCAATTTCCCCATTTTCTTCTGACACCTTCGATTGTGGGTCTAAGCGATTATTGAGTGCTCGGGACCCTCTCTAATCTCAGGTTCCACATTGATTTAAGACCTCTTGTTGCAGTAATATTGCGCGTGTTTAAGGTCGAGAATCCATCCGATTGGCCCGAGCTCAAGCGGGATAATCCGTGTTTTCCCATCAATCTGGGCTGTTCGCATAAACGCGCGAAAACACAATCTTCGGGCACGAGATAAGTCTCTTCCCACTCAATTTGGATTGACATCGAGTCGATTATCGGCGTAATTAAGCCGTTGTTTCCACAACTTGACCCAGGAACGAATCATTCTTTGTACAGAGTACGCCTGTAACATAGCCAGGTCAGCGTCCGCTCCCGGACGACTTTCGGCAGTTTGCGCATCAGTGACCGCTTTCGGCGCCCTTGCGCAGATGTCATTTATCCCCACGTCGCTCTTTCCGACTCCAAATGGCCCAAACGCGTGAGGAGGGCAAAGGAAAGCTGTCGAGAGTGTGTAAACAGCCCCGCGCGGATTACTGTGGTTTCGAACGTCGACTAGTGCTCCGCAAACACCCTCGAATCGGCCGCCAAAAGCGATGTTATGGGAGATTGTTACCCGTGTGCTGGCTGTACTGAGGCTTGGCTGAAGGAGTCGCTTAGTCGGATCACTCGCGCTCTCGAGAGGATTTGGGGTCAATTGACATAAAAGGTCGATCGCTGGTCGGCGCAGTCTTTAGGACACCACATTGGGTAGCCACTGATCCTTGAAGAAGTCTTTTGTTCCATGCATCTGTCGGTTTGTTTGAGGAGGAAAACTCGTGGTACTTGATATCTGATCTGGGCTGCATGGTAGTTTTGATAGCTAGGATTACATAATCAATCCTTGATTGAATAAACTTGCTCTCTTTGTCCAATAATGGATCCAACATTGACCCCACAATCCGAACTAACAGCTCCCAACCAGCTGATCTCCATTCGTCACCTCTCCCAATCATCTCCCATCACCGCCAAAACAAACTTCCATCAAGCTCTACTCATTCGTTCGCCTCGTCTCCGCCGCCTCCCTAACCCACAAATCCCATAGAATAACACAACCACACGCATAATTACCGTATCCCCGGTGCCCGAAATCGGCGATTGTCAAAAGATGTTTACAGTTTGTCCGTTCTTTGTAGGTCACCCTGCTCGCTTTTTTCGCTCGCAAAACAGCGCCGAGGCCGGAAGGTCCTCTACAGCCACTCCATATTCATCGCATCATCATTATCCCATTCGCCGTTTACCCTTTTACCTTCCGCGAGGCGTCATTATCCTCTCCTCCAGTCCCTTTAATCCCATCCGCCAGCCGAGGTGTCGAGGTCGCCGGAGATCTTGATCCACGCCCGACTCCCGGCCCTTACACCGCTTTTCACTCGCACTTATGTGCTAACGATCGTGTCCAGACCGCATCCCTCTTGACTTCGTGTTCGAGACGCTCTGGGAAATCGAAGAGAGCACGGCAAACAGACCCGGAGACCTCGAAATTTCGTTTGACACCTTTCAAAGGGTTCCATTTCATATCTGGCTGGAATCGAAGAACAGCTTTTTAGGGATTTGATGGTGAATTCTGAGATTGAGTCTTTTGTTTCCCTAAAGAACGCTCGGTCGCAATTAAAAACGGCGTTAAATGGGGAAACAAGCGGAGCACGTGTCAAAACGAAATCGACGACAGGTGGTTGTCGTGTCGCGCTTTTCTCGTTTAATTGTTTACGTATTAAGTGGAGGGGAGAACTCTCGCCGGCCGCGAAGAAGACGGCCGCAACTTGCGATGATCTATTTGCGCAAATCGCTGCTCGATGCGCGGGTAAACCGACCGCCGGGTTCGTTACACTCTCCGCAGGCAGCCCGGCCACCTGCTTGTGCGAGATGCCGTTTTTGTGAGCCGAGATTCCCGCGCGTTGGAAAGTGTCAGTTTTGTCGCGAATTTGAACGAAGTCGAGTTTTATGAACGTGGCGAGTGTTGCGACTTTTAAAAGGTCTAAATCCATTACTTAAATCTAGAGTTTTGTTTCGATTTTACGTTTTTTAGCTATAAACGGCAAATCTCTCGATTGCGCTTCTTCAATCAAAGCCTGTAACCTCCTAGTGACATACAAAAAATGTCGTAAAAAAGTCACACTTGAAGCAGGAATCGAACCTGCCTTGTTCCTCGTGATCGATGACAAGCCGAGGTTTTGATCACATCGCATCCTAATAAGCGAGAACCTGGGTCATGTTAAAAACGTCTGATTTTAATAACTTTTCATGGATTCAGAGATGCGTTACAGCTAAGGTTTTACAATCTTGCATAACTTGCCGATTTCCTCCACTACTTCAAGCGCAAACTCTGTTTCGAACTCGAGCCTGCATGCACGAGCACCTGTTCCGAGAATCCGCGCCGTTCGCCGCCTCTTACGTATTCCCCTCAAAGTGCTCCTAAACGTTTCATCAAACAAAATATGTTTTCTTGCCTCTAATTCAACAAAATTTGTTTTTCTTGCTCCATAGCTAATCGCCGGCGTCGTTTTCATATGTTTTTGTTTTGTGGAACGAGATTTCGAATCGTCCTTTTTCAGCTGTTTTACGTCGTCTCGTAATTGGGATTCTGACGACCGAACACCCCGAGGCCTGTTCGCGGGCGACGCTGTTAACAACACGCGCGATTACTCACGAACACGCTTACAATGACTCATTAAGAGACGATAAGCTCGAGACCGTAACCTCGGAGGCTCTGGTCAGACCTGCACCGAGCCCGGTCCCAGCCGACGTCCTCCGCGTCTTCTGCACCCAAACAGGTTGTCTTCGCGCGGTTTCGCCGCGGTGGCGACAAATGTTAATGTTTACACGCTTTTGTCGCTGTTGTACAGTCGTTTATTAAACGCTCCTCATCGCTCTAATCTACCGTAACCCGTACGCGCGAAAGCGTTCAACTGTTGCGCAACCGCCGGGGGAGCAAAACAATCTTTCGACGGTTTGATCGACTCTTTCGATCGGTTTTGTCGTGCCGAGGAGACCCAGGAACCCGTAATAATCCACGCTTTTTACGGGCATCAGGACTGTTAATTTTTCCTCAACGCCTCTTTTGACGTAACTTAATGAGCATCTCTTTGGCCCCTTCTTCCAACTCAATAGCTCATTTACAATCGTCGCAGATTTTTGATTTACGGCACGGTTTGTTTCCGGTGCTTCTTAATCTCTTCTTCGCTTCGTTTTGGGCGAATCCGGCGCTCCGCCCTCTCGCGGCGCCGCCCCCGATCGTGGTCGGTCGCAGCAGCGGGCGAGTGAGTAGTGTGAAAACAAACACGACATGGTTGTAGGAGGTGTAAGGGGAGGACCGCCCGTCGCCGGCGGCACGACTCCGTCGAAGTCGTCGCCGTGCAAGCCTAACTGCGTTCGCGGCCTTCGCTGGATCCCTGAAGCGTGTTGATTGATGCGATGATTGCGCGACCGCCACCGGCGGCTAGTTATTCCCGTTTCCTCGTCGAATTATTGTTTAATCGCGGGGAGTCGCGCGAAGTCCTACCGTAACATTTGTGTTAAGTCGTGTTTCCGCTGCGATTAACACGTGTTTTCCAGAGAGTCGGATGAACAACGACGCAATTCGATTCCTAAGCGCGTCGGGTCCGCTGATCGGACCTGGATTCACGAGTCCTACCGTACCCCCCGGCCACCCCGGGCTTCCGGACGCGCACGTTCTGCAGGCGATGATGGCAGCGGGCCACTCGCCCTTCGCCCCGATCCCGCCCCAGCTCTACCCCGGCTTTGGAAGGGTAAGTTGACGTTGATTCCAATTTTGCTACTCTCGAGTTGGCGCCCGAACCTGTTCCTCCGGTCCCTTTGGTGGTCATTCCGTCATTGTTTGACTTGCGAGCTTTGTTTCGAAGTCAGAGAGCCGATTAGACGAATTAATGAGCCGAGAACTGAGATTTGGTGTCGTTTCAGGATTTGAAACCCGAGCTGCTGTCTGGAACCCCCGGAGGCGCCATTTTCTTTGACCCCACGGCGGCGGCGATGGCAGCGGCGGCACACCCGTTTCACCCTTACGCGGCCGGCCTGGATGGTGCTCGGAGGAAGAACGCCACACGGGAAACCACGGCGCCCCTGAAGCAGTGGTTGAACGACCACAAGCGAAATCCGTATCCCACAAAGGCCGAGAAGATCATGCTGGCTTTGTTAACTAAAATGACTATGACTCAGGTTTGGTTTCTGGAGCAAGCTCTTCTTTTAAAAAATTGGACAGTTCAGGTAGCGACGTGGTTTGCAAACGCGCGAAGGAGACTCAAGAAGGAGAACAAGATGACCTGGAGTCCTCGGAACCGACCTGGCGAGGATGACGACGACGATATCGACATCGACCGGCCACTGAGTTCCATCAGCGTGGAATCTAACCGAACAGCGCCCGAAGCGCCTTTGAAAGAGGCGCCGGAAGAATCTCGGGTGAAGGTGACTTCCACGGACGACGCCTGCGACGAGCCGAAGCCGAAGAAGGCGAAGATCTGGTCGATTGCGGACACACTAAACTCCTCGGACGAGAACTCCTCGTCGAAGTCGAACGCATCGTCGACGGCCTCGGACCTCCAGCTGCCCTCTACGTCATCCACGTGCTCCCCGATCGACCTGAAGGCGGAGGATTTGACGCCGCACCCTCCGCCGGTCTCCGTGGTTTCTCCGATCTCGTTCGTCTCCTCGGCAGCGAACCCCTTCGCCCAGCAATACATGGCCATGATCTCGCGAATGTCCGGGGCGCCCTTCATGTCTCCGATGTTTTCCCCGAGCCTCCTGCGGCCGCCGTTCGTCCCCAACGCGGTTTCCCCGCCGGCTCCTCAACCTCCCTCGTTCCGAGAATCCGGTGAGTCTTGGCTTCTCTGACTCCCTTTTTCGGCTTGTCTTTGTGCAGCTGTAAACGTGTTCTCAGATGATTTATTGTGTTAACCGAGGAGAAAAGTGCGAACCGATAAGATAACGTGGCTAATTGCAGGCACCCCACGACAACCGAGTGCGTCGCCCGCGGCCTCCGAGAAGTCGGACTGCTGAAAGAATCCCTCCCAAAGAATACCTAGTTGTACATACCGTGACGCCTCGTGATCCCGATTTCCGTAAAGTATTTTGAGTGAGAAGAAGAAGAATATTAAAGAGATTCCCGCATTCCCGCAGTTCACGCTTTCGAGGAGCAAACAGCGGCGGCTCTAATCGGCGCGTACTTACACGTGTTGTAACAAGTACCAGCCACAGACTGAAAACAGTCGAAGAAGACGATTAGGGGGTGAAGGAGATCGCGAGATCGGGGGAGCGGTAAGCCTTTGGGCAAACGAAGAAGCTGATGTGGGTTTAATGAGATGACGAGTGGGAACAAGGCGGCTGACAACTCGCAATTACGATAAAATGGACTTGTTTTAATGAAGATGGATCGTTTGTACAATACGCGCTTTACACTCTTGTTTGGATGACGGAAATAGGGAGTCGAGAACTGGATTAGCGGGGAAGGACATGAGAAGTTATGTTGTGAACTTGTCAAACGCCCCGATCGGCGGTTACGTGCTGCCAATCGACGATCGGGCGTGAGATGTATGTTGTATACCGCGGTTGCTGAAACATGGCCTGGTGTTGTTTTTGCCTGTTAAGAGTGCAGGCCGGGCTACGGTCTCTGAGAGAAGTCCAAAGGACGTGCTTCCTAATCTTGCTCTCTCGGTGACGTCAATCTCGAGCAGCGGTGAATTCGGGGAGCAGACTGATTGTGTTTTTGCCGTTTTTAGGGATGCACTTTGTTGGAAAGACTACAATGGAAGCTTGGCCCGAACTTGGAATCCTCGGCGCTAAGAAAACAAACAAGAATCCGCCTGCAAGAACTGGTTCCGTCGATTGCGTTTTGAACAACGTCAAAAACAATCCAACGCAAAAGATGTTATCTTTGAAGACCGATTACCCTAATCTCCCAGAGTTCGGTCCTTTGAATGCCACTGTGACACGTCAAAAATACAAAAATTAGACAGGGAGCAGATTCTGTGGCGTCGGAGTGTTGCCTCGCCGGGAGCACGTGTTGTTCACGCTGCAAAAACTTTAGCGATCGGCGATTAAGGATGGAATGAAGTGGAAAAGAATCCGAGAGCAGCAAAGAAAGAAGAGGAGAAGTAGTGGTAGCCCGGAGATTGTCGGGAGCGGAAAGTGGAGTGATCTATACCGCTCTGGGGCTCAAGGGAGGGAGTTACAAGTGGTTTTTGAACAAATTATAATTACATATTTTCCAGATACACAAACTCTGGGAAATCGCCCACTTATTGCCAGTTCATCATCTGCTCGCCACCATTAAAAACAATAACCAATTCCCCTTAATTTCCAACAACACTTCTCGTGTGATGTTATTACGAACGAAAACAGAGCGTTTAATGTGTTTTCGCCATCTCGACACCTCGGACGACCACCGGGCGACAGATGTTTTCCCAGCGGCGCCTTCGGCCAACGTCGAAAGGTCTGCTGCCTCCGGAGCCGATAAGAACGTTGTGCAGGGAAAGGAATCTGGAGAACGGACCGGCGACAAGCCGAAGACGATGTAGAGGCAAGAGAAAACACAAATTTGACAGGTTGTCACCGCTGCTGAGTCGACGTCCACTCCGGCGCTCCGGCGAACGTTGGAGGCAGTCGAAGGCGGCCGATAAGCCGCTGGGCAAACCGAACTCCTTTTTTGGAGCGGCAAAAAACATCAGCTAATCAGCTTGTAATAGCAGCGGCGGAGGGACTTATCACCGGCGATCGGCCGATAAATCATCTCCTTCCAATGGTTCCTTTCTGCTTCCAAGTGAGGCGAGGGAACAAGCGATTGAGAATTACACGAGAATGATGCTTTCGCAATCTAATTTTAGAAATTTAGGAAAAAGGCTCGTCCGCTTGCAGGAAATCTGTCCAGTTCTTCTAGGAACGCTTCACTGCCTCGAACGTTGGCAACAATCCTGATCCACTTTCCGTACAGCTGCTCCAAGCTTTTGAGTTCGACGTTCTGCCCACCGGTTTCGTTAAAAACTTCGTTTTCTTTGTAATGAAATTGAATAATATACCGATCCGGAGCATTAAGATTGGAGTAGTCCCCAAAAGGCCCTGGTAGCTTTCTAGACTGAGACTCGTAAAAATGTTTAAATCTTAAATGGCTGGAAATCAGGTTCCAAACAGTTTTTTCTAAACACAAGCTGGAGTACACCTCCAAAACACTTAGCTGGAAGCTTTCAAACTTAGGATAAGTGTTCGTGGCTTGTTGGGATATTGGTTTCAAAAATCAAATTAAGCACTCATCTTAAGAATGAAAACACCTGAGATACTCGCTAGGTTGCCATAATGTCCGTACAGTCGTGCCTGCCAAGTCGATCACGCATGAAACGATCAAAAAAACTCCTCTTCACCCACAAAGACACTGGATATAGCCAGTTTTTGTTTCGAAACAGCGCTATGGCCACGTTTTATGCAACGAGCCACAATTGGTACTCAAATGTCCCGGTACTCACTTGTCCAGGTACTCAAACGTCGACCATGGGAGATCGGCCACCGACACCGACCACCGTTTAGGATAATTGAGGCCGCCACCGACACTGGCCAAACACAAAGACAGTGGCCACGGCCACCATTTAGCCAGTTTAAAAACCCTTAAAAATTTAATTTTGTTATAATTGGAAAAGGTTTTTTGGCAGCAGCATAATTGATTATTTAAAGTTCTTTTGGTTCAAATGGGAAAACGGACGCTTAAGCGGTACGGAGCTATTGGTAATCATTCTTATCGTAGCCACGCTGGCTACCATCCTGGCTACTGTATTTATGCAACTTAAGTACTTCCACATTTAAAAGATGGGCACATAAGATGGTCATTGTTTAATTATGCATGCTGCATACAATTTTTGATTATATCAAACGTAGTGAGGTATTTCAGCGCAAAGATCACAGATTGAGAGGACCGTTTGTGCAAAAAACGTGTTCGGTCGACTGCGTCATTGCCGAACTTCATCGATTTGCCACACTGTCCGCGGTTAAAATTTGCTGCATGCGTCTTCATCAGGGGTTTTGAGGCTTTTTTGAGGTTTTGCGTTTTCAAAAAAAATGTGAGTTTGATTTTTTGTCAAAACTCAATTCAAAACTCGGTCCCGAAAGGAAAACCCTGCGCAAAGAATTATGCGTTGTGAACGAATGCGGCGAGGAATTCCGCACGTTTCATCGTTCGTTTTGAAGTGTTGCCACTTATTGCGAACAATTGATCGTGATGGGGCTGTCAATTTACGACGGTTGGTCCGCAACTGACAAGGGAACATTCCCAAGTGTGAAATTCAAATCGAGCTGAAAATTGGTGAGCAGATAGATCTCGACGCGCTGAAAAATAGGTCTTACCTGCGAATGCGAGGTCTAAAGTGCCTAAAAGTGCATGTCTAAAACGGGAAAACCGACCGCTCAGCAGCCGTTCACCAGGTTCAAATGGCTCCCGCCTGAGACTGAAATGGCTCCTGTCTGGTCCTGCAAAATGCGTCTCGTCTGCAGTTCGCCTCATTTCGGCTGAAAGTCGGTTGTTTTGCGTGAAACATGGCCATTAACCCGTCAAATGTCCGGTAAATGGTCGTTGTTTGTCGGACTTTCCGGAATTTGCTCTTAATTGTGCCGAATTTGTGCTTGCGCACAAACCAGTTTTCGACGCATCTGCTTGCGGTTATAACCGTGGAACCGTTCTAACGAAGTGCCGTCCTCATCGTCAGAAACTTCGGCGTCGTCGTAATCCTCAGAAAATGCTTTGACAAGTTGATCTCCGCGATCTTCCATAATATCTTCAAGATAATCTACAAAAATGTGCAAATTTACGCCGGAAAACGCTTCAAATCTTACCGAATAACCCGTTAGCAATTTCTTCTTCAAAGTTCGAGTAGTTCTCCGTGCTCTGATGTCCAGGAAATCGCATGACAAGGAGCTTCAGGACATTTGACGGGTTAATGGCCATGTTTCACGCAAAACAACCGACTTTCAGCCGAAATGAGGCGAACTGCAGACGAGACGCATTTTGCAGAACCAGACAGGAGCCATTTCAGTCTCAGGCGGGAGCCATTTGAACCTGGTGAACGGCTGCTGAGCGGTCGGTTTTCCGGTTTTAGACATGCACTTTTAGGCACTTTAGACCTCGCATTCGCAGGTAAGACCTATTTTTTCCGGAAGCGCGTCGAGATCTATCTGCTCACCAATTTTCAGCTCGATTTGAATTTCACACTTGGGAATGTTCCCTTGTGAGTGGATTTGGACAGGTTTGGGTTCTTCGTTGGGTTTGTCCGTTGTTTTTTTGTTGATAAATTCTAGATTTTTTTTTTTAGGAAAATGGCAGCAGGGAGGAGGAGTCCGTTGCACATCCATGAATCGGGCATGGACACTAATGATTGCGGTCGACTTTCAGTCATTTGCGATTGTGGACCGTTCAGAATTAAAAAATCATATAATTGGTCTGCTCAACAATTTTCAGCCCGACCTGTGATTTACACTCGGGAATGTTCCCTTGTTAGGCACTTTGCAGATTGACCACTATGCAACTTTCGTTATTAGATGTTTTGAGTTTGCTGTCCTGTCTTCGTCTCTCCAGTAGATATTTTTATTAAGCGAAACCACATTTAGCTCCAGCAGATTCACAACCCAAGAGCACTTTAAAAGAACTAAAAAAGTTTTCCACAACCTCAGAAGATAAATAGCAGGGTTAAACGCATTGAAAGGTATCACAGACTAGCAGGGGAGAAAATAAATAAGGCGATAGGGACATATTTAATGCTCAAAGATCAGTTCTTGGTTAGAACCCGTACGGAACTCTGTTCAGGGACTTCGCTCCTTCGTCGTAGGCGATCATCTGCGTCGGAAACGGCGTTTGGTTCCCCGTGGAGTCGTTGCCGAAAGGACACTGAATAGATCGAAGCAGTAGATTGCGATGTATACTTTAACGATGTACATACCTGATAATCGTTGGATCTAAACCGTTTTACAAGTTCCTGAGTCGCTTCTGAGAGTGCGTGATTCGTGAATTCGACCGAGGAGAAGCTACAACACGCAGATCATAACAGCTAGGGGAAAGATGGACTCACTTGACAAGGTTGAACGTGTCGTGACGTCGAATCTTGTCACAGATCACCTTGTTGAGGTGCTCATCGAACAGCGGAATCCCGAAGACACAATCGAAGAGGACGTAGGCGTCGAAGGACTCGCCCTTGTCCAACTTCTGCTTCGGAGAGCATATCTTCTTCGGGTCTTTTGTGACCACGTTGTGCTTCGACGACGCGCCGCCGTTCGTGAGATTCAGCGCGGAAGCGGCGCTTCCATTCTGCCGCGTCAGTTTCGGTTCGGCTTTGGGCAGATTCTTGTGAATGTTGATGAGGACGATGTAGCCCACGAGGCATCCCAAGCCGAGTTTTTCCTTGAGCGCCAAAACGGACGGATGCCGAGCGAAGGAATCTAAGCGGATAAGGTTACAATAGTTTTCAGGTGTCAACGCCTACTTTCGTCTTCCTCTTCGTCTAGCTCGAAGGGGAAAGGCACATTGACAATTTCAGAATCGTCGACTACGTTGCTATACGCCTGAAACTAGAATTAAGTTAGAGCATACATGTTTGGAAGGCAACCTGAAGGAATATGGGTGAAGTCATCAATGTATCGTTGATGGCCACAAGGCAGTTGTCCGTAGTGAGGATAGCCGGTTCGTGGGCTCCGGTGGACACGATCACCCGTTTGCATTTATGGAACATCGCTGGTAGACGCGGGAGTCGACATCCCATGGGAATCAGGAGCGAAGGGACGCCGCTACCCACGGTTTCATACAGGTAGAGGCGCCACCAGTAGGAAGTGACTTCTACGGTCGGAGGTCCGTAGTGGGGCAGCGAGATCGCCGAGAGCGAGCACGCCTCGGTCGAAATCGGACCCATTGACACGAGGAGTTTGTATGACTTCTGCACGACGCGGAGCCGAGCGTTCCTGTCCAAACTCAGAAGACTCTCGCCTCGGATTAGATCGATTTCCGCGTTTTCGCGAAGGGCCAGAATCGTGTGGAGGAGAGTACGGGCATGTTCTGAATACCTTTGCGCTTCTCCTTCAGCAAACAGGTTCACCTAAAAATCAGTATTAAAGGAATTTCATCAAAGCGACTTCTTGCATTCTGGAGTTCGTCGATAAAGTTGTCGACGGTTTCGTCCGCCAATTTCCCGACTTCAAACAGCGTTACGGCGTGATTTTTCAGTGACTGAAACGGTGAAGATAAAGAAGGTTAAGAAACTACGAACAACTGAAGAGAGGTTCCCCATCATTAAAAAAGCAGTTAGCGTGGAGTCGAAGATGAACGCGATTCGTTTGCTCATGGCGTCGCTTGGAGTTTGGAGGACAGACGGAGAGACCTGGAATGTCATTGCTAATAGAGAACGAATTCAATTTTCAGATTACCAAAGCAGCGACGCTCGAAGTTTCGCTCACGATCGGTGACATCGAATCTCCGCCGCTAAGAGCTTCTTCGACCGCGCTGAGGAGATATTCATCCTCATCGTGCTCTCCGGCGCCCGGAGATACAAGTGAGGTGCTCAAATCCGCCAAATCCGTCGTGATAGTCGTCAGAGAATCGTCCAAATTGGAGTCGTCGTTGGCGGGAAGAACCATGTAGTCGGCCCAAGTCTTGTGAAGCGCAAGATTCTCCAACCCAGTGACCCGCTTCTTGGCAAATCCGAGGCGGCAGAAGAGCGAAACTGCTGTTTTCACGAGTCCCAGGTCGATGGAAATCGTTTCGGAGAGCTCCTTGACGGTCGACTGCTCGTCGATGGTGACGAAAATCTTGTAGAGCAGCGTTTCGAAGTAGTCGCCGAGCACGCGATTCATCACGAATCCGTCCAAGGTCGTCACTGAAACATCCAGAATAAGCACGAAATTGTAAGTTTTGAACAAATACCATATACGTAGTCATAATCGTAAACGGGAACTTCAAAGTAGATGAGACCTTTCGCATAGAGCGCGTGGATCACGGCGGAATCCAACGTTCCACAGATCTGAGGTCCCTCGTCCAGCACCATGTCGATTATATCCTTCTCGTTTCTCGTCAACGCCTTCACATCAGCCTCCAAAATGTTTCCGGCGCAGAGAAGATGCCACGGCTCCACAGCGACCGGAATCGGCGCCACGGGAAGTAATTCTCGGATCGGCCGCGTCCGCCGCAGAAACTTCCGATTTGAGCGGTTTTGGTTCATCAGGTCGATGTACTGGTTCCGCCCGATTCCCAGGACGCGCATCGCGTCGGCAGCGGTGAAGTTCGGCAGAGAATCGTAGCTCTTTTCGGCTGTCATCAGATCCTTAAATTCAATCATTTCAGTTATTGAATTCCGTACAACGCATTTACAGTGACTATTCCGGTATAATAAGTGAAGGGAGTGATCCTAAGCTCGCGAACGATAATATCGGAGAGGTGATACGGGAAGAGCATCAGATGGTTCTGGGAATACTTGAGGAGGATGTCGTAGTAGCCCTCGGCATCTCTGCGGACGTGGCGGACTAAAATAAGATTAGAACCTAAAAGAAAATTACAGACTCACCGATATTTCCCTTGAACCTTAACTGGTTCTTGATCGAGTATTCCAAGACCAACTTGTCGTACTCGCGCTGCGATCCGCCCAGAAGGAGCTTCAGATTCTCGGACAGCTTCGCCCACACGACGTTGTCGCGGATGGCCGCCTCCACCTCAGAAGTGACGGCTGACATCCGCACTTCTTCGTCGTCCTGAAACGCAGAAAGTTTCAAAGTGCGTCGAATTTCGTCTCAAGTCTAGTCTCGTCGACTTTCAAAAAGCAATGTCTGATCTCCTCAACAAGTTTGACAACGTTTCCTAGACGTCTACTACAAACATCAGGCGTTCCCATCGACTCCGCGAGGCCAATCAACATGAAGACGTGGCACGATATCGATTCGATCGGGTTTTTGAGGGTTTTCTGCACGGAATATGGACCTCTGCACTGTTAAATATCGGATCGGAGCAGCTACGATCGTTCGGCACAGCACGTGTCACCGATTCAGATCATTTATTTATCGCTAAAAGACGAGAGGTCTTCTGAGTCCCGCAGACACCCCTTTTGGGGATTCGGCAGGCTGGAGAATTGCGAATTGGGAGTAAATACAGAATCACTTGAGAAGTTATCATTACTTAGCATCGATCGAGCAAAAAGCAAAAGTTAAAGGCACCGTCAAGGCGGCACGCGGCCATTCGAACCCGTCGATTGGAGTAGTTTCATAGGGTAGGTGGGGTCACAAAGAGTCACTGGATTGCTGTACAACGCGGGATCACAAATCAGGTGAACATTCGAGATGAAAAAGAGGAAAGTCCTAATTGCATTTATGATACAATGGTAAAGCGATTACGGTAGGCGGTGGGTTTAGGGTTGAAGGGGCCGGCGGGCGGGGTCAATCTAATTCTAGTCTACGAGTCTATCTGTGGAATTGATGACCGGGATGAAGTTGTGCTGGCGTTTGCAGTGGATCAGGAAGCGGTCCTGACGCCAGAACTTCGCGGCGCAGCCAGGCGCCGGGCAAACCATCGGCTTCAGTTTGAGGTGCTCGCGGAAGACGTGAGCGTCCATGTTCTTCTTGTCCGCGTAAGACGTGCCGCACTTTTTGCAGACGTAAGGTTTTTCGCCTGAAGACAGAGATACAATTTTGGTTTTAAAATGATTTCGAATCCGTGTGATCATCGTTTTTGAGCACAGAGAGAAGCTTTACACCCGACCTGTCTGCAGGCTCGAATGAACTCTAATGAAGCAGACAGGACCTCCAAATGTCTTGAAATAGTCTAGACGAACATGTGTCTGGTAAAATTTACAAACGCGTCATTTTGACCGTTCGCGAATGTCAAAAGCGGTCGGGTCGATCCTGGTTCTCGTCAGTCCCAGCTTCATTTTTTTACCTGTATGGGCGCGGATATGTCGCACTAGGTTGCTCTGAACCTTGAATGCCTGGTGGCAATACTTGCACTTGTACGGCGCTTCCTGCGTGTGGATGCACCGGATGTGCTTCTCAACGGCGCTCTTCTCCTTCGTCCGATGGTCGCAGAACGGACATTTGTACGGTTTTTCGTGCTAAATAATCACTGATAAGAATGGCTTGGTTAGCGAGTTCTTACGTCTTTCTCTGCAGTTCGAATCGAAACCACCACTTCTTGAGCTTGAGGCGTCACGAGTTGCGGAGCGTTGAAAGACGCTGCCTTTTTCTTCGACGCCTGGTAAATCTGTACGCGGTTAGTTGTTGAACATGAAGGGTTACGGCCGAGGGATGCCGGATAAACTGAAGAAATACGTTTGAACAGAAGGTTTGGACTCCCTTGTTAGATTCTTACATCCACGCGGCCTTTGGTACTCCCTTCCTTGAACCGTGCCTCCATAAGACCCACATTTCCGTCCTCTCCTCGGCCCCGAAACATAGGCTTCGTAGATCTCTCCGTAATCGTCCGACGCCGTCAGTTCTCGCTGGAGCGGCGCTGTCGGGTGGTAATCCATCAGCGCCTCGTCCACCTTCGAGAAGATGTAGCGGTCTTGATCGCTTTGCACGGAGCTTTGGTAGTCCGGAGTTCCGTAGCCGTAGTCGTCGGAGGATAAGCCGTTGTTCTCGCTGTTTGGCGCAAAGTCGTCGTAAGCGCTCTGCTGCTCGATAAGGTAGTTCGGAGTCCCTGGAGAATTCGGCGAGTGGTTGTGGTTCTCGCCGTCGATGGCTCCTACGAGCCTCGTCACTCCGAGTGTTACAGCGGCTTGGCGCAAGATGCGGAAACGTTTCCTGGCCACACGAACTATTCCGGTGTACATGAAGTCGATGATGTTGCGAAGATCAGTTCTGGAAAGAGGCTTTGCAAATACAAATAAAGATACAAGATTAATACCCAGTGACACCGATAACGTCGGAATCGACGTCCAACGTCACCATTGGACTGTCGGAGGTGGAGGCGAGTACGGTAGCGAAGTGAGTGCTGAAGGCAGAAAGAAGAATCCTATGGCACTGCGCTATGAATCCGCCCTGAAAGAGAGAGTTGAAGAACAAAAAAACAAATAATTAGTCGTACACGGCACTTCAGAATACAGTCCGTGAACGCGTTGTCCATCTTGAAGCGATCCAAAGCGTAGAGAAGCCGGACCGCATGGTCGCGATCTTCGAAGACCACAGGTTCGTGGGCATCGGCGGTTGCAGATTGCAAAACGCAGGCATTCAGAAGTTGGCAGAGCGATTGGCAGCCGAGAGTATTCGCGGATTTGAGTAGCGAAGGTCGAGTGAGTGAAGAACGACCCGAGTACATGAAGTTTACGATGTCCCTCAGATCGGACTCGCAAACACCTAAAAAAGCAATCCGTTCATCCCTTCCTTGATTATTCTTTTACCAGTTATCTTCGTGTCCACATCTACGGAGATGATGGTGGTGTTGTGGATTCCTGCTAGCACGGGTTCGAAACTTGAGCTGAAAGCGGCGAGGACGATTCGGTGAGCATTTAACAGCTGCCTTCCACAGCAATTTAGAGAAACGTCGGCGAATCCGTGGTCCTAAAAAAGGGAAAACGTCAATCAGGATCACGACAAGAGAACGAATCAATATGAAGTGTTTTGCAACTTCACATCAATCAGTCACATCAATCACTCGACCATAGATCAAAGGATACATACGTGTGATGTGCAATGTAGTAAAATAAATAAGAATACACCTTTCTGGAGGTACTCGAATTTAAGGAAACCGCGAGCAAAGTTAGAGAAGGCACTGAGGTACTGCTAAGGGAAAAGGGTATTCTAAGCACAAGGCAGTCAGCAAAAAAGAAGTCCTTAGAAGACTTTCCTATCTAATGAACTGCTTATTCCATGGGCAGCTACAAGATAGCTATTCTAGTATATCTTTAGCCCTAAACAATAGTAAGCGAGTCCATAATTTTAATTGAATTTGAAAATAGAAGCGCTTACCTCCGAGTCAAGAAGATCCCTGATGTAGTTGAAGAACAGCTGAGAGTGGGTTTGGACCTGAGGCGAAGCACTCACCTGCTCATCATAGAGCGCGGCCTCTTCCGGCGAATCGTGGCCCTGTTCCACGTAGAGATGATTCGAGTCCGGCTCGAAACAGTCCTCGCCCACTGAAACCTTCGAAATCAGCTCACAAATGTCGATAACATTCGCTTACGGTCGTATTCCGGGTGGCACAGCGTCCTCTCTTGGTCCAAAAGCGACTCCGGTTCGGCGGCTCCCACGGACGACGGCGCGGCGGATTCGGCAGCCGAGGACGTGGCCAGGAGGAAGGAGGACAAAGCGCCCCAGCAGGAGATCTTCCAGGCGGCGAAGATGACGCTGAAATCGCGCAAAATCGACGAAGCGATTGAATGTCGATCGGAGCTGAGAAGACGGCCGGCTCGCCTACCGTACTTGCCGCCTGCCGACTCAGGGTCGCTGCGAACGGACGAGCGCAGAGGAGAAATAATGCTAACTAGCTAACTAAGGAACTTTTTGGAAGCTATGGATGGATTCAAGGTGGTTTAACATTGTGTTTTGAGTGAATTAAGTTAAAGAAAGTGTAACATATATCATATATATAGTATATATCTATCAGCAACCGTCACAATATAACGGCAAAAGAAAACGATTGTACATCAAAATCTATTTTGCTGAAAGGACCTTAGCCAAAAATGCGCAAAAAAACTGTAAAAGACCGAAAACAAATACCTAAAAAAACGTTGCTCCTAAGAGATTCGAACCTTGTACCGTTGGAAGTAACGCTCTAAACTGAGACTGAGCTAAAAGGGCTGTGAACATTAATTACGATTGGTCGTGTGGTAAGGGAGATTCGCATGGAACAGATTTACAACAGTGGAAAAGAAGCAGCTCGATCAGTGAATGACTCATAAAAACTTTAAATCGGATTCTCAAACGCTTGCCTTTGCTCATTTGCTTAGAACATCTGATTGCAGATTTCCAAAAGTGCCCCCCCCTCCCAACTTCTTTCTCTTTCTTGAAAAGCTCCAAAACTGTTTATGCACTTGTTTGTTAGAAATTGGTGTTTGTTCCGATTGGACTTCTTTCCACAAACAGACCGTTTCCTTTGAATTCGAATGTTCTCCTCGTCATCGCCTGCACCACTCACTCTTCTAATTGCTCACGTCCCCTTTGCAACACTTCGTGTCCCTCTGGACGCGACGTCCCCTCTGACTCACTTTCGAGCCACCTTTTCTTCGAATCCGCATTGTTTCGGCGTCTCCGGGTCGTCTTCACATCATCGGGTCGACTTCTGCACGGAGGACGGAGATCCCCTCTTATCACAAACGGCTTTGATTGCCATTTCATATCTGCTTCTCCTCGTAATAAGTGCCTCAATTCGTCTTTTTGAGCACCCGTTTTTCCTCACACCTACCGCAATCCCTCTACTTTTCTCGAGTGCTCCCTGTCAGGTCCGAGTTCCCCAAAAGGCCTTTGGGCGTCCTCAAAACCGGAACCGCGTGCCTCCTCGTCTGCAGCGTACCGAGAACCTCTTCGCTCCTTCGAGGGCTCCTCGCCTAAATAAAAAATTTAGCCGCGGCGTCCTCTTCGCGTCGACACCAAATACAGAAAAGCAAGCGAATCGGAGTCGGCATGAATCAATCATGATCTGTTTTGTATTTACATTTCGGGCTGCTGCAGCCGCGCCTCTCGTGACAGATCAAACGATCCGAGCGGCAGGCGGGGAGCCGAGTCGCGCAGAGAAGCGTGGAAGGAAGTATAATCGTCCATCCCAGCCAGCAGCGGAGTCGTGTCATTGAGCCGACCACACACAGTCAGCACAGTTCGCCTCGCCGTCGTCGTCACGATCGATTCGAACGCCGAAGCCGTGACGAGGAGCGAGAGGACGAGTGATTTCGATGGATTCCACTCCGCCGCCACAAAGCCGCCGCTGACGACGTCGACGACTTCAGGTGGGCGATTAAATTTGAATATTCCGATCGAATGACCCTCCGAATGGCTTCTGTGACGGAGCGCTGGAAACAAGCGAACCGCAGCCATCTGCCGAGATTCCCACGCGAGAACGCGGCGCGAATCCCGCTTGCTCCGCTTCCCCTGCACCCGGTGACCCCAGAGAACTCTTGGACTTGCAACCGGGACCTGTCCTTAGCGAGATCAGAAAGGGCAGACCGCCTAGGGGGCTTCAGGGTTTGAGAGTGTGACGTGATTCCGTTGGGCACAAAACGTTGCGATTTTCATAAGTAGAATCGGATTACGGTAGGTGATTAGGGCTCTCGATGTGATGTCACTGAAGCTGGACGAACGAAGGAAAGACCTTTCGTAGGTGGTCGGAAAGTAAATATATTGCAGAAAATTTTATTTTGGAAAAGGTTGATAGATTAGAATGCACTTGGTTCCTTTTGGGAGGTTCTTAAGAAATCGCGAAGTTTAGAAAACAAGTGTTTTGCAATTTCAATTATCCAAGCTCTCCTTTTAAATTTGTATTCCCATAGCTTTACTTGCTTTGCAAGATTTTAGATTTGAGTCACTCGTGTTCTTGAAAAATACTGATATTGAAGAGCAATGTGTTAAACTACTCTGTGTTATATGTTGAACTTTTAAAGCTAACAGAAATTGCACACTTGCACCTTAACAACTTTGTCCTCAAGCTATCTACCAAGGAATTCCAGTCGCTTCTTCCTTCCTTCTCCTTCGCACGTCACTCTGATCTTTCGCGATTCTCTCCCGAAACAAGCGATTATCGGCGCTCTCGACCGGCGTCTTTTAATCCCCGCAGGCACGCCGTTCTTCGTTTTTTCGACCCTTAACGGCGGCAAAAAAGGTTCCAACGGAGGAAATAGGAATTGGGGCGCTAGAGATAAGCTTCTCGGCTGGCGGTCGCCGGCTTCGCGGCCCCCTCCCCCACACGTCGACTCTGCGCCGAATGCAATCGACTCCGGCAGCGATGAAGACCGCGATTTGTGTTTCTCCTGGAGCGAATCGATTCTGTTTTCCGCGATTTGTATGCGTGGAAAACAGTCGGGACACGCGTCCTGCAAATTGCGACTTTTGTTTACAAGAACGGTCAGCCCAACCAAAAAATTCCTTGTTACAAACAAGAACCACTTTGTTTATCAGATCAAGATACTAAAAACCACAGTTATTCAACCTCGCCGTCTCCTTTAAACTGCAAATTTTCGGTGATGTTTGACGCCAAAGAAGAACGTAAAACGCCGCCTAGAGCGAATTCGTGCGCGGAAAACGACGACGTGATTGCGGGGAAGCGGTTCTTTAAAGTTTTTTTTTGAATTGGTGAAAAACGTGACAATTTCGAGTTCGGGTCGAGAGACGACGATCCCCGCTCGGCGCTTATCAGCTCGAGTCGACGACGCTAATTTATGTTTCTGACGCTTTTTGAAGCCGTCGGGCGATTGAAGAGGAGCCGTTTTTGGGAGGTGGAAGGAGTGATGAATTTACGACTTTCTTCTGTTTGCGGAAAAAGGGCGAAAGTTGCATTTGTGATCGTGAAGTGATAAGGCCACCGGAAGGAATTTAGTTTTTGCTAGCCTGTAGAGCCTGTACATCTACTTTACTGTAGATCTATTATTTTATATATCCCACCTGCTTCAAAACGGATTCCTTCTCTAGCCTCGATCTCGTCACTTTCCAGTTTTCGGGTTTTTTGATCTGGAATCCGCTTCCCCTAAATATTACAAACGTCACGTTCCAGCTCGAATGACGATTTGTTCCCAGATGAGTCAAGAACGGCGCCTTCCACATTCTTCGTGTTTGGTCTTAGGATTATAACCGCATGACCCCGTGTCACACCTATCACAATCACACAATGAGTCCGATCAGGCACTCCGAATCTGGTCATTTCTCACTTCCACCGCACTCCATATCACCACCGCCGCTCCCGCAATTTGTCCTTGGGGCATCACAGATCTCTCATCTCATTATTTCCATCGATTTGCTGATCCAATTCTCGCGCACGTGATCGTTTTCCGCTTCCAAAAATCTCTTCGCAGTTTGTGTCTTCCTCTCCACTTCGTTCATTCTTCTGTTCTTAATTTCGAGTTTGGTTATTAATCAATCGCGTGGAGGAGGCGCCGGTAAACAATCGGAGACGACTCGATTAGATCTCGCGCTGACGACAATGTCGGCTTATTTTATTTCAGTCGCTTTGACGTTTTCTTGAACAAGAAGTAATTTTTTGGGATTTTGGTAGTTGCAGATTGATGTATTTAATTCTGTGAATCATGCGAAGCAATTGAAGCATGACTTATAGTGTAAAGGCTGCTCCGAGCATCGATAAAAACACTGGGAAAGTTTTTGTTATTAATATCTGATGCAACGATTCTTTGCTTAATACTGATCGAAGGAATACCTGTCAATATTTAACCTCTAATCTAGTCGAAGATCTCAAAGTGTTTTGACTCCAAAACATTTTAACAATTTTCTAACTGACCTGTACGGACATCGCCCCAGACGTTCTCTCTTAACCCGGGTGCACTTTCGAATAGTTCTTCTCCTCTTTCGCCCTTTTATTCTCCGTTCCAACGTTTCCGGCAACCTCTCTTCTCCCGCCTCTTACCGTAATCTTCCCCACTTAACGCTAACGTTTACGAACTCTAGCCCTCAGCGAACTCAAGTTATTTATTCGCATTCCGAATTCCGCAAACCGTCGGCCAAATTGCTAATCCTCGCGTGATAAGAGACCCGGCGGCCCGCGACTTCGAATCAAACGTCGTTTTGTGCAATTCGTGTTTTTGTTTTCGCCAATCATCGCCGGCGACCCGTTGATCTGGTGCCTTCGCCTCCACCCGCTCGCCCCAACCCGTCCTCCCTCGCCGCTTTTGTGTCACGCTTGCGTCATTCGCGCGTTCCAGCCTCCAAGTTCTCTTGCAACCCGTTTTCTTAGGAATCCAATTTCCCTGTTTCAGAGCGCTCAATTCTCGATGGGCAACGGCCAGAGCAGTCGAGGCGCCTCGAAGGACGAAAACGCGCCCACGGCGATTCCGAGGAGACGCCGACGGACTACCGGGTGCTGGATTCTGAAGATGTGCTCCTCGAAACAGCGCAGGAGTATACGGTAGGCCTTAAATCGATCCAAGAAGAGAAACACTTGAGTCATCGAAAACGGTGTTTGCAAGGAAATTGAACCAGTTGAACTGGTTCTCGATTTGATTGAATCATGTGGAAGAACGAAAGTGTTGGTTTTTGGTTGCAGGAAAGGTCGTTTAGGGTTTGCGCGAGAAGCAGTTCCGATGACGTTTAATCTAAAATTCATTACGAGGGTTCGTCCAAAAATGCCTACTTCAATGATTTATAGTAATCAAAAAGTGAGTGAAAGTTCAAATCAGCTTTTACCCTTTTTTGTTTGAATCCAGCCTTTTCTAACAAATATTGGTTATTCTTAAAGTTTCCATCTTTTAGAGAACACAAGAAACCGGACGACGACACCCTCAAACCGTCTCCTCCACTACCGGTCGCCGAAGAAGCGATTTCGGAACCGCCGGAGGTCCGCTTCCGAGCGGAGACGCCTCCGCCGCCTTCCTCGGCGCCTCCCCGACCACCTTCTTCGCTGTCTCTGAAAACCCTCAACAACAACTTCGAAAAGTAAGTTTCGTTACGGTCGAAGACGACCGCGAACCGCCCGGGGCGCTCAGCGGAGTCGTTCGGAGTCCTTGCGAATCACTCGCGCGACTTCTATCCGCTTTGTTTTCGACCGCCGATTGCAATTATCCGCGTGCTGGAATCTCCTTTGCGTGATCGCTACCAGAATTCCTGCGGCGATGTCTTCCTAAATTCCTGAGGATTTCTGGATCTCGTTCTGTTTCATTTCTAACTCCCTCAAAATTCTACCCTCATAATTTCATTAACTTATTAACCACGTGATTTTTCTTTGTCTGCACTTTCACAGCAACCGGGCTCTTTTTCAGACTCAAGGTCTTAAACGCGTCACGGTCTCTTTCGAAGTTTACAATGTCGTCATAAAAGTTTTTTCCCAAAACATTCAAAACGATTGATAAGAATGGCTTCGTCTTCGCCCTTCGACTTTTAATGCACGTTGAGAAGTTTATTTCAATGAAATCGACGTAAATGCATAGTTTTGCGATTTTACTAAAGTTTACATTCAAAGTATCTCATTTACGTGTACAGGGTGCGTAATAAGTTCTGTAATATGAAAAAACGCTCATATCTCGAACCCCACAAAACCAAATTCCACGTTTTTATGCTTAAAATACTCGTACAATACTGCCGAACAATAATATTACAAGCATTGTTCAAAATGCCCTCCTTCCGCGTTGATGCAGGCCTGAAGACGTTTCGGGAACTGGTCGACGATGCGGATGGTCAATTCCGGACTTATTTCCTTCCAAGCTTTTTCCAGGGTGCGCTTCAGTGATTCGACGGTTTCGAATCTTGTTCCTGAGAAACCGAAAAGTCCAGAGGATTGAGGTCAGGCGAATGCGGCGGCCAGATGTTCTGGTCCCAGACGACCGAAGCAGGCGCCGGAGACCACTTCGCCAATAACAGCAAAATATAGAATATTCCGGATCAGAATAACGCGTAGAACACGAATATTTTAACAAACAGAAAAAACAACGCATAAAAATAAGCAAAAACACAAAGACGAAAAATGTCACAGAACTTTTTGCGCACCCTGTACTATTAAGTGTCTAAACGTTTGCTTGTGATCAAATATTGGAGAGAAACGGCTGTATTCAGTTTTAACCGAATTTAGTACTTTTTGTATAAATCGAATATGTATCATTTTTTAGTCGAAACGCTGTGTTTCAATTTCCAAAAACATTTTAAAAGCATTTTCAGTTACCGAAACTTTAAATACCGAGCTCTCAAAGCACTGCTGCAATTCCACGCCAGAACTGTCACACCACGTTCGCTTCTGTGCGTGTTCAATAAACTCTCCGGCCTTTTTTTTCCAATTCTCACGTTGCACGTCTCCTCCTCGCTGCTCCGTCTCCTAATTCGCTGTTTCCTTTGACTCCTAAGCTCCTTAAAAGACCAACTCCGCTTGCTATTGCGACGCCGGCTCCTTCGCCCTCTTTTCGCGCTTCGTACAGTCTCCTTCTTCGCCTCTTCACACGTTTCGCGCCCTTCCTTCTTCCATCTCCTCAAATGCACCCCGGAGACCGGCGCTTGTGACGTCACGAAATCGACTGATAAATGCAAACCAAACGATTTGTAGCGTCCGCGTGTTATAGCGCTTCTCCTCGCGCTCATGTCCTCCAAAGTGGCACATAAAGCGGGTCTTGCCTGATCTCTGTCTTTCATCTTTTCTGTCCATTTTGTAGGTTCTCCTTCACGCCTTTTTTTCTACCTACACTTAATAGTGCACCTACTTAAGGACGACTTCAAACATCTTGCTGAGAGTTCCACAGTCGTGTGGTGTGAATCACACAATCGCCAATTTTTGTGGTTACTAAAATTAGCCTAAGGTTCCCAAAACGCGAAAAACGAGTGGCGTCACTCACGGATCGTGGGAGCCCGACGGCGCACTTTTCCGATTCCGATCGATCCAGCGCCCCCATCGATTGACTCTTCGTGCTACAACGAAACCCTCTCTTGGGTTTTCATAACTAGTCCTTCTTTCAAGTTCTGAATTTCCTTTAACGACTTTCGTATCTTCCTAAAGAGACCAAGCACAAAAGATTTGCATCTTAACTACAATTTTGTTATCGACGCGCATAGAACGCTTTTATGACACTTCGGGCACTGTTTTGTCCTCTCGCTACTTCCTTCGCCTCGACTCGTTGACGCGTTGGACGTCCAAAGTTGCGTGCAAATCGTTGCAGCCGCCGCTATCAGCGTCCGTTCTTTCTGAGTGGGTTCACGGTACCTTGGAACAAACCCAGGTCAGCGCTTCAAGTCAACCGTTCTTTTTCGACCCGTTTCGCTCTTTTATCAACTTTTCCTGCACCGACCGGCGTTCCTCAATTTTCGCATTTTAGAGAATTCCCCCCGACGCCACTTTCCACGACGAATTCGCTCGCCTGCACCGACAATCCCTCGATCGCCGCGTCGTCGCTGATCGGAAACTGGAAGAACAAATCGCCCGTGCTTCGGCCTTCCGGAGATTCCGCCTTCGGAGATTCGATCGCGTCGACGTGCAGCGTCGACACCCCGGAACTCACGACGCCGTCCACCTGCGACCACGGGGGCCTCAGCCTCCACTCCTACGAGAGCCTCATGCAGGTGAGGGTAAATCTCTTTTGATACGCTTGGGACCTTGGTTTTTCGTAGGGTTCACTTCTTTATGTTTTCCAAACCATAGCTACGCGTTTCTGAAAGCTAGTTTCTATAAACAAACTTTGACCATCATGCTGTGAATCCTTTAAGCCGCATTTTCAAGTCAGCTCAATTTTTCTAACTTAATAATTTTCCAAATAGCTGGATAAAAACAATGCGACCCGCTTTTGACCTAGTTTTAATCGCCCATTGTTCTTGTTTGGCAAACAAAGCACAGATTCGTTCGAATTTGCCCATCATCCGACTCTTCCTCCCAATCGACCCACAGCGGGTCCATAAAAGTTAACAACCACCGATGTAATGAATTGTCAGCTTCTCGCTTATCGTTCCCACAAGCTTCCCGCTGATCTCTGACTTTGAGGTGATTCGGTCTCTTTCATTAAGGTTCCTTTCCTAACCAGAATTTATGTCGATGTCCAATTTGTTTCTTTGTCAAGGGTAAACAAGAAACAATCGCTTCGGACGTCATTGGAGGACGATGACGCCTCGATAGCATTTGATAATCTGCAAATTACAACGGAAAAACGATGATTAACAGCTAAGAAGAGATTCTGATTGATGCCACGTTTGGGAAAAGTCGGCGTGGGGTCAAAGTTCCCGCCAGGAATTCTGGCACGTGCGATAGAATAATAAGGTCAGAGTGCATGCATAGGTTTGTGTGCATAAGTTCAACTTGTTTTCATTAGTTTTATGCAATTGCGAGATTATTAATGAAAGAATGGGTTCAACACAAGAGCTTCACACACTCTTCTCAATGGTCTCTGTTTCGTCCAACACCCACTATTTATCATTTGCTGACAAATAAATATTTTTGGAATCCATGTTTGCACAGTCGCGCCACCCGCTCGCTCTGAGTCTTCCTCCCAAACCGAAATCCATTTCAAAATGCGCATTCCTCCGCACATCTCAAACATCATATCCCAAACCTTCTAAATCGGACCATTCTCGCTTTAGATCATCCGCTGTTTCCCGTTTCCCTCTCCAAAGAATTCGCCTCGCTCGGCGAAGCGCCTTAATCGGACAATGTCCGATGAGGAAACAAACGACCGCGGCCCACCGCCGCCGCACTCGCCAAGCGGCATCAGCTTCCACCAGAGCATGGTCGGCAACTCGAGGTCCGGCTACAACTGGAACGGCGCCAAGCGGCAGATCGGGAACAGCATAGCCAACGTCCTCAAACAGATACAGTAGCCACAAAGACAACAGCCGAGAATCGCCGAAAACATCGCCGACGGAGTCAAAGAAGGATTTTAGGTTTGAGAAGAGGGCCTCGCAAGGAGCGCTCGGGAAGCTGTGTCAGGTGAGTCCGACTGAATCTATTCTTAAGCAAATACACTTAAATCAAAATAAGGTTCCCTGATTGCCCCAAACTTGTAGCTCTCTACTGTCTAAACTCCTGTGAATCACCCGTATTACGGTCAAATAACCAAAGCTCACGCACCAGAGATGAACCCACAAATAACCCATTTTTTGGCAATTACTTCCTAAATGGAATTTTTTCTATTTTCCAGAGACCTTTTTAAAATTTCTTTTTACGAATTTTTTTCAAAGTGTATTTCCCTCTAACGAAGATTCACGCGTGACTTTCCGTTCACTGCGCGTTCGTCCCAAACCTCTCCGACGCCACTTTCCGTTCCGACAAACAACCCATTCATCTCGTGATCGTGGTCACTCCATAAAAATTCTAATTTTTGATCTCCAATCTGTTTTCTCCAGCACAAAAGTGTTTCAAAGTTTACCTCCACTCTGATTTGCATAATTCCTGGAACCCACCTGATCCACGCGAAAGTCAAATATGTAAATATCCGAAATTCCCCGCTTCGTCACTCCGCGTTTCACTTCAATTCAACCGCGTTTCAATCGACGTTTGTTAGGCCCGTTCTCGCGATTCTTTGTGCAGATCGCGCTTGTTTGCCTTCTGGAGTTTCCCATTCTCCAAAAAGCTTCTCCGCAAACAATTCTGAAACCACCCGGCTCGAAAGACCTTTTTGGATCTTTCACCTTCAAACACTACCCAATTAATTAAAAACAAAATGACGTTAGATTCTTTTGCTTCCTGATCGATCAACTTTGCGCGTCTTCGTGCGGAGGATCGATTTTGTGTGCAAACGAGTTTGAAAGTTGTTGATCGTGCGTGACGCAAAATTTTTCGAACGTGTTATCCACGTGGAGCGCGAGTTTCTGTCGGAAGTGAAGACTCAAAGACGTCAAGCGAGGGTTCGAATAGGTTAATGAAGGTGTTTGACTAACTGTTTGTGCAAGGCTAACTAGATTGGAGATGAGAGTACGGACGTTTGATGTTGAAATCAAGTGCGACTCGCCAAATGCAGCTCTTGGGCAAAGCGGAGGGGTGGATTGGAAATGTTTGCAGTTTGAACAAAAAACTTAAAAGAGATTTTTCAAATCTGGAAATGTCTTCTTCGTTTTCCCTTTTTTGGATATTCCAGTTATTTCATTTAAAAGAAATACCGTCCTTAGGTGCACCCGAACCGTCTCGCGTCTTCCAAGACTGCACCCAGTCGTTCCTGGGTTCACGTAATTTCTTTCTCGATTGGATTAATTTGTAGAAAGGACTCCAAATGCAGGCGATCATTGCCGTAATCTTTTTGTTTGTATCGTGAACAAGCACAATTAGGGTCGCTTGTGCAAAACAATCGCTTTTCCTGTAGATTATCCTTGTTTGGTATCGTTTCGTAAGGTCAGTACGCTCGATCAGCGGCGGATCGCTGTTAGTTTGTGAGAGGAGTGAGAGGATGAGCGGCCGAAGATTGGTGCGAAGAGTCGCCAAGAAGAATATGCTGGACTTTGAGAGATTTTGGGTGAAGATGAAGGTCAGTTTGTGATTGGAAAGTGTTTTCGAGGGTCTTCGAATGTGCTGATTCTCGAGTCTTGACTTTTAACTCCACTCACAAAGGATGTTTTTGTAGTGTGTACTGCATAGTTTTGTGCAGAACCCGCAGATTTAATGAGGAGGCCAATCCATCATCTGTATTCTAAAAATAAACCCTCAGGATCTTTCAAAACAATTTTTTCTGGAGGGCTCTTTGAAGGAGAACTCCACAGAGCCTCCCAACTCTCCTTTGTCCCCGTGTTGCAAGTAGTTGTCCCCGTGTCTTTGACTCCTCAACAATCGAAATTGTTCCGTTTATTACAGAGGAATCCATCTGGCTTTGATAATATAAAAAAGGCGAAAAAGGGAATAGAACCAGTTTTGGAGCAGAAGAGTCATTTGCCGCCATGTGGAAAGTCGAAAGTTCCTTCCTATAAGATTCTAAAGAAGGAAGTTTCTAAATTTGTTTAAGAAAGAGAAGAGCAGACTAGAAAACGGGGATGGAAACAAAACAGTGAGAGTCAAGACTATAAAACACTTTCTTGTAAATACAGGGTGATCAATAATTACTCTCACGCTTAAAAACACTTGTAACTTTTTACGGAACTAACGAAAACCATTCAAAAGCTCCGGAAATTCTGCACAAGAAACAACTAAGAGCACTCGAAATGTCCGCCTTTAGCTTCGATACAAGCGTTTATATGTTTTTTATCCATGAGAGTTTGTCCTTTGGTGAACTTCTACGGCTTGAGCTTCAGATCGCCTACGTTGTATTCCTTGGCCAGTTTTCGCACGCTTCTTTCGGAATTCTTTTGACGCCTTTTTTCTGGAATATAGCGGGCAAATAACAGTGGAAATAGCAGATTCTAGTTCAAAATAACGCAAGGAACACGAGTAAAACAATTGCGATTAGCGAAAAGGCTAAAAATCGAGAAAATACGACCGTTCAGCCGCCTGACAGTTTGTATTGATTACCCTATACTTTCCTCGTTTTTTTTCATGAAAACCTGTTCTTCGGGAGATTTTCTCGATTTCAAAAGCCAGAATTTCGGATTTAAAAAAATTGACGAAATGCGGAAATGGAGTTTAGTGGTTCGTTTTGAGAAACTTTCGAATTTGCACGTATTCTCCTTTACGCATTTCAAATCCCTTTAACAATTTTGAGAAACTCACAAAAAACCTTAAATAGCGTCTTCGCACGTGGACTTACCGTTCGTTCTTTGGTGCCTTGTGGATACATTCCGGTCAAATCACGCGGCTCACGAGGATCTCCAATCTCCCTTCTCCCAAAGGTCATCGTCGGGTTCTCTTAGTCAACCGGCTTCCGTCCGCTCCTTACCTAATCGCGCTTCCGCGTTGTTTCCGGCTCTCTCCGGACCACATTCCTAACGTTTTCTCGCTTCGGCAATCTTTGCTGCTACTCGCGACGGTCGTCGCCGAAACCCCGAAAAACAATCGTCATCGTTTGCGTTTTCAGCGTCTTCGACATCGCGCGTCGTCTTCGCAAGCGCCGCCCCTTCGCATCGTACAAAAATGTTTGTATTATGTGTACATTTAACAATTAGGGAAAGCGACGACGCCGCTCTCCTCTCTCTCTTACTCACTCTGACTCCCTTGTTACGTCGTAAGCCCCTCCAGAAGGCCCCCATCGCAGGCCTTCGCTCTAGATTCAAAATTGCCTCGACGTTCTTTAGTTCGGATCCTCGTTCTCTGAGGATTCAGTTGGTAAAGATGAAGTCGCTCTCTCCTCCGACGCTCTTCTCCGGGGGCCTCCGAGCCTCGTCCTTCAGCCAGATGTTTCGAAACTCGCTCCTCCAGGTTGGTTCTTTAGTCTTCTTCCCTTCAGACCCGTTAGAAGACGACCGATGACGAATGGTCGCATGGGGCGCAAACTCCTTTTGCTCCAAGAAATGTGTCATCGCGTACCCGCTCGACCAAATACTAGTAGTTGTTTGCTGTCAAATGACTAAGTGCTCTGGGTAAAACAAATGGTGATTAGCACCGCGATTAGAACGCCCCGGGTGTTGTTGTGGCGCTGATAAGCGCAGCGTGGGAAGTTTGGAAATGAAGTTGATATTTGGTCCGATTTCGGGTGTCGATCACGGGCTATTTGATTCTGAGTCTATCTGTTTCATCGTGCTTTCCCCGAACGTGTTCAAATCGTAGCTGACGTTCCTTAGAGAGGGAGAGAGAGATGTCATCGATGCCCGGAGGTTCGCGTCACACTCCTTTTGTTGCTTCCAGAGTAGTCAAAAGATTCGTTTGATTCATAGGAGCTGTTTACAGGCTTGTATGATGCCAGTTTGATTTAGTGAATCACGTGGCGGTTAGGACTGCTTGGCAACGAGCTTTGCATTGATTTTGTAAGTGGTGGTCATATTAAAGTCCTAGCTCTATCACCTCTGCCCATCCTTAAGTCTCCCTCCAAGCGGATTACCGCCTTTCTCCTAATTCCTTGCCGGCGACCTTTCGCCGTCCTTGCAACACTTTTCTGCACAAAATTCCCTTTTTTCATCGAAAAAACGCGAATCCTGCGTGTCGGTCCCTCCACTCCTTTTGGGTCCCTGGACCGGTTCTGCAAATCCTCGCGTTAACGCTCAGCGGCGACCATTAACGCTCAGCGGCGGCGGATTATGACGCCAATGGGTCGAAGCCGAAACCTCTGCGAACCTTCTTTGAAGCCTTTGGAGTGATCCAGGCGCTTCTTCTGCTTTACGGTTCCGGAAAAGCGGAGTTATTTGCGAATCGCTGCGAGGATCAGATGATTCAGGCGTTTTCTTTTTGAACAGATCGAATTAGGAAGACGAGCGGGAGGAACACGTCAGTTTTGTAAACAGCGCAAGCGAAATCGATGGAAAGGACAGAATTGGATGACTCGGAGATTCAAGGAGACTCAGGAACTCGATTTGGAGCGACAAACCACTAGGATGATGCTATTTCAAGAGGTGTTTTTACGGCTTTGATTTTTTCATATGTTTTTAACACGTGTTTTGTATGTTTCTTATATGTCTTTTTTACTGCACTTTGTTAGATCATGTGTGATCTATGGGTCCAACTGACTCCTCAAAGGACACCCAAGGCTCCACGTGTACTTGCTCGCTTTACAAGAATTTCACTATCAAGAGATCAATCGGTTCTTCACAATCTAGCCAAAATCTAAAATTAGAGTGCTCAAACCGAACTGTTTGTTCTCGTCATCGTAAAAAGTGCTTTTCGTACCCAAAATAACAAATCTGGCTTATACAGAGACCCACATTTTGTTCTCTTTCGCACACACAAAGCAACAATACGTAATAACCCTTCTTGTGACCCACTCAACCTACGTTTCGTTCTCTCGCGAAACCCCCGCACCAATCTCGGTACACTCCTTTCTTTCCTGCCTCACGTCAAAGGTCAAAACCGTTTCCTCCTTCTCACGTTTCTTACGGCCCCCCTTCTCCATTGACGTAACCCATATGCCCTAACAGGCAGGTCACTGTTTTCAATCTGCTTTCCGTCTTCGGCTTTTGATTTACGGCCCTGCCTGTAATCTTCGCTATGCGATAACGGCTTCTCCCCGAACAGAAGCCAGATTCGGAAACGGCTGGTGTTTGGTCTTCACGCGATTTCCGGGTGCGCGCGACCGCAGTTGACTTTGAGGTCTAATCGCGCATACTGCAACCTCGGGTTCTTTAATTAGGAGCTTTAATTGCACGAATTGTTGCTCGTGTAGCGAAGAAAAGATAAGCGAGGGGTGAAGGGTCTAAGTTCCTTATTGCCTGCCTCTCTTAAGGCTACACTCCTCTCGGTGCAGGTATCATACCTAGTGTAGCCGTGACATCAGCTGTTCTCACATCGCGTTTCGCAGGCGTACAGCGCTCCTCAAGGAGCCCATGTGCAAATAAGGACGAAAAATCGGCGGCGCGCGTGACACACGCGGACGAATCGCCGTTTTCGCTCGTAAATGACACCGAGGATCGTAAAATCGACGCCTAGAAGCGTGGAACCCGAGGGGACGCGCGAACTCGCGGCGAGCGAGTGCCGATATCGGCCGGCCCAAGTTGTGGATCGAGGAGGAGGAGCCCCTGGGCTCTTATCTTCTTATCTCCTCTCGCTCGCCTCCTCCGCCACAGCCACTCGAGCTGCCACACGCACGCTTGCTGGTTGGTCGTCAGGTAGTGCCTCCGAACTGTACTCCGATCTGTGATGGGCGAAGTGATGCTGGGTTTCCGAAGCGCCGCTTCGCTGCGAATCCCCTTCGGGAGCGTCGCCACCTGCTCCTCTGTAAGCTTATCTCTCGTTTTGATACAAACTTCATCGGTGTTTACTCTGGAGTCGACGCCTCTCGCTCGGCTGATTCGATTGATCCTGGACTTTCCACGAATCGCTGTTCTTCTTTTTTTCGATTGAGTTTGAAGGTTTCTTTCGGGATCAGAACGGACATAAAACTCGATTTATGAAACTGTGTCATTTCAAGCTCGTAAACTTCTGTCGTTCGTCCAAATTATATCCAAATTTTCCAAATTCCTCTTTTCTAATTGACGTGGGAATGACGTCTTGGGAGTTTCGGGTGTTTTGTCATGGAGTCTGTAAGTTTTCCCCCATAAACTGTTGCGATCTGCGTTGCAAATCTAACTTTTTCTAATTTTGCAGGTGTCCGTCGACACGATGGCGATAACGGCGTTACCTTTGGACTGCTGGCTTAAGGAACGATTAAAAAACTGGGTTCAGCTTTCCGGCCACGAAGGTAAGCAGCTCAAATCCCCAATTACCGTTACTGACCACTCGTTTCAGGCACTATCGTACCCGCGACGAACCACACGTTATGGAAGAAGCAACCGAACGAAAAAGAAGCCATCGCCTACGCGGAGATTATGGACGACATGGCGTTGAAAGGAATGACTCCCAGGTTCTTCAAGACCATCGAACACAAGAACGAATCCTTCATCGAGATCCAGGACCTCCTCTCGCAGTTCCCCGACGTCCACTCGCGGGCCGTGATGGACATCAAGATCGGCACTCGGACCTTCCTCGAATCCGAGGTTAAGAACTCGCTGAAACGCCCCGACCTCTATCAAAAGATGGTCGCCATCGACCCTCTGCAGCCGACCGAAGCCGAGCGCGAAGAAGAGGCGATCACGAAGCTTCGGTACATGCAATTCCGGGAGCAGGAGTCCTCGACCGCCTCGCTCGGGTTCCGGATAGAAGCCGCACAGATGCCCGGGGGCAAAACGCAGAAGAACTTCAAGAAGGTGCGGACGGAGGACCAAGTGGCGGACACGCTGTGGAACTTCTTCAGCGAACGCGCTCCCGAAATCTCCAAAAGTCTGCTGATTCGCTTGAGAGAAATGAGGAAAAGCGTCGAGAACTCGGAATTCTTCCGTACCCACGAGGTGAGTCGCGAGTTTTGCAAGAATGGGAGCTAATTTGAAGGTTTCAGGTGGTTGGAAGCAGTATTCTGATCGTTTACGACGACCAAAAGGCGAGTGCGTGGATGATCGACTTCGCCAAGTCGACGCGAGTTCCGGGGGAATTGAGCCTGAACCATCGAACGAAGTGGTCGGTGGGCAACCACGAAGACGGGTATCTCCTTGGTCTCGACAACCTCATTTCGGTAAGAATTGTCCTAATATCCCATAGATCAGAAAAGTTGGAGACAGTCTAGACGTCCATGTGGTTTTTTTGTCTTGGTCTGCGACGATGCGGATCTTGCAAAATTACCTACGTGAATCATTCACTGCATATCGTATAGTCGTAGGACGTCTTAACTCCGCTCAAATTAGTGAATTCGTGCTAAATCGGAGAGCTTTTTCTTGAGAGCTCATCCTATGAGCCAAGTCAAAATACATAGATCGAATTCTTTCCACAGCCAGCCTGCACGGTGGTGCCGATGTTTACCTTGTTTCGCCCAAAACAACACGCTGTTTTGTATTCTGCACGGTTCGGAGTCCTCTCCGCTCCTAATCGCAGTATACTCACTCCTTTTTCTTCTGTCACAAACACCATCACGCGACGTCGACGGCGATAAGAGTCCTCCGGTTGACGTCAATCGCTGGCGACGTCTTTTCGATTAGATTTCAGATTCTCTCTGAAAGACAAACCAAAAAATACAAAAAAACGTGGTTCCAAAGGCACAAATTGATTGTTGCTTGTTTTCAGATTCTCGAATCACTCACCGAATCTTGTCGATGATCGACAGTGCGGCAGTTCTCCTCGCTCGGACTGCGACCACGACAGCATCAAACCTACAGTATCCTTCGCTCGGGTATCTCCTCGCCGCCAGAGACTTCCCAGAGCAGCGCCATACGGGGCTTTCGAGTTTGCCAGGCTTGGCAACGAAGCGACACACCAAAGTTTTTCTCCTTTGTTACTTTTGCCTTCGCTCATTTCACTTTCTTTGTTGACGCCGCTCTCTTCACTTGTCGCATAATATTCCCCAATAGTTCCAGTTCCCCTCCTTGTATATATCGCCCGCCCTCGCGGTTCGGGAGAGAATTCGCTCCTCCTACAGTACAAAGTAATTGACAGAATTTTAAGAAAACAGAACCATTAACAAACCCTTTGCCTCTTGAAATGTAAATATTTCCGTCTTCCCACAACCAGTAAATCTAAACTTTGAACCGTTGATGTGTGTAAGGGGACTGTTTGGAGGCTTGGAAGTGCGAAAGATTTGGAATAGAGTGAAGGGAGTAATCCTAAGAACAAACTGCAGACAAGATCAGAGATTACAAGTCTGGATCAGGAGGTAGTAAAGTAAAGTGCAGTAAAGTAGAGTAGAAGAGATTAAAATATAGAAATAGTCGAAAACAATTTAAACCGAAGCCACTTCAGACCGAAAAGAGTTACTTTGTTAGAGTTGATTCTGATGAAATGCAGAAAACACTTTTATAGATAATTTATAGGAAATTCTTCGTCAAAATTCAAAATTTCAACTATTAAAAAGCAAACAAACGCAGAAACTTTTTAGTGGAAGTCGTCCGAGTCAGACATAGCCTCGTTTAGCGCTTCCACAGATCTGACGCGAGTGGTGCAGCGGTTAGCGTTGTGAGTCGACTTTCGGGAGGTCGCAGGTTCGATCCCCCGCTCATTCGAAGCTTTCCCTCTGTTCCTATCAGTTTGAAAGTCAAAATGTGCGAAGAACGAAACAGCGCTACTTTGAACTCTGTCCTTGCTCCTGTGCGGAACGGAGCTAAACAAGTGTCTTCTTTTGCTACTGAGGTGGTTTGTTCTACAATAGATTCATATGAAAGGAGTTTTTGCCATGCTGGATCAGGGAAGATAAAGCTATGCTACGTGCTACGTTGCATTACTCTATGTTTCATTTAAGAATGTTGAAAGTGCTTGTCACTGCAAATTCTTATTTATCCTTAATCAGCATGGTTTCCTCTCAGTTCAATTACGGAATCGGACCCTCCATGCACCCGACTTTAGAAGACTTTTCCGCGTGTGAGTATCGACCGTTTTGTCGAGAAGACCTATGTAAAGGTGCCATAGTGTCATTTCCCGGATCTGCCTTTCTTCGTCCATCAAAGGCAATATTGGAAAATGAATTTGGAGAAGCGGATCGTCGGACTTCCAGGCTGCAAAGTCTACAACGATCGCACCCAGATCACTGAAATGGTTCCTGAAGAATGTGATGGCGACAATCGAAAATATTCCGGCGATTCGAGAGACTATGGCCCAGTTAGAATCGATGGGATCTGTGAGACTTTACTGAGAAGATGAGAAGACTTACCCCAACTGTTCGGAATTTCCGAGAGTTCCATGCCTGTCGGTCGGCCGAAATACGAGATATTACCTTGGACGTAGGTCGAGGAATGTTGCCAACCATTCCGGAATGGAGAACTCTCTTAGGTGTGGAGGACGTCGAGCCAAAATCTCTGGAACGAGGTATGGTGGTCACGTTTACCCGCGACATCATGAAAACGGCCGCAAGAAGGCGACGCTGTTCGAAGTCTTGCGGATAGTGGGACTTCCGGGCGAGCGATTCTTGAACGACCGTCAGAATCGAGAGGAACTGATTCCAGAAAATACGTGGTCGGCGACAACCGCACGGAGGCTGTGGACTCTGGACTCCAGAGACTTCGGACCCGTGGAAATTGCAAGATTAGAGCATCGCGTGATGCACTATTGTGAGGAACTATTCGACGAAAAATCAGTGGTTATAGGTGACTTCCAGAACCTGCTGGTACCGAAAATTACCAAAGAAAATCTAGGATTAACCCTGTATAGCAAAGAAAGATCCAGCAATGACGCCCACAATTCCTGAAAAAAAAGCATATTTGTTAGTTCAAAAATTTAAATTTGCTGTATTCAAACGCGGTTCTATTGTCGTAGCTGAATGCGGAGACTGGGTGGCACCGACCAGAATTCAAGGAATATCTAACGACGTGATCTTTAATGAATATAAAGAACGTTTCGAAGTAATTCCGGACAACTGTTTCTACTTGCTGAACGACAACCTGGCCATCAATAGAGATTCCAGAAGATTTGGTCCGATTCCAAACAAAGTTCAAAGTCAGGGAGATGAAGTACCCTTGACCCTTGGGGTAAAGTGTTTAAATGCGAAGACGAGTGGAAAGGGAGAAATGATGTGTGGAAGCGATTTGTGGAACTCGGAGAAGATCTCGGAAAAGAACTCAAGAAGGCCAAAGAGGTGGGAGGAAAGGACGAGAAAAGGCTGAAATTGAAGATTCGGGAAAGGAATGCTGCCCGCGATTCCCGAAACGGCAGAGTTCGTTCTGAGACCTGTCAGCTCCAAACTGCAGAGGGGCTCAGTCGTTATATTCTCTCAGAAATGCTACGACCACAAAAACAGCGCAAACTCTTTGGTCTTTGGAGTGGCTGCGTCGTCGGTTTGCCTAAAGAAAAAGTTGTGAACCAGCTGAAGAGCAAGACGGTCAAGATTCGAAGGAAGAGTTTTTATCTGGTGGGGGACAATAAGGAAGAGGCGGTGGACTCCAGAGATTTCGGACCGGTGCACAAAAGTCGATTAATATGTGAAGTGCAGCTGGTTGAGGATTTGTAAATTGTGACGTTTGGAAAACTCGATTGGCAAAAGTTTTCAAATCGATCGAAAAACTTTGATCAGAGTTGCTTGTTGTTAATGTATGAATAAAGTAATAAAGTGCTCGGGAATGTAACACTACTTTCAAACTCATGCGCGACAGCGACGGCGACAGGGTGTTCAAACTCCCGACGCGGCGACAGCGAGTTTGAGTTTGAACATTCTCCGGCGACACCATTTGTATGCTGTATGGTATACGCCAAACTTTACAAAGCCGCTTTGAAATGTTTGTCGACAACCTCGGCGAAACGTGCAGGATTGGATGATTTTTGGGCAGTTTGGGAGTTTTGAGTTGATTTTGATGGGTTTTCGGGTCGTTTTGCAGCTTCAGTCATGATTTCTCACGTGTTTGAAGTTTCTGAAGATGTTTTACATAATTTTGCACCGATTTACAAAATTTAGCGCTTTCGATAACTCCAATGACCAATCAAGAGTTAGGACAGCCGAGAGTGTCAAAAGTATCAAATTCAATGACGGTGTCGCCGAGGGATGTTCAAACTCAAATTTGGCCTTGTCGCGGTCGCTGTCGTTGTCGATGTCGCGTATGAGTTTGGAAGAAGCATAAGAGTTTACACTGAAAACAATACATAGAAGCACATGGTGCAGCCAATATCGCCGGGTGTACGAGATGTCGCGGGTTCGATTCCCCGCTCATTGTTCCTGTGTGGAACGGAACTAAACCAGTGCTGAACATACCTCTTTGTTTCTAACAAGGTGGTGCATTGAGGTCTTTTTCAAAAAGGAACCAGCTGACGACGTTCCGGACTCGAATCCTCATCTGACACTCTTCGATCGAAAGACAGCTATTCGTGTTTACACACGTTTTCTCTCAACTCGACACAAATCCTCATTGTTCTTATAAACATATCGAAAACGGCGATTTGTTTATTCGCAATGACTTCTCTCTGGACGTCCAAACGCTCTTCAGCATCTTCAAAGCCGAAACGGCGCCTTGATTGTATTAACCTTCGAAGACGCCTCAGGGGCCAATCAGTCGCTGCGCGTTTACTGGCTAACGATCGACCCTCGACGGCTCCCCTTTGACTCTTTCTCTGTTCGACGCTCTTCCAACAGCACTCGGCAACAAGTCGAGAGCCATCGAAACCTTCCCAGGCCTCCTGTCCTCCTCTCAACTGTTTCTTATGATTCAGCGAGGACTTCTCCAGAGTTTTCTTCGCGGACTACTTATCGCTTGCGAGGGCAATCCGATGAACCCGTTGGCGTAACATTAACGGCGTGATTTTATGGGAGAAAGGGATCTTCGCGAGAAAAGTGCCGTTTTTCGAGGATCGGATTACTGGCGCGGACCTCTTGGTCGTCCCTTCCGGCTCCATTCAACTCTCTCATCTCTGGAATCCCTCCAGCGTCTTTGGTGGCTGAAAGCGGCGAGTTCATTAGTCAAAGATGCTCGAAAGGGGTCGCTAATTGGCGTCCGCCGCGGTCGGACTTCGCAGCAATGACGAGATTACGGTAATTTATGGAGTGATTTGGAGGTGATTCGCGGGAAGGCGGCGGAAGCCGGAGGGTGCGTAATTTGATTTCGCAGTCATCTATTTGTTTTTCCTCGGTCTATAAATGGTTTGGCCCTCGCAGATTGGGCCATAGAGAGAGGGATGAAGAGGGCGTCTAAGGGCCTGCGAGGAGAGCTTCGGCTAATAGCCTTATCACATTTGTCTTCTTCGGCATGCGTTCCGACCGCTCGATCTCTTTCCGCGTCTTTCTTTTGTGCTTCTTCTGCCGCTTGTAGGTGAACTTCTGCGGCCGGTGGCCCCCGAGGGAACGTGCGTTTTGTCTTCCTCTACGCGTGTTCATAATTTGATTTCCGCCAACCGAACGAAGCTTCAAAGCGACGACGGCGCCCGAAAGAAGCCGAAAGCGGGACGGCGATCGACCGCTCGGCCCAGTTCCTCGATCGGAGGATTCTCGCGCGCGATTCGTAGTCCCGCGCCATGACTCGCTGCTGAATCGGCCGACGTGGATCTCTTTTGTTTTGTCCAAAAGCGCCTTCGATATTGTAACAGAAGCTGGGATCGAGCTGCTTGCTTCTATTTGAATGTCTCGATATTTTGCTTGAGTTTCTTTTTCTGACATTTCAAAAACTTTTGAATGCTTTAAATAAACTTATCTAACACGCACTTTGGGAGGAAATGCGCCTGTATTTTTTTTAGTTTGTTGTGCCGGAAGAGGCACTTTGAGACAAGGACCAAACCAAATTAGAAACGCGTTGAGTGGAAAAGTTTGTTGAGTCACGCGGGAACTATCGGCGTTGGAAATAAACAAACTTTGATATTAGTTCGGTTCCTTCCTTGAAGACCCTGTCCCGTAACTAAAAGTGCAGCAATATCAGTTTAGTTTTTTCTGGAATATCCGAATTTCGTTCGCAAGTTTGAAAATCTCAAAAATTGTGTTTAAAATCTTTATTTGCAGCTACCTCGCAGCATTCACATCTCCTTGTCTTAGTGCTCGCTTACTCCGAAAATAAAGATAAATCAATAAAATGTTCAAGTGTGGTTAGAAAACGCCAATTCTTACATTATCATTTAATTTTAACGGTTTTTTATTTTTCGCTTTTTCGCATTTTCCCAATCCCACATATCCAATTTCGGCTCCCACGATCTAGGAACGTCCCTTTCTCCTTTTTTTAGAGCTAAAACGCTTTGGTTGTTTTGTGTTTGTTTCTTTGCTTTCTATTTCGGTGATCAGAGCGGTCCAAAAACAAATGTGCAAAGAATGGTCTACGGTAGATTCTTATCCTACGAAGACACCACAACTACGGTGTTTCTCAGCTGTTATTTGGCATATATTTTTCTATGTGAGTAGTCAGCACTGTCCCTGGCTACACACGTTGAACTCAAGTTGAACCAACTTTCAATTAAGAATCCATCTGTTGCCCTTTGGTTCTCGTTTCCCCGCCGAAAAGCGTACATTAGTGGCTCCTTACTCATCCGAATTTGCGTTTTTCCGTCCGATTTTCGGTTCTAATTTTCGTTTTTTTCTCTTCTCGAGCCAGAGGAGCGTGTAATCGGCTGATTCCTGTTGCTTCTGGCGGGGTAATCCTCCGAGCGCCCTGGATTAACTTCTTCCTCCGCGCCTTTCTAAATCCCTGTTTTCGTCGCTGTTTTCGACTAATCGACTCCGACTTCGATCATCAGCTGTCGATCGGACGCTGAGTGCATCATCGATTATGATCAATGGCTCGATCAGTCCGGCAAGATGCTTGTCTCGTTTCCCCAGGGCGCCTAATAGCGACTCATAACTCATCTCGGATTCTGGAAAGAATCCACGTCTTCTTCGGAGGCGGCGCCGCCTTTCGGAAGGACGACCTAATGCGATAACTCTATTTTGTCGACTCTTTGTTTGGGGCCATAAATCCAATTTGTCGGCCTTCTGGCCGATGGTATCCATCTCAGTTGATTTAGCGAAGCGTGACGCAAATTTATTTTATTCCAATTTTTCGGTTTTTTCGTTTTGTTCTTCAATTGGCGGAAGCGGCAACGGCGGACGACGCGCTTAGATCCCGTGGAAGATAAGTTTGGGGGCTATTACACGACGACGCAAACAATGACAGATTGGAACCGAATCTGAAAGGGATCTGATGAGCGAGGGACAGGCTCGAGGAGAGGACTTCGGACGCCTTGGGAGTGTAGATGTAGGGTACAGTACTATTGGACTCTTGTAAGCTTTCTGTAAAGAGAATCCTTGTGGACTGTTTTTAAGCAAAATTTTTGTAGGTCAATGGGGTCGCAGCACATGTTTTTCAAACGGATGACAGGTGATTTTTAAAGGGCAGATGGGGTAGACGTGGTTGGGGAGCAGGTAACCTTCGCTTTTAGATAACGTAGCCAAATAGATTTTAGAGATTTCTTGTTCTTCTTTACACTTTTTTTCTGGTCATTACTGCGCGTTACCCAGGTCCACTACGGGAACCAATTACGCGCTGTTTGTGGCGAGTTCCTCCCGAGTTCGGGCCGGGTACATCTGGCGCTCTTTCTTCTCCGTCGGCCTTTTCAGTATTCCTGAGCCCTCCTCCGTTCCTTCTTGGTTTCAGTGAAAGTAAACATTGTTCTTCTGATTTGAATGCCAAAATGAATTCGCCTAATGTCACCATGTGTCCATCCCTGGTCGGGTTAATGAGCCCCGCGCGGAGTGTTTTGGAATATTGAAGAGACAAGCAGCCTAATCCAATTCGACGCCGGTAGAGGAAAACAAAGCGTGCGAGGTTACTGTAGCCGCTTTTCTCCTTGTCCATAATGGATTGAGGTATTCGGCCGAGGGTGCGACAGTAACCCGAAAGTGAGATGAATGCGTTTTCGCATTCCGAGGACCAAAATGTCAGATTCGGCGCCACAAGCGGCACCACTCTCTGCGGCGGCGGATGATAAGTCCCGCGAGGCCGGTGGGCAAGTTGGATTCCCCCGCGCGCGCTGTTTTCTTTTGATTTATTTCGCCCTGAGCGCTCGCTCGGATTCTTCTTCTCGGAGACGCTCGCCTGCACTCGATAATTTGCATGTGCTTTTTGGTTCTTCTTCGCGCGATTGTCAAACGGCCCCCGGGGAATATGAATGGGTTTGACCACTCCAGGAGGCTCTTCTTCGTCACAAGCGACTTTACGAGCTTGTGGGATTCGACGCTTCGGGCGTCTTCCGCAGCTTCCTCCGTCGTGGAGCCCTTTCAAACGACGGCTCTACCGGAAATCTTCCAGGTTCGCGTTTGTTTTGCCTGAAAACCCGAAATTGGATTGTCTTCGGTTCAGTTCGCTCTTACCTCGCCTAGGATTGATTGCCGGGCCCGAAACTTCTTTTGTTGACGTATAGCCGGACCTATATCGAAGACGACGCGCAAGAAGCTCGGCGGATGAGTTTTCGTAGCTGGAATGGCGCTCCATGTTTCCCCACGGAGTCATTCATTTTCCTTGCTCGGGTGGCGGCCACGTAGAACGGCCGCAAAACATCCAGACGCCGAAGATCGCCGCTCCAGTGGGAAAAAAGTTCTAGACTTCAGTCTGAAAAGGAATTGACGATAAACCGACCGCTCCTCGATCGCCTTTGAAGGAATGAACTGTCTCGAATGTCTAGGACAGACATGTCTGTTATGAACAAGTGCCAACGTGGAACCTTGTCAAAGTCTAGACAGTTCGAGGCTTAAAAGGCGAGCGAGATGCGGCCGGCCCTCACTCGCGTTCTCGTGAAGCTCGCGGTCGAGCCGCTTCACCTGCAAACCCTCGCGACGATGTCCAACACCTCCCGCAAGGTCGAAGTCGTCCTACCGCTCGTGGCTCCGGTTCCCGCCGCCGAGCAGTCGCCGGGAAGCTTCCTCCGCTCGTTTTTCAGAATGACCGCGGCGAACGGCGCGGCCTCGATGCGCACGCCTTCGGCCGTTCCCTCGACCGCCTCGAGCGTCGCCTCGTCGGCTTCTGGAACCTCGTCCTCGGTGACGTCGTCCACCGCCACCGCGCAGCCGATCTCCGCCAACTCGGCTTCGATGATCTGGCTTGACGCCCTCGAGAAGGACTTCGACAAGGCCTTCGTCGACCTTGATCTGCTTCTCGGAGAAATCGACTCCGATCAGGTTAGTTTGGATTCTTTTGATTGAATAAGACGTTTGTTTTCAGGCAGACATCACCTATGAAAGTCGTCAAAAGATGACCGCCTTGAGTGCGTGCTTTGCGCAACTTGTCCACAAGGCCCAGACGATCTTCCAGAACAACATGCGCTGCGAGGTGAGAATCGGTCGACTGACTTGTTTGTGTGAATTTCTTTTATATTTGATTTTCGGTACAAAAATTGAATTTTATTGTGTCTTGTTCGGTATTTCTCTAAAGAATGTGAGCTTTTTCGTTGCTTTTGGCTGATGTTCAACCCATTTGTTATTTTCAAATTGATTTGTTCTGTTTTGAGGCTCTGGCCTTACTGTATTTGGTCTAGAAATTTAGGCTGCCCGTGCATGCCGTTTCCTAACGGGTTTTCCACCCCCATTCATCAAGTAGTCCTTGAGCACTCACTTCCGCCTTCGCTCACTCTGGTCCATTCGGACTAATTACGCGGGTACGCCGTCTCCTTTATTCAATTGCGTGGTATCCATTCGATCCACTCCAAGCTGTCCATCCAAATGGTCATGCGAGATATTTCAGAAGGAAATCACGAGTTTGCGGGATGAACTCTGCACGTCGAAAGCCCTCCAAGCAACCATGGAGCGAGAATCCCAGCAGCTTATGCTCCAGGTCCACAGCCTCCAGTGCCAGCTTCACTCGAAGACCGCTCCCCACGAGTCGGACATGATCAAGAAGAAGTTGGTTAGTTCATTATAAATCCTCGAATTTGTGTTTATTTGTCTAAATTTTCAGGAGCAGGAGATCACCAAGTTCCGCGCCGAAATCTTGCCGCCTGAGAAACTTCAAGCCGAACTGGACGTCTTTACAAGGGAGAACGACAAACTCCGCAGCGTTGTCCTCTCGATGCAAAACGAGGTTTATGGCGCCCGCCTGGCCGCGAAGTACCTCGACAAGGAGCTTGCCGGTCGCATCCAGCAGATCCAGCTTCTGGGCCGTGATATGCGGGGAGCCGAGCACGACAGGCTGTGGAACCAACTGGAGGCTGAAATCCACCTTCATCGGCACAAGACGGTGATCCGCGCTTGCAGAGGCCGCGGCCGCTCCCGCAACCTCGCGTGTCCACCAAAGGACGACGCGAACCTGGAACTCCTGCGCCGGCAGAAGGGTGTCGGGGTTATCCGGAAAGTGAAGCTGGTGAAGGAACCTCACGAAGGACTCGGAATCTCAATAACGGGTGGAAAAGAGCACGGCGTGCCCGTGCTCATCAGCGAGATTCACCGCGACCAGCCAGCTGACCGATGCAGGAATCTGTTTGTAGGAGACGCGATCCTCTCCGTGAACGACATCGACCTCAGAGAAGCCAAGCACGCCGAGGCAGTCGAAGTGCTGACCAAAGAGGTAAAAAGGTTTACAGATTGTCCTGAATTATGACCTCTCGAATTGCAGATGGTCGAAAACAACGAACTGAACCTGGAAGTGGTTTACGTGACCCCGGAAACCGATAGCGACGACGAAGCAGAGGTCGTCGTGGAAACGCAAAGCGGTTCGACGTAAGTACACCCTCGAGGGATTAAATCAGTTAAATTTTGCGTTCTTTCCAGCTTCAACTTGTACGATCCTTTTGATAACGAAGTCATGGCTTCGTGCTCCTCCGCCTCTCCACATGGCAGCGACAAGATGTCCACTTCCAGCGACGCCTCGTCGAAGTGTCAAAAAGTTTCCCGACCAGTTCTGAAGTTCGGAGCCGAGTGATCTTCTCTCGATCTCATTTCTGGGTCCTGTTGTCTGTTCATATTCGTTGTTTTCACTTTTCGATGGAGGCCGTCGATAGAAATCTAGTAAGAATTTATTGTCCTCCTTTGCTGCTCTTCGGATGGTGCTTCGAACTGTAAAAAAATGTATATTTTCCAGAAAAGTGCAAAGATGAATAAATTATGACAATGTGTAGCTGAATATTGGAGAATTCCTTTCGACTCCTAAGCATGAGAACCCAGCCGCCAGCCGAAATTCTGGGTTCATCGATTTTATAGAACATGCAAAATCTCGTTCATTTGCGCTGGTTCGTTCCTCTCGTCGCTAAATTGGAGGCTCCGATAATTTGCTCGCCAACGTCGTATCTGGAGATCACGACGGCCACGCGGTTATTCAGAACAAACGTCAACGAAACGAAGGTTTATGTAACGAGTTAATAAAAACAAAATCGAACTGCGGCGAACAACGAGAAAAGTACTCATACGACGTCACGTGCCTGCGTGTGGCCTAATTGGGTCCCGACGCGGCGGTCACTCTTGCAGCGATTCAAATCTCGCCAGCCGTCGCTCTAAGAGACTTTGGACCGTCGGAGCGTGGAATTCAGTCTGGATGCCAATTGCAACTCCTGAAGTGTGTCTAACAAGCTTTTTTCATCTAGAATTGCAGGCTCTTGGAACAGTCTGACTTCCGTGATGGTCGAAGGTGTCATTGATTACCTTCGTCAGACCCATCACTTCTTAGATCTCAAACGAGACAAGAATCGATTCATTAACGTATAGACACTAACGTCGGTCACCCACAAATGGCTTTTCTAGTCGCAGATATCGACTGAAACAGACAGAAACAGACATGTTTACGTCTCAAGTAAAGCCCTTCACTTCCCCGACGTGTACCTGCACTCAATCTCACTTCCTCACGGCCCGATCTGAGCGAGTTTCTCGCCGCTGTTTGCAATCCAGCCTGCGTTTGTCGCCATCAAACCAGTCTCTCCCCCAACTGTCCAGGTCCCCTTCTTGATCAGCCATTATCCAGGCATCTGCCGCGAGATTCCGGGTTCTTTTTTCACCAGCCACTCTCGAAAAATTTTTTATCGTGAGTTAACGCATGACATCAGCCGACAATCGGGTTTTGTGTTCGGAAAATATACTTCGTAGAGTCATCTGGTTAGATCATGTGATCCAGCGATAAGTAAACATCGTTCAGCTGACCGACGGACGATCGATCAGAAACCAATTTCAACCGACCCATTTTCGCAGTGATTTCGCGCCCAAACGAAGTTGAACAACATAGGATACATCTACATTAGGAATTCTAATAAATTCTATTAATTCTTCGGATATTTTATTCGACCATAACATCAACTATTTGTTCAAACTCTTCAAACTTTCGATGACCCATTCCAGTCCTTTTCGGCCCTGAAAAACAACGAATAAGTTATGGTGATTCAACATAAAAAGGCAAGATTCATGGATGCACCTCTCTTCCGCGACGCATTACGGCGTTTATGGATCAACAAAGTGCTCTGCGTCAAAGTTCCCGCAACCAACCAAATGTGGCCCATGACAAGGAAAACACAAGTCCGATCGACTTGTGAGACGTTTGATCTCCCCGAGCGCATGAACTTTCAACTGGCAAAACCGGTTTCGGCGTTATCGAACCACCTTATCACGCCGAAGGACGCTCCGAGTGGGAAATTTCTACACAGGAGAGGTGCATCTTGGATGAATGGAAGAGGAAGACTTACTTTTTCGGCGTTTCCCTGATATATGCTGAGGAAGGTCTTCTCGCAGTAGTCTCTAAAGGCAGGCAGAGTAACGTTCACCGTGGCTTCTTGTCGGAGAATCGTCCTAAACATCAAAGATGAGTAAAATGAACCAAGAAAACCAAAAACTGACTTGTTTTCATCCTCGGGGTGAGGCATATAGCTCATCTTCTCTTCGACGCGAAGAAAATTCACGCAGTTCATCTAAAGCGATCCTTGATTAGAATCTTGAAACGCAAAAAATAACTTACATTCTGTGAAGGTTCATCTCCTGCTTGCCGGGATGAATTTCTGAGGTCTCATGAGAATATTGCGTTCCAGCGAAACCCGTAAGCTTTGTTACCCAGGAAGGCACTTGAAACTCTGACTCCAAGATGCGTTCGGACTTCAGCGATCCTTGGTTTGTGATTTCGTGGTGGATGACGTCGATTGAAGAGATGGCCTGATTCATCGGATTGGGGTACTTGCGCCATGCAGCGAGGACCACATCGGCCCAAGGGTAGCTATAATTGGAAAATTAAAGATAAGGCTTAAGAGGTAAAAATGGTTGCTCGAGTTTTTTAGGATGACGCAAGTCAGGGCGGCATTTCAGCCCTGCAAAAGAACATCCGAATCACGATTTACCCCTCAAAAGATCAGATCGACACAGAACGCTACAGTTTACAGCGCCCATCGTTTCTAAGACACAACATCGCCGCCATAAAGTCTTTCGATTTGGCTCCAAATTCCAACTAAATCAGAAGATTTCCTAACAAAAGAGTGGTCCTCAATTATCAGCAACTGGTTTCGTTTACACGCGACCAGGAACTAAGACAAGGCTTAAGAGGTAAAATCAAGGAGCTCAAAACGATCCAATTAATTCAATTTAAAGAATCGAAGCCATAAGAACTAAAAAAAACTTACTCGAAGACGTGTTCTGAGGAGTAGACGCGCATCGTGGGGGACCCAAGCGGTTGGAGGTCGGGAGCCTGTAAGCGTGAAGCGTGAATAAGAATAAGGCACAAAATAGAGATTTCGAAATGAGTTTCGCGACGGCGGTGGCAACGGCGGGCGGCAGGGAGTCGATCTTCCTGCACCCAGCGTCACAAGCGAATGAAACCGAACGAAAGAAACGGCGAACGAGAGGCGTCGAGGCACTTGCAGTGACGTCATTAAGATTGCACGCCGCCGCCGGCGAGCGAGAAACCAGCTGAATTCTCCCGCCGCGCTTGCGTAAATCTCGCACGTTCGACCTCGCAAATTTCGAAATCCGTTTGTGTTTGAGGGCCCTCTTCGCAGCTTTAAGAATGTTCAAGACTGTCTGGATCTGGGTTCCGTCTGAGCAGCGCTTGGATTACTAGACCGACGAGTATTGAAAGTAATCAATGTAGACAAACAAAATATGTCTATGTCTACACCCCTCGATGCACTCCTAAAGGAAGCGCCCCTCCACCGAAGAGGCCTAATGTTCTTAGGCTACGTTAAACCACTATCATAAATGTCGAAGGTTCGATCACGTGACTCACGCGATTTCAACATCGGCGTCAGGAAATCCCAAAAGCATCAACAAAAGGGCAAAAGGGGCAAAGAAGCCGAGGCTGGGATGACGCGAGGCCCTGAAAAACTTTCGGTTTATTACAATACAATGTTGGGGTGCAGAATGCGCGTTCCGCTTGCTGATAACGCTCGGCGACGGCGTGCGCTGGAGTCCTCTTATGGCGCGTGTGATAAGGCCCATTTCCCGTTCCTTGCATGCCCGACGTTTTCTTAGCCCAGTTTTTGCAGGTTCCAACCCAGGATTTCGATGTGAGCGATGGAGCGCTTCTGGAGCCACGAAACGACGGCACACGTCGGCTTGAACAAGGTGGCGGTCATCTTCCGCTTCGAAACGGTGGTCGTCGCGGAGAACGGAGCGAACCTGGTGAGTCCTGGATGAGTAATCGTGTAGTTTAGATCTATTTTAGCCATACTACCGACTTTGGCTCTCCTACCAGAACGACTCCTCGCTGCTGTTTACCGTAACGCTTTCACCATGGAAGGACGACATCGTGAAGACCTGGGGAACCGCGTTTCCGATGGTGCTGCGCCAGCTGATCGAGGGAACTTCGCTGCCCTCGAGCGACCCGAGATGGTATGGATTGATCCATTCGATGGTTTTAAATGCTCATTTTCAGCTGCTCCATCAACATGCTTTTGGACCGAGAATCCGGCGCGTTGGACTTTTACGTGGACATCGTTTCGAAGGCGAACTCAGCGGTCTCCACGGCCGTCCACCTGCCGTTTAGGATTGCGAGCGATGGTCAATTCAAAGCGCATCTACTGAATACCGTAGAGGAATTGAAGGTACTGTATTCGCGAAGATTTCTTTTCGAATATGTTGTATTTGTAGGAACAAAGAAGCATCGAGAAAATAGAGAAGCTGAACATGGAAAACGAAGTTAAATGTTTGAAAGCGATGCTCGAGCAGGTTCTAAAGTCGTTTCTGGTCTTGCTTTAAACATAAAATTTTAGAAAGAGCGTCTCTGTGCCTGGTATGAGAAACAGCTGCAGGTGTTCCGGCATGCGTACCACAAGGCCTTTTCCCTGCAGCCCACGGAGAAGTCCGACTCTTCGCAGATCATGGAGTGTGACGATTCCAACTGCGCCCTACCGAAATGCGAAGAAACGGGCTGCTTGAAGCTAATAATGTCATTGCCCGACGAGGACGAGGAATCGATCGACGTCGACCAAGAAGGTGGGCTTGGGAGCCTGAACTACGAGGATTTCAAGGTCAAATTACAGATCGCGAAGAAGAAAGTGCAGATTTGAAGCGGAGCACGGCCTCGGTAACACCGACCATGCCGACCAAAACGAGTAATAACGATCTACTACTCGGGATCGCAACTTATCTCTTCTGCTCGCTTTGTCCCGAAAAGGTGTCATTGCCAGACAGCGACCAAATGACGCAACATTTCATCAATGAGCACGTCGACGATGGTAACGATTCACACCTTGAATGATATCAGATCAGCTTATGCTTTCAGAAAAGCGGCAATGCCGAGCATGTCCGGAAGAATCGGCGAAATCGCCGAACGACTTGATTAGCCACGTGAAGATCCACACAAACAGGATCTACGCGTGCAAATTCTGCGGCAAAAAAGGGCGGAAGAATTATCTGAAGTCGCATATCCGCGTACACTCTGGCGAAAATCCCTTCGTTGTGAGTTCTGGGTACTCTAAACTCGTTCTAATCGGACCTCTTGCAGTGTTCCGTGTGCCAGAGGACGTTCTCGGACTCGTCGACACTCCGCCGCCACCAAACCGTCCACACCGGCGAGAAGAAGCATTCGTGTCCGATCTGCGGGCGGAATATGTCCAGGAAGGATAACGTCCGCGTACACCTCAAATCTCACCACAAGAACTTGGTGATCAAGCAGTCTTTGGAGCAGCCGTCTCCTTCTCCAGCGCCCGTGGAGGAACAGTGAATAGAGAAAAGGTTGAGAAGCTACGGTGGCCTTATATACGAGTCTTATTTCCTGTGATTGCCTCAATTATTTTGGTTCTTCACTTAAAAGATGCTATTCAGATAAATCCTGTTATTCTTACTTCAGGAAGTTCTTACGATGTTTTCAAGATGCGCGTAGCTTCGGAACGAGCTTACATACGGTGTTTCTGTATCGGATCAAAGAAGTTCGTCGGGATCGAGGAATTCTTCGTTATCTTGTCTTCGTAGTTCGTCATGGTCTTCGGTTCTTGGCGGCAGAAGTGCATGCAGGAACATGCGGCAATCCAACAAGAAACAGATGATTTCCTTGAACGGCAGACGTCCTTTCGGATCGTGGGTCCAGAGCTTCTTGATCAGCACCTTCACCGGCTCCGGGTTGATATCCGGCAGCTTCACCATCAGCCCCTTCTTGATGTTCTTTGCGATTACTTTGAAGTCGGGTTCGTCCGGCCAAGACTTCTCGCCGAGGTTGCAGATTTCACACAACAGCTCTCCGAATGACCACACGTCGCTCGGTGTCAACACCGCGCAAACCAAGACCACGCAATTGAAATACCGCGTAATTTAAAGAGCGCGCAGATTCGCTAATTTCAGGTTGACAGAGATTTGATTGTTTTCTGCTTTTCTTCTGCAGCCGCTCATCTTTATGTATTTTGCGCTTCTGGCTCCGGTCGTCACTTTTGGAGGTTTGCTTGAGGAAGCGACTCACCAGAAAATGGTAGTGAAACCCATTTGGACTCTTCTCGTGCTCAGCATTCTCATTCTGGACGATCCTCGGCAGCACTTTGAGATGATTCCTGGGTCTTCCGATCTATGTCGCCGCTACCAACCGTACTCTCCATCAACCATGTAAATTCACTTCGCGTTGAATCCGAGTCGCATGCCGTGGGCTCCTATCATTCTCAGCAGCTGCAGCGCCCTTGGCCAGGTTCCGGCCATGCGAAAACGAGAGTCCAATGTCCAAAATCGAGCAGACCGCATTTAGGAAACTTCCGGTTTGACCCGTGTTGTAAATTGTAAACGGACCTCCTGAGGAAATCTCTCGACGCAGGAACAGCATCTCAAAGTGCTGCGGGCACAGCCTGTACTTTAGTCAAAGAAGCTTCAAAAACCGAGTTTATCCCACGTATTCTCTGCACACGGATCTCTATTAAATAAAGGAAAACGATCCCGACATGTCCGTCCTTCCGTCACGAAATCATGTCGCTCCCTGATCGGTGAGGGGCGGTGTACGGTAGTGAAGCGCTTGAGCTAAAGTGGTTCTGCAACCAAAAAATTGCGAGGCGCGTAGCGCCGAGATTGGTTTCAAAGAAACATGGTTAGGCGCGAAGCGCCGAACTTTTAATTTACACTGATAAGAGATTACACTAAAAACAGAAGCACATGGTCGACTTGCGGGAGGTCGCAGGTTCGATCCTCCGCTCATTCGAAGCTTTCCCTCTGCTCCTATCAGTTTGAAAGTCAAAATGTGCGAAGAACGAAACAGCGCTACTTTGAACTCTGTCCCTACTCCTGTGCGGAACGGAGCTAAACAAGTGCTGAACATCTTCTTTTGCTACTGAGGTGGTTTGTTCTGCAATAGATTCATATGAAAGGAGTTTTTGCCATGCTGGATCAGGGAAGATAAAGCTATGCTACGTTGCATTACTCTATTTAAGAATGTTGAAAGTGCTTGTCACTGCAAATTCTTATTTATCCTTAATCAGCATGGTTTCCTCTCAGTTCAATTACGGAATCGGACCCTCCATGCACCCGACTTTAGAAGACTTTTCCGCGTGTGAGTATCGACCGTTTTGTCGAGAAGACCAGAAGACCTATGTAAAGGTGCCATAGTGTCATTTCCCGGATCTGCCTTTCTTCGTCCATCAAAGGCAATATTGGAAAAAAATTTGTCGAAGCGGATCGTCGGACTTCCAGGCTGCAAAGTCTACAACGATCGCACCCAGATCACTGAAATGGTTCCTGAAGAATGCGTGTTTGTGATGGGCGACAATCGAAAACATTCCGGCGATTCGAGAGACTATGGCCCAGTTAGAATCGATGGGATCTGTAAGACTTATCTGAGAAGACTTACCCCAACTGTTCGGAATTTCCGAGAGTTCCATGCCTGTCGGTCGGCCGAAATACGAGATATTACTAGGTCGAGGAATGTTGCCAACCATTCCGGAATGGAGAACTCTCTTAGGTGTGGAGGACGTCGAGCCAAAATCTCTGGAACGAGGTATGGTGGTCACGTTTACCCGCGACATCATGAAAAACGGCCGCAAGAAGGCGACGCTGTTCGAGGTCTTGCGGATAGTGGGACTTCCGGGCGAGCGATTCTTGAACGACCGTCAGAATCGAGAGGAACTGATTCCAGAAAACTGCGTCTACGTGGTCGGCGACAACCGCACGGAGGCTGTGGACTCTGGACTCCAGAGACTTCGGACCCGTGGAAATTGCAAGATTAGAGCATCGCGTGATGCACTATTGTGAGGAACTATTGGGCAAAAAATCAGTGGCTATAGGTGACTTCCAGAACCTGCTGGTACCGAAAATTACCAAAGAAAATCTAGGATTGACCCTGTATAGCGAACAAGATCCAGCAATGACGCCCACAATTCCTGAAAAAAAAGCATATTTGTTAGTTCAAAAATTTAAATTTGCTGTATTCGTTCTATTGTCGTAGCTGAATGCGGAGACTGGGTGGCACCGACCAGAATTCAAGGAATATCTAACGACGTGATCTTTAATGAATATAAAGAACGTTTCGAAGTAATTCCGGACAACTGTTTCTACTTGCTGAACGACAACCTGGCCATCAATAGAGATTCCAGAAGATTTGGTCCGATTCCAAACAAGAACATCAAGTTCAAAGTCAGGGAGATGAAGTACCCTTGGGGTAAAGTGTTTAAATGCGAAGACGAGTGGAAAGGGAGAAATGATGTGTGGAAGCGATTTGTGGAACTGGGAGAAGATCTCGGAAAAGAACTCAAGAAGGCCAAAGAGGTGGAGAAAGGACGAGAAAAGGCTGAAATTGAAGATCGGGAAAGGAATGCTGCCCGCGATTCCCGAAACGGCAGAGTTCGTTCTGAGACCTGTCAGCTCCAAACTGCAGAGGGCTCAGTCGTTATATTCTCTCAGAAATGCTACGACCACAAAAACAGCGCAAACTCTTTGGTCTTTGGAGTGGCTCGCGTCGTCGGTTTGCCTAAAGAAAAAGTTGTGAACCAGCTGAAGAGCAAGACGGTCAAGATTCGAAGGAAGAGTTTTTATCTGGTGGGGACAATAAGGAAGAGGCGGTGGACTCCAGAGATTTCGGACCGGTGCACAAAAGTCGATTAATATGTGAAGTGCAGCTGGTTGAGGATTTGTAAATTGTGACGTTTGGAAAACTCGATTGGCAAAAGTTCAAAAGTTTTCAAATCGATCGAAAAACTTTGAATTTAGGTCAGAGTTGCTTGTTGTTAATGTATGAATAAAGTGCTCCGGAATGTAACACTACTTTCAAACTCATGCGCGACAGCGACGGCGACAGGGTGTTCAAACTCCCGGCGACGTCGCCGATTGTCGCCGGGCGACGCGGCGACAGCGACGGTTGAGGATTTGTGAAATTGTGACGTTTGGAAAACTCGATTGGCAACTTTTAAATTAAGGAATGAATTCTCGCGCAATAGGCGCGCACGGCCCCGTTATGAAAATATAACTGAGGACGGTGAAATCGGTTGACGATCGCACCACCTCCAGAGGGTTTCTTGGCTGGGCAGGAGGCAAATCTCAAACTAAATCGCATTTTGAAACAAGCATTTCATATTGTTCTAACATTAATAAGCCTGTTTTATAGAATATCAGCTGCGCATTCCAGCTTACAGCTGCTATTGCTATACTGCTGATATGAACATCAGTTATAATACATCATCGGGAGCGTCAATCTCGCCAACCTTATCTTCAGGCCTAACAATTGAATAGTAACGTCCGTTTCAAAGAAAAAACCTTCGCCGAGAGCCATTGTTTTATTTCGCAATATGGCTTATATTGGTCGGAAAAACTTGAACGTACTGAATATTTAGGTTCCAATGTTAAGCTCATCGTCGCGCTTCTTGGGGAATCCCTTTACAATGAACGATTCCTGAAGGTTGCGTTTACGTGATGGTAGATGGCGCTGAGGAGGTGATGTTGATGCCTGCATTATAAAGTTGTTTTCGCAAAGAAAGACCTTCTTGAACGCGGGGTCGCTATCACCTATACGCGAGAGGTGGAAGACGGCAACTGCGAAAAAACCTATTTCACATTTGCGCAATTTTCGTTGAGGGTGCATTCTCCGAATGGCGTTGGTGAACACTGAGAGAGTGGAGCACGTGTTCATACATTCAAAAGACGCAAGAGTGCTTTGCAGGGGAAGTTCTTGGATGCCGATAATCTCGAGAACTATAACCGCTTCCAATCCTTGAAGACTTGAGCGAAACCCAGAAAAAAACGGTGCAAACAGATTTGAACATCGGCTTCGCAATGCAGCCAACGATTCCTGAAGTAGCTGCTTCAACGGTCGCAAGAATATAACTGAACAGGTTCCCAAGGGTTGTGTTTACCTACTGGGCGATAACAGAGAAGCTGCAATCGACTCGAGAGATTTCGGGTCGGTGAAAAAGACGAGCCTGAAATATCGAGTGGAAATGATGAAACCGCGGAGTAAGAAGCTGAATGAAGTCCCAGCGGATTGCTACGCTGCCATAACTCCGACTCCAGTTGTGGGTAAAGTATCAGAAGAGTATAAGAAAAAGTTCAGATATCAGAAGAAACAGAAGAAGTCCAAGTGACTCTCGAGTGACTTTCGATTCTTGAGTCTTTTTTGAATGTTCATAATAAAGAACAGTTGATAGAGTTTTGTCGGCACAACAACCTTTATCATCTGTTTCAGCTAAACCTTATAGTATTCCTCCACCGAGCAGAATCACCATTTAATCACCTCAAGAAACAGTATGAAAACAGAACTGAGAAAAGTGATGTTGGACGACTTCACAACCTCCCCCATCTCCAGTGGACTTCTTGGGTGGACAGGGGGCAGGTCGAACCAGATCGCGTTACAGTAATCTCCCATGCACTGACAACGATACACGACGGAGTCGAACGGAACGCGGTTGGAGTCGCAGCCGAAGAATCGGTCGTGGGAGCAGCCCGTGATCGTGAAGTTCTGGGAACCTGGAAAGAACATTTTGAGAAGATCTGTGCACAGGGCTTCGAGATATCTAAGCATAAGTTTGATAAGTTTCAATTATCCGGATCTCAGGATTAACGTCGTTTATGGTCGCAATCTCTCCACTTAACAAGTACAACTTATATTTACGGGCACTTGATCCAAATGTCTCTCGAGTTTTGCCAGAACCTCCCATCTGTACTCATTAGCCGGACATATCTAGCGGACAAATTGCAAAGTTTTGCACTTTTACCAAAAGGAAGTGACGGAAGAAGTGTAATCTTGATGATAACGAAAATCAGCGATTCAGCACATTTCGTGAAGAAAGCGAACCCCTCCAGCTCACTTACTCATTGCCTAACCATATTCAATCCGATCTGCCACCCTCACTCACCCTTAATTTGAGCTACGAGACAGGAATGCGCACTCGACTGGCAGATTACCCGATTTAGGCGGCATTGCTCGCCCTCCACAAGCATCCATTGATCGAAGGCAATTAGGCGACCACCTCCGCAGTGCCAACAGGCCAGCGACTGCAGCGAAGGAATGATGACAACGATTAGGGCCACAACACGCATTTGGCTCCAGCTGTTGGATGAACTTTGACGGCGGAAAAGGCACGAAAGTGGCTCCTCGAGGGGATATCAGGCGGCTCCCATGGACGCCGTGGGAAACAAAACCGAAAACAAAGAAAACGCTTAATTGTTTAGAGCGAGCGGCGTCCCTGAAGCTCGACGCCTCCTTAGGAAAACTAGGCGCCGCACGTTCGATCATAAAAATGCACATTTTATATGAGCAAGAAAAATTAATTTCCTTTGCTTGGAGGCGGGGAAACTTCGGCCTTGGGTGCGCAAGTTTTGAAGATTCGGAAAGGCCTAACTTGTGGGCGCTAACACAATTAACGTCGTAAACTCGACGGCAATCCACTCTTGATGTGTTGGCAAACGCATAAATCTAAATTACAACAACCTTATTAATCAACTTACGAACAATAATTTAAAGACGAAACGGACAATAAATTAATTAGGCACTATCACTGGATAATCAATCCTTCTTCCCGGATTTGGTGGCAGCGATTCCAGGAGCCGACTGGTCCTTGTGGTACAGGAACACGAAGGCGAAGATGAAGACTCCGAACATCATCGAAAAGGAGGAGGCGTAGTAAGGATACGCCGAGGGGATAAAGCGCTCGTACTGGGTGTGCTGCAGAGGACGGACGGAGACCTGCTGGACGTCGTAGAGGTGGGTGTAACCGACGCGGTGATAGTCGACCACGAACTTGAAAACTCCGTACACGTCAGGGAGTTCGAACTGAACCTTCTGCAAGCCATCTGAAAACGAGAAATCAGGAATCTGGCACAAAAGGGACGTTCTTACTGGTGTTGTAGAGCGGCAGGCGGACGAAGGGGTCGATGCGGACGAACGCCATCTGGACGTCATCGCCCTGGAAGGGGGTCCATCCCTTTTCCTTGGACCACTCCTCGATGTCGATCTTGTACTCGACCTTCTCGTTGATGGTATACTCGCGGGGAGGCTCGGTTTCTCCGGCCTTGTGGTGAGAAACAGACTTGACGCGGAGCACGCCCTTCTCCTTGAGCACCCACTTGCTCAGCTCGGTGACCAGGTCGAGGTTTCCGCTCTTGGTTGCCTTTTGGCTGCTTCCGACCTTGTTGACGTTGGCGTTGAGGAACTTGTCCGAGAACATCTCCACGGATCCGGTAAAGACAACGCGAGCGTTGTTGCGGGCCTGGAGAGCTCCAATGAGGATGGCCGAGCGGCCAATGGCGGCGGGGTACTCGATAATGCTGCTCTGGGGGTTGGCGGAGTAGGCAGTGGTGGCAGCGGTCAGGAGCTCGAGTTTCAGGCGGTTGCTGTCGTCTGAGACGAGCGCGACTCCCTTAAAGAGCACAGGTGAGATCTTCTTCTTGTCACCGACGATCATCTGCGCGGAGGTCAGCTGAGAGGCGGGCGTGACGATAGTGGTGTGGGTGCCATCATCCTAAAGCAACACGTAAACGTCCATTCTTGAAGTCTTGTCATACCAGAGCGTTATCGTAGTTCAGGTGGTCGATGACGGCGGTGTTGGCGTCGTCGAACTCGAATCCGTTTTCGAGGGCCAACTCGCGGATCGCCTCTCCTAGGTTATTTCCTCCGGTGACCAAGACGTTGCCTCCCTGGTCGATGAACTTGACAATCTCGGGAACGGTGATGCTCCCGCCGAACTCTGCAAATATATATTTAGACCTTCGATCAGATAGGACTAAAGTACCGTCGACAGAGGGAGCCAGGATGACCACGTGTTGGTGGATGAATTCGCCGTACTGGAACAGCTTAAGCGAGGCGTCGTCGGCAAGTTTGACGGTGACAAGGTGTCCACGGTCTGAAGCGCAAGCTTGAAATAGGAATGAGAAACTCCAAGCATACCACGAAGGGACTTCAGGTAGATGGAATGCGTTTGCTCGGTCTTGGCGTCATCGATGAGCACCAAAATGTTGTCGGCGAAAGCGCCGGACGCGCAGAGCAGCGCCAAAGCACACGCTATGAACCGCATGCCTCCTAAAACCTCAAGAAATGAGCTGAAAGCAAGTGACACACAAAGATAAAGATTGAGCATTCATGACTCATACAACACAAAACATAAACGATCAAGGAAGTTTTATGCTTCAAAATATGTACACTGGTTTATGACAACGTGGAAGATCTCTCAATTGAATAGAGGGTTATACGTAACCCAATGTGCCTGAGGCCGTTTCTTGGCGTCCTCGGACGAGGTGAACAGCGACTTGTATACCCCCGAGGCAGAAGCGTCGTTCTGGATGCTCTTGGACTTGTCGTCCGCCTTGCGCTTATGACCCACCTTCACGCCATTATTGGGCTTCGAGGAGGAAGGTCCAGCGGCCGATGGTCCAGCTATTTCCCTGTCCGCCGTAATCGAAGCGGAGCTCTTGGACGCGACCTTCGAAGACTTCTTAGCGGCGCGCTTGGCTTCGAGTTTCACCTCGTAGGTCTTCAACAGCTCGTCGTCGGGATTCAGCACGACGAGCTGCTCCTTGTCGAAGGTCCCGCCGCATCCGTGGCAGGTTTCTGTGGGGACCTCCTGGATTGCCTTCTCGGACACGACGCAGCCGCAGTTCCAGTTAACGGTAAAGACGTTCGTGCCGTTCATCCCGATGGAGGTTACAGGGCACACGTAGGGAGTTTCGTTGTGGTCGACGTACTCATCGCCGTTGTTGACTCCTTCTCCCTTGAAGGCGCGGTTCTTCGTGAGCTTGAGTTCCTTGATGTCCTTCATCGACTTGATGTGGCGCGCAACGGCAGTCTTCTTCAGGGTTCTGTTGAGAATTCCTTCGATGACGGATTCTTTGTTGTACAGCCTATAAATTCCCCACTAAAGTCAGCGCACTAAAAAATAAAACTAACCTTCCGTATCTGCAGGCGATGATGTGCTTGTCCAGAGGCTGCTGCGAGAGCTGGCACAGGCGCCACTTGGAGGCGTTCTTCATGTTCTTGTCCACCTTCTCGGCCTTCTTTTTGCTGCGCACCAGCTCGCATCGCTTCGGGATTGTTCCTCCATCGGCTCCCATCGAAAAATTTCTGGAAAAGCGATGGTGAGATTAATTTCGATGTTTAGAGCACGCTAAACGCGAAGATGACGAAATGCGAGTAGACGACGGTTGAAGCTGATCGTTAAAGAACAAACAGTCATAGACACGAGGATAGAAACTAAAAAGTGTACTGAGGATCCAAGAATCCTTGGAAGCTGAATTCGACTAGCGGTCCGATCGCCGACGAAACGACTCGAAAGCGATGCGAACGGCGCAGACAGAAAACGCGTGGCTTTGTTGACCGTTTGCCGGTTGTGAAACGTCAGGCAAAGATCGTGTCGAGAGTCGGGAGGCGTTGGAAGCTTCGCACGTTCGATTTTAAGATTAACGAGTTTTGCACGAAACGATCGAAAGTCGTGGACCGATTTTGTTGGCCACCGAAGAGAACAGATGTGGTTTGATTGCGTTTGTTTCGAACTCAGTCAGTGTATCTTCGAATTTGTCATATTTGTGTCATATAAGCTTCGAAAGTCGAATTCAGAAGCCATTTTATTCGTGAATTTCGGATTTGAGGAATTTGTCACTCATCAGAAGAGGCAGATTGTTAATGTACACGTGTTTAGTCTGTTCGAGGCATATGATCCACTTCTTAAACTAATCGTGCTCCGTTTTCCAGTCAAAATGCCAGCCCGAGTGCGCGTGGACCGCCTGAAGCCGATCTACACGGCAGCGAAGATGCTGCTGGCGTCTCTCCGACTTCCCGAGCGCCCCGATGCAGAACGGCGTTTCCCGGTTCGTGCCGCATGCCGCAGCTCCACCGGCTCACGATCCGCTTCTGCAAGCAGAACGAGCAAAGCGTAGGAATTCGTAACTTTATCGAAAACAACCTGGTAGGGATTTCGGCCTCTCTTTAAGCGTCGTTCATCTCTCGATTTCAGGTCGAATTCTCCCGAGCGAACCCCTCCGTCGCCGTGTACGTCATCCCCGGCCGCAACTGCACCCCCGTGATCCGCGCCGAATACGGTAATGGGAGGATGGTGCACATGAACTCCTCCGGACTCTCGGCCGAGCGAGTCTGCCAGTACGTCAACCTCTTTCGGACGCGCAGCGGAGCGCCGATCGTCCGCTTCGAATCCAGGCAAACGGCCGCTTGCAAGTCAGTCCAAGGCCAATGGAACCCGATGACTTGGGTCGAACCCGAGCAGAACGTCGCGGAGCTGCCGGACGAAAGATTCTCTACCCACAGGACGAGCGCCATCACCGCGACGGAGTACCTCCAGAGCCTGATGAAGGAGAAGAACGAAGCTGGAGGAAATAATTGATGTTGTTCGTTGTTATTTTAGGTTGTTGTTGTGTACATAAACACCAATCAAAATGTGTCCTTGGTGCTATCAGTCTATTGGAAAGTTATAGTCATATGAACTACGACGTCGAAGGATGAGATCTATGTGCAGAAAAATTGAAGGGTGAGCTTGGGACGAACCCGGTCTCAGGAGATAATTCTACTCTTAATAAAAGGCAGAACGAAGGGGTGTCTGTCTGTTTGTACGCGTGGTCCCTGTGGTCCCGGCACGATGTGCCTGAGCGGAGAATGGGAGTGTGCGGGGCGACGACGATCAATGAATTTAAAATTTTTGCGTGCGCGCGAGTGACGAAAGCGATACGGCGATGTAGTTCGAGCGTTTTGCCGATGGATTGGAGGCGCTTTCGAATGTTTGGTGCTGTTTGCGGGTGGAACGGCTTTTGGCACGCAGAAGTCGTGAAGCTGATGTTTTGACGCCGTGCGCGGTGCTGTTTGCCGCGGATCGGAGTGGTTTCGCAGCGGCAAGGGCAAAATTGTGAAGTTCGGCGTGTTTTGCGCGCATGTTTGAGGCGATTTCGAGGATTTGGTGCTGCTTTCGTTGCTGCTGTTGGCTGTTGATGGGTCAGGAATGTGAACTGATCGTTTTGAGGCATGCATCAGGCAGTTCCGGGCATTTTGGCGTTCGCGTGAGGATTGTCGGTTTATTTTCGCTCTGCTTGTCTCTTTTCTCATGTTTAACACGACTCGCTGCTTCAGAAGCATCACTACAACAATGGAAAACACGACGAAGCCTACTGAGCCGCAGTGAAGACCGCCCCCGGAGCAGCCACCGAGACGTCCGCCCGGCGCCCGTGTTGACGCCGCTTACCGCCAACGGTCGCCGGGTCTTCGTGCTGCGACGAGGCCAACTGCAAGCGCTCCAGCGAGAAGGGTCCCAGCAGAGAGGGACAATGGAGTCTCTGAAAACTCAGCAAGGGGGAGGTATAGGCCCCTTGCATCGAGCAAGCCCTGTTTTGGCAGGCGGAGAAGGCCCTACTTCGATAGGCGGAGCAAGTCCTGCTTCGGCAGGCAACCGAGCAAGTCCTACTGTAGGCAACCAAGCAAGTCCTGTTTCGGCAGGTGTAATTTTGGTGGTGGTCATGCTTCGGCAGGCTTCAGTAAGATGTAAGAGCCGAGAGTGCGTGCCACTGTCACTGTTGGTTCTGGTGTGTTAACAGTGAAAAGTCCTGCTTCGGCAGGCATGCACGAAACTTTTGCTATGGCAAGCATTAGTGAAAGCCCGCGTTCTTCTCGGAGTTCGCTCGAAGCGTCAAAGCGAGACTCCGGAAGAAGCAACAGAGCGTAAGCGAAGGCGAAATGAGCAATGAGCAAGATCGAGTTCGCAGAGCTGCTCAGCGTCAGTCGGAAGACAGGACCACTGCATTAGCGTTAACGCTCCGTCCGTTATGGAACAAGAAAGAGAGCGAACTGCAACGCGTAGATCTGAAGAGTTCAATGACTGCTGCTCACTTGGGAAAGTCAGTCTTGACATGACCAAATTTCGAGAATTTCCGGACTATTTGAAAAGATTCTTTATGTGAGAGCATCCACACAAGAGAGGGTAGAATAGGGTGAACATCAGGCAGTACAATGGCAAACTGGGATTTGTGTCTGTGTTAATGCGAAAAATGAGCATTTTTCTAGCCGGACCGTATGTGTACAAGATCCATTGACAGATTCATCAGATTGTGAATTTGGTCGCAGTCAGTGATGGAGGTGTTAACTCCCGTTCTTCTTACGGTCAACTGTTCATTATGGATGCGAATGAAGCTGTTGACGCGCGAACCACGGCAGATCGAGCAATTGATCCTAATCTAATGTTTGATCTGGAAACGCGTAAAAACGGAAAATAGAGTACGAGTAAAATGCAGGGGAGCGTGAACGGGTGGTCGGGTGGTTGCAGATGGTTGTGGGCAGTGTGCCGTGGATACGTATGCGTATGCGCGAAATGCAAAGTACGGTGTGAATTGGAGGTGCAGGAGAAAGCAAATTGCATTGTGCAAATGCATCTAGCCGAAGAACCTTTTCGGCTATTTTCGGTAATTCGGCTAGTAAGGCTAAAATCCAGGCTGATCGCGTGTCAAAATGTGTCCTATTGTGCTAGGAGTACGAGAGCCGCCGCCGAAGGCGCCGCCTCATCTGCAAACGTCGCCGCCGCCCAGAATTAAACCGTTTTTGTTATTTTCTGTTGTTGCGCATAAAACTTGTTATTATATTCTTGTTGTTGTGCTTTGATACCATTTTCAGGTTTCTATTTCGGAGTTTTGCCATGGAGGCGTTCTTCATGTTCTTGTCCACCTTCTCGGCCTTCTTCTTGCTGCGCACCAGTTCGCATCGCTTCGGGGTTGTTCCTTCATGGCTCGTCGTTCCTGAATGGTCAAGGTGTTAATGCCGGCTGAATTCTATCAACTGATGTTTATTATGCACACTCAAAGAAGGATCGAGATCTCAGAAATTAATTGGACTTCTTGCGATTTTTACCCTCAACTGGAGACGGAGTTACGCCGGCATAGGAATCCGCCGGAACTTCATTCAGCTTCTTCCTCTGCGGTCTCATCATTTCCACTCGATATTTCAGGCACGTCTTCTTCACCGACCCAAAATCTCTCGAGTCGATCGTTGAAGATGGTTTCGCCTGAAAGTCAAACGATTCGGGACAAACCAACGATGATGGCGCCTCCTGTTTCTTCGTACTTGCACTCGGCCAAATACGTGACAAGATCGTCTCGTTTGAACGCTTTGAGTCGGATGGATTCAACAACGAAATTTTCTTCGGGCATCACAATATTTCTGGACACTTGAAACGTCTTTTTTGTGACGCCATTGAGGAGCAATACGATCTCGTAGATGACCACCTCTCCTCGTTTCAGGGAACTCGGATCTACAATTTCCATGTTAGATTCAGCAGCTACTTCAGGAATCGTTGGCTGCATTGCGAAGCCGATGTTCAAATCTGTTTGCACCGTTTTTTTTTCTGAGTTTCACTTGAGTCTTCAAGGATTGAGTTGAAGCGGTTATAGTTCTCGAGATTATCGGCATCCAAGAACTTCCCCTGCAAAGCACTCTGTATAAACAAGTGCTCCATTCTCTCAGTGTTTACCAATGCCATTCGAAGAATGCACCCTCAACGGAAATTGCGCAAATGTGAAATATGTCTTTTCGCAGTCGCCGTCTTCCACCTCTCGCGTATAGGTGATAGCGACCCCGCGTTCAAGAAAGTGCCTCTTTGCAAAGGCAATATCACAACACAATTGACGCTCGTCCTATCAAGAGAAGCGGACAAAGGCATCAACATGACCTCGTCAGAGTCCCGAGTCACCTCCTCAGCGCCATCTACAACTCCATCTACAACTTCATCGACAACGCCGTTTGGAATCTTTCATTTTGCGTTGTCATTTACCGTATCCACAAGTTCGTGTATCTCCTTAGATTGATTCTCCAGGAAGCACGACGATGCACTTCGTATAACATTCTCCACGTTTATCCTTTTGTTCGGCACTGTGAAAAAATACGATTAAGGCCCTTCGGCGAAGATTCGTTTTCTGAAAAGGTCGACATTCTATCATTCCTCTGCTTTCAGAAAAAGTCGGGGACATCGAAAATCCCCGCGAACGCAATCAAGTAAGTATTCAACTTATTGTGCAGTAACATTTGTTAAGTCAAATACGTGCCTTACGTGCAAACTGGACTGTCGGAAAGCTATTATTATTGATTTCGATGCGTCCCGCTTGTTTTGCACATTTGTAATAGCATTACTAACACAAAAAATATACCCGGGACGACGCGTACACGTTGGGGACATCGAGTTGAATCCTAGATACTCAAAGAACCACACTATAAAATGTTGAAGCTTAAGCTCGAGCCTTCATCTAGCCCCATCTAAACAAAACCATTCAAGCCCTTAACCAAGCCCAAACTAGGAACAACTTACATAGAATCTGTTTATTATAATCTGCGATACGAACGTGATAAAGAGCAGAAAATACAAGGAAAATAAAAGAAATACGAGGTGATAATATCACTGGAAGTTGCTGTTCTGGTAGTTTGACGCGTTCGGCTCCCCGCCGTTCCATCCATTGGAGGTGGCTGCGGCTGAAACCGGGGTAGGTCCATCGGTGGGGACGCCGTATCCGGCGTCCAGTCCGCCCCAAGGCATCGAGGAAGGTTGCTGGGGCTGAGGGGGCTGCTGCTGTTGTTGCGGGTCCACGATCTGGTGAGTTGCGACCACGTATTCGAACTGCTCCGAGTACGGGTTCAGGAACTTGTGCACCGTAACGGACAGAGTGACCGGATTCAGCTCAGAGGTGCCCCCGCCGTAGTACATGCGGCATTGGATGTGGCACGGGACGGGCGACTCGTGAGGACCGGGGGACAGCTGCTGCATCTGCTGCACGAAGGTATCGCGCAAGAGCTTCTCGTCCTGAGGGATCGCCAGTTGCCACCAGTAGCGCTGTAGGAGTCGGTCGGCACTGCTGCCGGAAGCGGGATCTGACGGAATTCCCAAAACGTCAGCGGCGCGCTGGTCGATGAAGGTGATCTTGCCCTCATCGGAAAGACGAACCGAGAAGCTGGAAGGGGAAGCTAGGTCGTTGCAGATCGGCATGGAGGCGATTTGAAGACGGGCGATCACCACGAGGCAGTTCGACGGAGGGACGTCCAGGCCAGCGGGAGGAGAATTCTTGATGTATCCAGTGCAGTGGACGACGACGTACTGCTGACCGTTGTGGTTGAAGATGGGTCGACGGTTTCGGAGCCTAAACAAAGAAAAGTTGAAACAGATAAACACGAGAATGGGACTAACCTCGTCAGTGGCTCGAGGTCGCCAACACGCATGCGGCAGATGAATCCTCGCCGGCAACTCATGTGCACTCTAGGCGCTCCGCTCTCTTTCTTTACTGTCCCGGTCTTCAAATCTAGCGTCCTGGCCAAGCTGGCTTCGCTTCCACAGAGCTGTTCGCGGACTTTTTCGGTGTCTTCAGGATGGATCAGCTCGTAGATAGGTCTATTCATCCATTCTTCCTACAAAAGCTACAGTGTGTACATTGTAATGAATCTTACCATGGAAAGGTTGAGAACGGGAGCTATGGAATCGGAAACGTAGATTATGCGTCCAGTATCGCAGCACACAACAAAGAGGAATCCGTTCGCGGCTTCCAGGAGAAGGTGCTTCAGTTCCAAATCGGTGAGGAACGATGGCTTGTAAGAGCCGGAAGAGCCAGGCTGACCAGCAACCATACCATCTCCTGATGCCCCGCGAATATTTCTCATGTGGGTGACTGCCATCCTGAGGATCGTGAGCTTATCCGGTTTGCGGCCCAGCGAAGCGCACTGTGGCACCATTTCGGCCAATTCGTTGATGTAGTGCGTCATCTTGTTGCGGCGACGGCGCTCGATCTCGCTGTGGTTCTCTCGGGCGAATCGTTCTTTGTTGTCACCACCCAGGCTTCCGGTTCCGTCGTCCAATCCAGAAACTCCCGGCATGAGGCCCACAGGGACCCCTCCGGCCGGCCCAACACCGTGAACGGCGGCAGCCATCACCGGGTCGAGGCCATCCATGCGGGCATATTTGCTGGGACACTTTAAGGCTTCAAACGCTAATCTCAATAACTTCATAGAGTAAAGCTCTTGGCGGGGATGGAATAAATTGACCATTTCATGTTGGTCGAAAGACTATTTAACCAGCCAGTCGGAGGAGTGAACTGACCGGCGGCAGGGCGAAAGGAAATGTTTGTTTTGCGTCAGAAAATTTTTGTTTGCCAAATATCTCGCCGAGGTTTATGATGCAAACTTGGGATGCAGGCGGAAGTGAATAGACCCAAAAGAGGACTGTTGCGTAATACCAGCCAAATCAAAAATTTATGGCAATTACCCAGATTCTAAGAGAAAGCGGCTCACATTAAAATTATCAAACTAAAAAACAAAAACGAACCTCAGCTGGTGGAGCGAAGTAGGAATATGCTGCTGCCACGGATCCATGTAGACTGAAGAAGTAGGCGCTAAGTCTCCGTTGGCGCCTGAGGTTGGCATGTAATGCGACGTTGAAGCAATTAAGGACGTGCTGCTGATCGGAAGGAGCACAGGAGGCGGCGGCCGAGGACAGCAGCAGATCGATATAATCCGAGCACTTCCTGAACAGAGCAACCAATTAACGCTTATAGGGGAAGCACGGAAATCTCGAAACACGCAAAGGTGAGAATTAATCAACGTCGCCGCTGGTGGACGCGCGTGGCAGCCGGCAAAAACGACGCAAGCGACCGACGCCAAGAAGCCGCAAAGGTCCCCGCACCGAATTTAGGCGTTCACACGCACGTAGTCCGACAGTTTCAGACGCGATTCGCACGTTCTGCAGAATGCCGTTTGCAGCGCGAGACGAGTTCGTGTCTGGACCGGACACGTCTGACCGCGCGACGGTCCAAACGACGGCGTGGTGCCAGCTGGTCGCTCCTCGCCCGCGCCTTCTTCTACAAACAAACTGCGCGCAGCCTTCTTGAGTGCGCCTCGCCACGCGAAACTACCAACAGCGGCGCTCTATCGAGATGCGAGCTCGCTCCCCTTACTTATTGATTAAAAGGACGAGACACAGACGACGTCGACCTAGCCTCGAACTATCCATCCTCTTCCCCAACGTTATCAGCGCGCCTGTTGGCAGGAGCAGCAATCGACCCAACAACAGCTGATCAAATAACATTTACGGATGGAAAACGCCAAAAAACCAACACTAGATTTCGCACGTAGCTGGAACGAGCAGCGCAAAGAACAGCCTCCCCTCAAACCTTCAAGACTTCGTTTGTGACTGCTTGGGCCACAAGATCAAAGCCTCAAATGACACATGGTCCTCTAGTCAAGGCCATCTACACGCCATCATGATGCTAAGAAGGGGCTGACTGAGCACAGATCGATGACAGCATATGGTTTATGAGTCACAGTAACTGGAGTCGGAACCAAGATGGCGAGCAAGATTAACGGCCGCACGCGCACGCGCAACCCTACCATATACTGACTGATGCTCCTGCTGTGAGCTCGGGGCAAAGCAAGTAGCGCTAAACAACGCCCCTTTGCCACCGATAATGTAAGCATTACCGTCTCCTCATTTACTTGGACAAAACGATAGCAGAAAATTTCATTATTGCTTTTAATTATTCGCTCTACGTTGGTTCCCGTTTCTCCGTTCCAGCAAAACATTCAAATTAGAATTAAACGAACGGCCCGTCCTTGAAGCTTCGAACCAGTTTGGGCAAAACAATCCACAAAAACGTAAAATATAAAAACGATAACGATAAGCGGCGCTGGATTGGTCTAACCTGAAACGCAAATACCAAAATAAATACAAATTGAACACATTATCGCAACTAGAGTACGGACACAAATGATTTCTTTCGATCTAAAAGTTTATTCCTTGGAAGATAACAAAGCTTCCGATTGAACCCGCAACGCGGCACACTTCATCTGCAAGAACACCATTTCCTTGCGCAGCTGCCGCAGTTTCGGTATGGGGTCATCTTGTCCACCTGAAATTCAACATCAATTTTATTCAGAATCTTCGCGCGTGCTCTCCATTTCTTGGATCGCCTCGAGACAGCACAGCTAATGATCTCCAAGGCTCAACATCTCTTCATTGCAAGCTTCGATTCTTCTCAAAAAAGATTCCTGAAGCTCCCTGAAACAGAAGAAGAACCGTTCGCACACTGAAGCTGGAATCTTACAGCAACTCGCTGGCCACCTGAAGCGTGGAGGATTCCGAAGACGTCGCCATCGCGATCTGGCCCGCTGCAACGCCTCACTCGCTCAATCCTCTCGCTCTGACTTCTCATTGCGCTCATCGTCGCTGCACTCCCTGACGACCAGTGCTTGCACTCAAAGGCCACACACGACGATCGCGAGGCGCAGTCTCCGTGGGCGAGAGGCCTCCAAAGATCGCCCGGACTTTACAGATGCTTCAGCAGCACTTGCAGCACCAACAGGCGCATCTCCAGGCGTTAGCGGCGGTCGCATCGACTTCCGGTGATTCCAGAAACGGTAAGGAGTGCGAATTTTACGATTAGAGAGGTGAAGAGCAATATTCAGGTCGACTGGAAAACCAGAACGCAGCGGCCAGCGAAGAAGTGGCGAAAATGGACGAAGGCGCCTCAATTGTCGACGTGGATCGGCTTCGCGGACTCGGATCCGAAGTGGAGAAGCTCCGGTGGCTTGTTCGAGCCCATGTGGTGAGTTTCAGTCAACGATACCATAAATGCGGTGTTTTATGGTCCGCATTTTGTGTAAAATGCTTTTGGAATTGAAATAAAAAAATGTTTGAGCGCCCCCAGAATTGAAACTCAAATCCGAGCGGTCTTCGGCCGCGCGCAATAACACAAATTCGTGAAAAAATTCACTTTTTACCATTATTCTCAAGTAGAGGAGATTCTAAGCAGTTCTTTTCAGGAAGGATCCGAAATCCAGGCCATGTTCTTCGATGTTAGCGTCGACACGGACCCAGATGAAATCGCGTGCGTTGAAGCCGTCAAACTGCTCAAAAGGATTCCCAGGGTAGTGAATATCTACTATATTTCTATTACGTTTTATTACATCTTTCCAGGTGCTTCGCGACCACGCCTGTTCAGAGATGATCAAGCTGCTGCACAAGGATAGCGGTGTGCCCAAGATGGAGGAATGTGATCGGTTGATCATGAAGATCATTAGGAGAGCGTGTGAAAATGAAGTGATCACCTTGCTGTAAGTTCTCAATATTCTGAATTTTGTAAATAACGTTTTTTAGGCAAGCATGCGAACAATTGCTCAGCTCCATCGATTTTACTATGAAGACCATTCCCATCAATCGGGAAAAAGTGGATTTTATCGCGGCGAAATTTATCGAACTGGACTACAAGGGAATTCGCAACATCTTAAAGATGATCGTGGAGAATCTCGGGAGGGTTCCACCTCACTTAACAGATACCGAACGGGCTCAGATGGCGCCTGTGGAGACGTTGTTCCTGGAACTGATTGATAGGAAGAAAAACCATTCACCAGCTCTGTTTGTCATCACTGAAATCACGAGGATGTCGAATAACTCGTGTGCCTACATGATGCCTGTAAGTTACTCAGGAAATCCGTCCGATAACAATATATGTTGCAGAGAATTGCTCGCAAGATCACCGACATCGTTTCGTCCTTCAGGCCGTTGGCTGAAATCACGACGATGATAGCTAGGTCCTGGTTGTTCCCCATCACCGCTCACGTCAACTTCAACGTAAATCAGCATACTTGGAAAGTCCAGGATATTCTTTCGCCCAGGCTCTATCTGAAGGGTCATCTCCCATTCAACAACGAATCCGTTGCTCCTCAAACGTATCTTCAATACATTCTCCTCAAGCAGCCAAGAAATCAGGATGTTATTCCAGTATGATCACGCTTTCGAGTAATCTTTTCGAGTGATTATTTCAGTTCATTGTGCGTTCGAACAATTCAAGTCACCATCCAAAGCTTCAATGTGATGATATGATTCCGATCCTAATAATCGAATCGATGCGCGCGATGGAAACCACGGAATACGCATTGGAAGCCGACGAGAACCAGTACACCTGGAGGCAGATCGCGCATCTCTTCATCTCGTGTCTCTACTCAAACCACGCGTCCTTCAACAAAATTCTTCAGAAGCTCCATATGATGCTGAAGAGCCACAACTACCGAGTAGCGAGAGCAGAGCTGATGTGGGTACTCCTGCAGTTTGTGGCGATCCGCATCGATCAGCTTTCCGAAGATGAGATGAAGGGCGTCGAGGAGCTCTACAAGCTGCTCTACGAAGATGAACCCACTTGGAGTGGCTGTAGCACTGATTTCCATCGGATGGCTCGGTTCTTCGGACCCGCGGCCATATGGGTCCAATTCAACAAGCGGGCTTCCATGAACAGCTCCATCAAGGTGCCACCCGTTCCGGATAACCTTAAGGGAATTGTGGAGCAGATTCAGTGCCACACAAATTACAACTTTGGAGATGCCCTGGTGGCTGTAGCCGGAAATGCCTGTAAGTGCATTGGTGGACAGATTCGGCGTAATTTTGAATTTTACAGGGACGAGCAACGATAAAATGTTCCAAGAACGAGTGATTGATGTCATACGACCCACCTTGGACGCACAGCTTGGCGAGGACCCTTGGCCTCTGCCGTTCAATCGCCGGGCGACTGGAAGAATTACTTCTTTGGACATCAATTTGTTGGACGCGTTTACTTTCCGGGCGAAGGATAACCTTATTAGATATCTCTTGGACACCTTGAATGCCTATGCTTCTACAGCAGGCGCCCGTCTTCCAAGTCCAGCTTGTATCGGTATGAAATACTCTTATTGCTAGGTTATAGTGCCTTTCTTTGTTTTAGATACACTTGTTAGGATTGCGATGACATTGGAGTACCAGTTCGGACTTTTGCCGATCCACAAAATGCTCCATACTTCCAAGGGCGTTATGAACATCGACCTTTTCTACATGGTCACTGAAATGCTGAACTATCGGCTTGTCGGATGCCGCATCCCGGTCCCAAGCCGTTGTGCTCTTATTCAGCACGTTTACCTCTTGATGGGTCAAATTCTGAACTCTCCAGGCACTTTCGCGAGCTCTATTCCGGGCGGTGCACCCCAACAACGAACCAATTGGCCGCTGACTCAGCTCTATATGGCATTTGAGCAGCTCATAATGCGCCACGCACTGTGGGTTCCTCCCAACGAATTGGCGCCTTTCAACACATCTTTGTTGGCTATCAGGGTTAATGGTAATTTGTTCAAATCTAAATCATGTTCTAAATGTTCGTTGAGATGGTGGCGCCTTCTGCCGGGCACTGACGCATCCAGAACTGTTCAATATGAGCTCGAACGATCCGCAAGGTCATGTTTCGTGGATATGTCCTGAGATCACCTCCGGCCCATGTCACTGCTTGCAACGAAACGCTTATGGATGACGCCAGCCACATGCAAATGGAGAACGCGAAACAAGCCTACCAGCAGTTTCTCTCGATCCAGGATGTCAACCAGAAGTACGAGTTCCTCCTGCAACAGTGTGGAAAGACTCAGTTCACTGGTTTTGTCCTAATCTTCTTGACGTTCTGGGATGCTTCAAACGCTCAACACTACCAGCAGGCCGCGGCCAATCGGAATTTGCAATTACATATCTTCTACAAGTGAGCTTTTGATTATATCGTTGATTATCGTGACTTTGAATTTAGGTTTCTGGACAATTTATCCTGTAAAGAGTATATCTCCAACGTCAACATGCTGGTCGACTTTGTCAATCACTGGCTGATGACTATGAGTTCCATGGATGACCGATTCCTTGTTAACGTAAGGATGCAGTTCGCCGATTTTTTTCGTTTCATTATAGCACCAATCTTCATGATTTCAGTATATTTAGTTATGCTTTTAAGATTGCAACGACATTTAACGATCTTGTGTTTGGCTATGGAATGCTTCCATTCGAGCGAGTTCTTCTAGCGATGGTTATGCATCCGCTTGAAACCACTGCGATCCGAGCTTCGCTCGCCGTCATTCACACGTTTCTGGCGAATTCTAAGGAACTTCAGAGTCGTTTGTTATATCTCACCCAACACTTGTCACAGCATCATTCGACTGTTCACATAAAATCAGATCAGCATTTTGTAAAACTCGCAGAATACTACAATCCTGTAGGTTCTTCTAAGTTCAGTTCTTATATCTTCATTATCCACTTCAGAACGTCTATGGATCTTCGAATCTCCACTATCACGAACAGCTTCGCAGGGTTTCCGGATCTCACCACCACGCAAATGAGCAGCAACCTGAGGTGCATTACCTGCCTGTGTATTACGGTAATCTGGCAGACAATATCCTTCCGGTCAGCTCCCTCCTACACTCTTGAGTTCTTATCAATTCCATCCATTTTTTAGATTGTTGATGCGCTCTTCTTCCGATCACTCGAAGTCAACATTGACCCAACGAATCTGAACATGTTTCTGCAGTTCTTCTCTCCGTGCTACAAATTCCATCGTAAGCTCTTACGTTTTCAAATATCGCTTACATTCTGTTTCAGCACAACCTGCGAACTTCGTGTACTCGACGCTTTACTGTTTGGATCACGTGTGCCACACGAACCATGCGCGGCAGTTCGTGTTGTCAATCATCTCGAGGGCCGAGGAAAACAAAGGACGAGATAGAGAACAACTGCTCACTTCCCTTTTCACGAAGGATAATCATCAGGTATCTGACGATGAACATGATGGAGTTCTTACTAGTTACCGTATTTAAGACCCCTGAACCGACCGATTTCTGCGAGCAGCTTGTAACTCGCGTCGTCGACGCCTGTGTTTACGTGCACACGCCGCCTCCTTTTATTGTCCGAGACTGGCGATTTGCGGAACATTCTCCTGCGGCTCAGGCGCTCTACGGCGCCTGTATTGAGCTGATGGCTTCGCCCCACAATTCTGCGGTCACCGCGAGAGCGCTGATCGAGATCGCGCTTCAAAGATCGCATAACGGGAAGCCTTACGAAGTTCTCAATGCGGCAACATTGATTCTGACTGCTTTACCGCACTCGTTCCAAGCGGTGCTTTTGGAACAATTCTACATGGTGATCTGTTCAGAGGAGTTGAAACGCAGCGACCCTGCGAAGACCTGTTTCGACCTCTACAGTGACCAGATCTTCCTCTACGGAGAAAACCGGCTGATTTCTTGGCTTGCTTTAGCCCAAGCCTATTGGCAGCATTCTGGAGTGGTGGGCTCATTTGCTTTATTTCAGGGAATGATCACTGAGCTGTTCGAGTTTCTCAGAACCAAAATCGAACCCGTCGTGGAAACTGAATCTCAGCTCATCTACATTTTCCGTATCATCCTTCCGTTCCTCCAAAGACTACACGACTTTAAGGAGCGTGCCAAAAACATTCAAGATCTGGTTGTCACCATGTACAAGATGCTCCGCAGGGTAGTCACAATCAGTGGTCCGTCTTTGAAGTACGAGGATACAATCTGCGACGTGTTTTACCACTCGAAGTACATGTTCGTTGGTCACTTGGTCAAGGAAGAAGCGGAATTGACCTTGCCTCTCCTCACCGCGTCCATGCAAGATACGCTCAAGTTTCTCTTCAGAGGCTCGGCGGCTGAGCAAGAAGCGGCCACGGCTGCTGCTGCCGCAGCGCACATCGCCGCATCCGATCAACCATTCCCAACATTCCGATCACATCCACCGATGGGTCGGGACCGGCCTCTTTCCCTAATTTGATGGGTCCGCAAGCCCACTCTTCCGTGATCGCCTCCTCCTCGGAGCCTCCTTCACTGCATCCTGTGTCATCGATGCAAGGCCAGCAGCCGATGATGCCTCCGGTGACCAGCATGCCGATGATGAACACCTCCATGAACTCATCGATGAATCCTCCCTCTTCGATGTTTCAAACGACTTCGATGCAGTTCCAGACCGTCTCAAGTCAGTTCCTAGCTTCAGGAACGCACTCGAGTTCTTCTATGACGATGAGTGGAATGGGGCCATCTTCGATGATGTATCAAGGCGGACATCACGGTCCCCATTAAGTATGTTTATTTATTATGCTGGTGTTGCTGTACAGTTCGTGTTGAAACGAGGTATAAATATGTATTTAAGTTGTTCTTAACTGACTTAATTAAGGGTCGTGTTCCAGTTTAGTATCGCTACAGAATTCACTCATATTTATTGTTCGATTCCACTGGAAAAGGTCCGAGGTCCGATTTAGTATGGAAAATGGCGAATTCGGCCTGGATTCGAGCGTAAATTGGCGGCGAAGTTGGGTTTCATGTGCGCTTTTGTTAAAATAAAATTATGAAACGCTTAGGAGACTTTCCGCCACGTTTTACGCCCGAAATCGCCGAAATTGGTCGCGTCGCGAAAAATCCTTTATGTTTTGAAATTGTCGCACGCGAATACGAGGGTTTTCGGCATGAAACGAGGCCGTTTTCGCGTTTTCTGTCGCGGTCGCTGGCGCATAGAGCTTTGTTTTCTACGCATTTCGCGTCTGAAATATCATGAAATTTGAGGGTTTTTGGGTCGGTATTCCGTCATAGTGGCTGGTTCGTGTTCATCTCGAGGTTTTAAATTCACTTTGGTTGCAGGATCATGCCTTCTAAAGGGGGTTTTATAGTTCAGCGCGCGCGCTTCACGTTTTTTTTGCTGTTTTGCTGCCGCTTTATTTCCGGAACGCGCTCGCGCCAACCGAACTACGCGCGAGCTGCAAATTCAAACGCAGCAGCAAATCGAGATTTTACCTGCTGACGTGGTTTTATAGTTTGATGCGCGCGTCAAAAGTGGAGTAGTGTGTGCGTTGTGCTGTGAACCAAATTTATTTTGTCACACATCCTATGAACGCCACGGTGGCCCCAACGGACTAGCAAAATATCTTGCAAAATTCTATTTTAATTTCCACTAAAGTTACATTTCTGTTTTTCAAATTTCCAAATTCCGTGTTCAGTTGATTTCATTTCCATGTTTGAAACACTGCAAACACAGAAGAAATAATTTAAACGCGTTATAAACGACAAATTCAACAAAATTTTGCGGTCGAGCGCGCGACTTCGGTCTTCAAAATGGCCAAACACCGTCCATTTTTTATCAGAATGGAACCGCAACCCTCAAAAATGCATTGCAAGCAGAAATCAGAAAGCCATAATATTTGGGCTTAGGAGCCCTGAACACCGGCCACTCAACCCTCAATTTCCAAAAAAACGCGCCTTCTCCAGATTCGCTGCCGGTCGGAGGCGGCAGCAACATTTTGTGACGCTCGCATCATTCGTCGTGGGTGGGCGCCGATTTCGCTTTTGCTGCGCGCTTCAAACGCAACTCGGAACGCACTTTGCAACTAAAAACACCCCTTCGCGTCATCGTGGGTGGCCGCGCGCGCGTCAAAAATTCCCGAATTTTGTATGGCGTTAGCTTGGAAACGCGCGCGCGCTGAATTATAAAACCCCCTTAAGGGTAAAAGGTACAAAGAGCAATGTGCGCGAGCCGCTAAATGTGTTAAGGCACATGTAGAGTCACGAAAAGAGCACTGGAAGGAAATCAGTGCCACTCTCACCGCCGTAACCCATTTGAAATCGCCGTTAGCCGAGGCTCTGAATAGTCTTGCTACGGCAAATATGGACAAACTACGGGCTCTAGAAGAAGTCACTTCGTTGACCAAGCAGCTGAAGCAATCGCGACGGGAGAGGAACGAGAGCAGCCGGAAACGGCCAAAAATCCACAAATTTCATGATATTTCAGACGCGAAATGCGTAGAAAACAAAGCTCTATGCGCCAGCGACCGCGACAGAAACAACCCGAAAACGCGAAAACGGCCTCGTTTCATGCCGAAAACCCTCGTATTCGCGTGCGACAATTTCAAAACGTAAAGGATTTTTCGCGACGCAACCAATTTCAGCGATTTCGGGCGTAAAACGTGGCGGAAAGGCGGAAAGCGTTTTATAATTTTATTTAAAAAAAAACGCCCATGAAACCCAACTTCGCCGCCAATTTACGCTCGAATCCAGGCCGCATTCGCCATTTTCCATACTAAATCGGCCCTCCGCGCCGCCGGCGCGCGTCCGTTCCACGGTGTGTCAAGTGTGTCAAAATCGTGTCGCAGTTTGCTGATCGTTTTCGCTTCGTGACCTATGCGCCTATTTCGTCGAAACGGCGTCGTGATCCACAAATGACGTTCAAATCACGGCCCAGTGGCAATTATGAGCTGTTATTCTTGCTGCAGAAGAACCGCACAGTCCTGAAAGCCAGAATCGCAGCAACGCTCAGCGACTTTCCTGCGAAACAGTCGGTCTGAAATTTCGCCCGGCATAGCCATTTTGTTCTGAATTATCCTGGATCAGGACAGCACAGATTCGCCCACTTTTGGGTTCATTCGAAGCGCAGAGAGCAGATCTTCAAATCTTATAGAGGAATTTTCGTTTAAATTGATATCATTCGAGAAATCCTCATTTTCCGCTAAACTTTGCCATTTTTGTCTCCAAACTTGCGAACTTCATTCCAATTATTCTCGCCCCATTTCGCACCAATCGCCAGGATCTTTGGATATGTTATGCGTGATGAACTTTAGAAACTTTCATAAAAAGGTATTTTCGAGATTTCCATTTTTAGCCAACATATCGGTCCAATTTTTTTGGACCGATATGTCGGCTATTTTTTAATCATTTTCATAAATTCGCACGGATTCGCATGAATCCAGTATCAATCGATAGCACTCGGTTTTAAATGGCGGGATCCGTTGGAATTTTTGAGATCCGTGCGCTTTCGGTCGAGAAAACAGCCAAAATATGGTAGACCGAACGTGTGGAATGGTGCGACTTTTTTGAGACGATTTGTTCGCGGCTGACATACCGTGGTTCGCGTCGCCTGACCGAACCGTCGACTTTTCAAAAGCGTCTCTTTTCCAGTGGAACCGAACAATAAGTTTGAGGAAAGAAGCATGTTTGTTTTTTCAGAAAATTCCAGTTTATGTCGGGGGGAAATGCCATCGATGGTCCTTCCACGTCATCGCTCGGAGAACTCACGATTCCCTCTCCTTTGGATTCGTTCTCTTCGGAGCTTTCGGACCTAAAAAAGGTGAGAAGAGTGATCAACGCTCGCTGCTCCTTTCTTCGGCCAGTTCTTTGATCGACGACCGATCGGGCTCTGCTGATTAAAGGAAGCGGTTTCGCACGTTCTCGTAAACAGTCGACTGATCGCCTTCTCCATTTCAGTGTCCTTGGTACTGGGGGTCGCTCTCCGCTCGGGAAGCCGAACGTGTTCTCCGCAAACAGCCGCCAGGGACTTTTCTCGTGCGCGATTCCTTAAGCGATCGGTACATTTTCTCCATTTCCTATCACGTGGAGAACGGGAGATGCGCCCACAGCCGCGTTGGGCGATTCGTAGGCGAATATTGCCTGGGAGGGCCGCAATCTCTTGTGCGTGCCACGACGTTATCTGAATTGGTGGACAAAATCGTACATCTACCGGATCAGCAAGTAGCTTTGATGTCCCACGCTGGACCTCTGATCGACCGCCTTGAGAGGCTCGAGTTGAAGACGCCGTTGAGCAGGAAACTTTTTCTTCCGACTCTCCAGAATCTCTGCCGGCAGAAGATTCGTGAGCAATTCGAGGTTGGAATTGAGGAGCACGTGAACGCGCTTCCGCTTCCTCCTAAGCTGAAACGATACATTCTGGTCGAAAACTATCTATCGCCACTCTCCTGACGTTTCTGTGCGTTTATTTATGTGTTATAGAATGTACATATGGGATCGAGAGAATTTTAGAGTCCAAGTTTGCAATATAAATTTATTCTTTAACCTTGTCCCTTGAGTGATTTCCTATTTTGGTCTTTAAAGTACAAGCAACCATTGTATTACTTGTTCTGTATTTCTTGGTCTGTATTCAAACATTTTATTCTGAATAGAATGGCACGCGCATTTTCTGCAGCGTCGAAGACAATCTTCGCGTTGAGCTCTGGAAGCACTCCATCGGCCATCGCTATAATCCGGCTGTCAGGTAGGACGTCGGCATAAAAAGCGATTTCAATGTACCGCTTTCATAGGTTCGGAAAGTGTAAGCTGCTTGAAGCGACTCACGAAGAAACCCGAATTTCGCGCTCGAGAACTCTTCTACGCGCCGCTCTACGACGAGCAAAATCAACTTCTTGATCGAGCCATGGCAGTTTACATGCCTGGTCCAAGCACTTTCACCGGCGAAGATACGGTAGAATTCTACGTCCATGGAGGTCGAGCTGTTGTGAACGCTGTTCTCGGAACTCTCAAGAAAATGCCGAATGTCGACAGTGCGAAAGCCGGTGAATTCACCAAAAGGTACATTAATTACCGCAATTTTCAGCTGTGCTACCGTAATTTAGTGTTCTCTACGACCAATATTTTAGAGCGTTCTTCAATGGAAAGATGGATCTATCGCAGGTAGAAGCTCTCGGAGATCTCATCTCCGCGGACACTGAACGGCAAAGATCTCTAGCCCTGTCCCAAGATAACGTCGATCAGAAGCTGAGGCCTATCAGGGAGAATCTGCTCCATCTAATGGCTCGTTTTGAAGCCGCGATCGACTTTGCGGACGACGTCCAGTTGGATCGCTTAGGGTATGACGAAGCTGCTCAGGAGATTCTTGAAAAATTGCTCGCTATGAGAAGAAGCGCCCAGAAAGGGTGTTTGATCAGAGAAGGCGCTAGAGTAGCTTTGGTAGGAAGAACCAACGTAGGCAAAAGCAGTATTATCAACAAGCTGGGTAGGCGATTTATGCATTTGTCATTTTTAATTCTTGCTTTTAGCTGAGAGAGAAGTCGCTATAGTGTCCAACATTTCCGGAACGACGCGAGATAGTCTTGAGGTCCGAATACAGCTCAACGCGCTGCCCGTCACAGTCACGGACACCGCTGGGATCCGAGAGTCGGATTGCGCGTTGGAGGGTGAGGGCATTCGAAGATCGATTCAACGCGCCCAGGAGGCTAATATCGTTTTGCTCGTCGTCGATTTGAGTCGCTGTTCCGACCTGAACGAGGAGGTCGCATACCTTTTGGATCAAATCGGCGAATTGGACCCTGCGGTAACGGTAGCCGTTGTTTTGAATAAGTCTGACGTTTGTGGTGGATCGGAGTTGGAACTCACGCTTGATGAAAGGTATCGGGAAGTGAACATTTCGTTATATGGTCTCCTGGATTTTAAGATTTTCAAAATTTACGGTAGTGAAGACATCCTGTAGAGCTGAGTCGGGAATCTCGCCACTAGTTGACGTCGTATCGGAAGCAGTTGAAAACCTTACCGGAGAAGAGTCTTCGACGGACGACGTCGTTTTGAGTCGGTTCCGGCAAATCCAGTTGATAGATGAAGCCATAGAAGAGTTGGAAGAGTTTGAAGACGCGAAGGATGCCGCGATTGCAGCCCAACATCTGCGGAACGCCGCCGATCTGATCGGTGAAGTCGCTGGAGCGATTGTCAACGAGCAAATTCTGGATTCGATCTTTTCGCAGTTTTGTATTGGGAAGTAGGAGGCGATAAACAGCGAGAACGCGTTTTTAAGTGTTATATTTGTGACCGCGTTGTATCTCCGCTTGTATATTTGCATGTCACCAATTTACAGAAATCCAGAATGCCTTCCACTGACGATGTTAAGATGGCTAAGAAGGCGCTGCGGACCACGATCGCGAACCTCCTCAAAACGGTCAGCGAGGACTCCATCAAACGCGAGACGGAAGCTGTAACCCAAAAGGTAGACTCTCTTGGGGACAATTCAATTGAAGCTTATATTCAGATCTTCAATTCTGAGTGGTTCCGCAACGCCCAGAGGATTTCGGTCTACGTGAACACCGAAGGAGAGATCGAAACGGACGCGATAATCCTGAAGGCGCTGGAACTCAAGAAAGACGTGCGCACCCTTGTCCTGCTTTAAATCTAACGAGAAACGCTGCAGGTATTTGTTCCCCGGTTCAAGAGAGGCCAGAGGCAGATGGAGATGCTTAAACTGGAGAACGCACTGGAGTTCGCGAAGCTGGACACAACGTTGTGGGGCATCCGGCAGCACCACCCCGACCTCTCTCCGCTCTCGTACAAGGATTATGGAGCTCTGGACCTGGTTGTCATGCCCGGAGTTGCCTTTACGACGAGCGGACTCCGTCTAGGTCATGGAAAGGGATTCTACGACCAGTTTCTCCACGAACACAAACAGCTGTACGGAAAGTTCCCGACGACCGTCGGCCTCGCCCTGCAGGCGCAGATGGTGGACACGCTCCCGACAAGCGAATATGATGTCCAGCTCGACCAAGTCTACCGCGCGACCTGAACGTCGTCTTCCGTTTGCATGATTCTTTTATAACGTAAACATTCCTAAGTGCCATCACCATTTTAAATCTTATAGAATTATTCACTGGATAAAGACAGCTCATGCCACATTGAAAATCTATGCTATAATCAATTTGAACGGACAGGTATGTTTTTTGTATAAAGTGGAAGTTCCGGTAGTTTGTGCTCGCCAACGTCGTATCTGGAGTAGATCACAACGGCCACGCGGTTTTATACAGGACAACACGTTACGTAAACGGTTTATTCGTGAGTAGAAACACAAAGGCGAATCAACGGCAAACAACAACTGGTAATGCAAACAAAAAACAATGCGGCTATGTGTGGCCTGAATTTCGGTCTCACCACGATCGCCGCACGGTAGCGACGGTTCAAATCCCGTCTTCGTCGTGCTTGAGCGATGAACCATTCTCGTCGGTGTCTCCGACGATACAGGGTGGGCCTTGTCCTGTTTTTTTTCGGAATTAGGGGGTTGGTAAAATTTTGTTGGTACCAAAATGTTTGGGTTTTAAGGAGTCACTATCTAAACGGCTACTTACGAGCCCAAATGAAGGAAAGGGCATGTCTGAAAGCGGTTCTTTGCACTTTTGTGTCAAAAAAATGGAAGCCAGACGCGTGGTGAGTGAGCGTGTCTGTGACTCATTTCGAGTTCGAATGCTTTTGTGGACCGGTTGTGACCAAGAAACTTACGATGTGACGATCTCCGAGAGAATTACTTGGAAACGGTTCAGATTAAGTGAGCGGATTTCATACAGAGAGAGAGCTGTCAAATGGTGCAAAATTTGCAGGAAAAATATTTGGAAAATTAAAAGACGCAAAAAAGACACGAGTTGAAGCGCTGTTGGTCAGTCCTTCGAAAAATCCCGGAACCCACAAGAGGTTTTCCAATCCCGTATGATTTAGTGCTCATTTTGCATAAATTTTGTTGTTTTAGCAGCTGCTTGAAACCAAAAACCTCCATATATTTTGGCGAAACGTTGGCGAAAAAATTCCAGACGAAAATGTCATTTTAAGCTATTCAAAAAATATTGAGCGGTCGGAAATTTGGTCGACGTTTTGAATCTGTCGCAAAGAGCAAGGTTAACTTAACTTTACTATAAACTTTGGCAGCGTTTAATTAGAAATATTGTCAAAAATATGTTTGAAAACATGCGCTGACCTCATAAAGCTGGGAATCGCAAAGGGTCTCAAGCCAAGTGAAAACATCGATGTCACACCACGTGCTCCGTTTCCAAAGTCGTTTTCCCAAAACATCACCGATCTAACAGCAGGGCGCTTTTCAGCAACTTTCTTGGTTGGCGACCGTTAACACTGAAAATTAAATGGTGTTAGCTAAACGGTATTTCTTCATTAAAAATTTTTTGAAGTTAAAGAAGTTCGCACTGCACGCATAAAAATAAAAACGCTTCGTTTGCTTGAAAGCCGAATAAGTTGTTTCGTTTTATTCACTCGCTCTTTTTCTCTTTCAAGACAACCCTTTACAACCAGTTTTGATTGTCTACAAAATGGCAAAGTAATACTGTAGTAATTCTGCAACGTAATATTGGTCATCAACCCCTTGGTTAACACCTTTCAAATGTTGCTGATCGAGCGAGAAACTTCCTGCTGCGCAGATCAATTCGTGTCGTGCTGGGGAGCGCTTCAAGAGTGTGAATATCAATTACGATGTGCGAACGATGTGCCTAGCGTCTACGCTCGGACACCCTCTCCGAGCACAGACGCCGGTTGTTTTTCCGCGATTAAATTTCATTCATAGATCCGATCTTAAGTTTTTCTGAATTAGGAGAACGGTACAATTTTACTGGTACTAAATTGTTTGAGTTGTAAGGTGTCTGTCTGAAACGAAAATTCCGATTTTAAACGTATTTGTTAACAATTTTCTTTAAAATTTGCACATTATCGGAAAAGTCTCGTTACAAGCTACTCGTCAATCCTAATTTTGTGTATTGTTGAGCAATTCCGAACATGAAAACAAAAACCTGATCCTGAAAAACCCACGTTTGCTAAGATTGGATCTATAAATGCAATTTAATCGCGGCAAAACAATGGGCGTCTTCGCTCGGACACCCTGTACTCTTCTTTACATTAAACTTTGAACCGGTTTAGAAATAAGATTCATTTAAAAAAGAAAGTTTCAAATTAAAAAAAGTCGTTCAAACCCAGAAAGTGCGAACTTGAGGAGGTGCGAAGTAAGAACAGGAGTTGAGGGAATGCGCGTTTTCCCTTGAAATCACTTCTGAGCTCCTGTATCAAAGAGACTATTACCGGAACACCTGCTCTGAACGTGGGCTAATCATACCTCTGCAGGATTTGTTAAACTGCTCGAGTCACACAACCTTTGCTCTACAAATGCGTCAATTTTTGATTAGATTGAACGTTGCCACCTGTCAACACTATGTTGTTTACGTTTCTAGAACCTACAAAGACTGATTAAAATTATAAGGAGTACCACAGAACAGGCGTTTTGCTTGAATATTCTAGCATGGAATAATGGGATAGGATTTCGGTTCGATTTTATTGGTTTTATGAAAAAAATGATTAGTAGGAATAAACGGGGACATTCCTATTGTTACGTTAGGGGTGAAATTCTGGGACCGTAGCAAGACGATCGACTGCGAAAGCATTTGCCAAGATACACATGAGCCCCACTTAATGCATGAGCCCCACATGTTTTTTTGGACAGAAGTTACTATCGGACAAAACAAACGTAAAAATTTAAAAACGGAAAAGGAGAGAACCTGGCGTACCTCCAGCAGGTTCGCACTATTTGTGCGATGAGAAAGCGATGAATTCAGTGACCGGGAGCAACTCGGAAGTGCCGAGGCCCGGAAACCAAGGGGAGGAGCCAAGATCTGCGAACCGGTCCTGGGTTTCTTAGAGTCCCTTAGAGGACTGTTGTCCATAGTAGTGCCTCACTTTAGTTGTGGTGTAGCATGAGTGGCCACGTTCTGAACCGGAAGGAGAAGAAGAAGAACGACGAGGAAAAGCGCAGGAAGAATATCGGATGGGCGAAAGACCGCTTAAAGAAAACGCTGGATTCTGTCCGGGGCAGCCGTCAGGGTTCTTCCAAGTAAGTTTTAACAACTTTTATGTTATTTTTAAAAGCACTTTTTAGAAGACCACAAGAAAATGTGGCATCAAACGTTTATCTAGCCGCGATTGAATTGCTAACAGCTTTGTGGGAGCAACATTGTCAGAGAGAGCAGATACCAGGTGAGTGGGATTGAGCACGCTTTTTTTACATTGATTTTCAGATGCACTTCAATCACTCTCTGTTGAAACACTAAAACAGAAGTTCAACAAACACGAAGGTGCTCGCACTCAGTGTGGTGGAAAGGAAAATCGTAAATGGGGAGAAAAGCTGCGGCGGAACAAGGAGAAGCTTTGCATAACGTATCTGAAAAAGCTGATCGTCGTTATTAAGCCGGAACTACATACTCAGTAAGTCACTTTATCTAAAAAATTATTGAAAGAAAGTATATTGTTTCAGAAGCAAACTCGAAAAAGCAGATGTAATCAAGAAAACCGAAGAACTTATAAGCGAATTCTGCATCTCCGAAAACAGTCCTCATATCCTTTCCAGAAGTACTCCTTCCTTAGCTTATTCTATGAATCCCATGTATCATTTACCGTCTTCTCCACCTTGTTTTATGAAGCCGATTCCTTTTCACCCGACTATTTCTCCGGTTCACACTCCGCTTCAGCACTTCATGCCTTCATTTCCACAAGCGATGTACATGCACCTCCCTCCTTATCCGTATTCCTTGATGACTCCCGTCCAGAGTTCTCCCAGCGACAGCGGCATTTCAAGCTCTACAAGTTCTCCAGAAAGTCCCCAGAGAAGCCGAAAACGGAAGTGCAGCACTGAACGAGAAGATTTCGTTGACGTCGTGGGTAACACCAACTGTCCTAAGAAACCGAAAATGAAGACTAAATTCGCCGTTTGGCAACCTTGGTATTAGTTTAGCGCCACTGTTTTCATACATTAGTTGTCTCGAGAAACTCACACTTCTCATCGCGCAAGATTTGTGGATGACGGAAGTGTGGAGCTCCTACAGGCAAAGCAAACGGAAACTTGACACTTCCGCCACTTTATCACTTTTGTGAATTATCCCAAATTTATTTGAACTTCTAGCTGCCCTTCTGACCGTCTTCGATACTTGTTTCTCCTTGAGTTTTTAAAATAAAGTTTCACCATTTCCTTATTTAAATCTCTTATAAGTATAATCGCTTATTCGAAGGCGGCTTGTGCCCGCATTTTCGCTTCTTCGAAGAAAATTCTTATACTTGTTCTATGATAGAACGGGGCCGGGCCTGGGCTTGCCGGACTTTCGGAATTTGCTTGAACCTAATGCGTCGCAGCCTAAGCCCGGGCCCAGGCTGCAACTCACTTGCAGCTGCGGTGGAGTACTGTATTGACAGCAGAAACTGCGAAACTTATGCGAACGTTAGAAATTTCCGAATCGCTTTTGAAATTCGTTTGCAGAACTTCTGCCCGACTGCAGATGGCCACGAAATGCTGAATTCGGTGTTTCGATGTTCGCGAAGATTTTCGTCGAGCTTCCGAGAGATTCTTAGCAGCCCGAACGCCGAAAAGTTCTTCGATGTCACCCGAACGAAGCTGGACAGCACGAAAAGTGGCGCCTCTACGAGCTCGTCGACGTCGAGCAACGAAATCTCCCACTGGCAATTGATCGTGGAGAAATATGGCAAATTCCATTCGAAGATCGGGGAGTTAGGCCAGCTGCAGAAGATGCTCGAAGAGGACGAAGCCGACAAGGAGCTGAAGATGCTGATTGAAGCTGATCGTGAAGTTATTGAATCAGAAATCGACGAGTTTGCGTCCGAAACCGCCTCGGTGATCGTCCCTCTCACCGACCTCGACGTCCTTTCGAAATGTCAGATGGAGTTTACGAGGTATGTTCTGGGCGTGAAATGAGGTGAAATTGAGATATTTATTCAGTGGAGCAGGTGGAACTGAAGCGATGCTGTTCGCCGGAGAACTGATGGAGATGTACGAGAAGTTTGCGATGAAGAGAGGATGGAAATGGACGCCGCTTCAAGTCGAAACTGCTTCCCTGCAAGGTCTTCGAATGGCGCTTGTTTCGGTGGAAGGCGAAGGCGCGTACCGTTCCTTGCGCTTCGAAGCCGGCGTCCACAGGGTCCAGCGAATCCCCTTCACCGACAAATCTAGGATGCACACGAGCACAGCCAGTGTGACGGTGCTCCCCGAACCGGACGACGTAAGCGAACTTCCAAATGTTCTCCTTATCTGGGCTGGCTTAGGTGTCAGTCGTTATCCCATCGACCGACGTAACCATCGAAGCGATGCGAGCTTCTGGTCCTGGAGGTCAGAACGTCAACAAGCGATCTACGGCAGTTCGGATGACCCACAAGTCGACCGGAATAGCAGTGCATTGCACGGATGAAAGGTTCCAGCATTTGAACATCCAGGTTGGTTTTCCTAAATCGTCATTTGCGAATCTCGTGGTTCAGATCGCTTACAAAAGGCTCGCAGCCATAATTATGCAGCAAAAGGTGGACGTCATCATGGACAAGAGCACCTCCGACCGGAAACTCCAAGTCGGTTCCAAGGCACGCGCTGAGAAAGTTCGAACGTACAATTTCAAGGACGATCGGATCACCGACCATCGCTTGAAAATATCCCAGGGCAATTTGGAAGATTTTATGCAAGGCGGAGAAGGATTAGAGTTGTTTGTGACACGACTCGACGAGATGCATATGCTAGAACGGCTGGAAGAAGTGATTGCAGAGGCTGAAGCGGCGTAAAAACCCGCCAGGAGCTTCAATAGATTTGTTAGGATTGTTATGCACTCTGTTTGTTATGCCTGTAATTCCATAAAACGAAGATTTCCACCTTTGTAGGGTTCAAATTCCCAAAAAGTCAATTCCCTCGGACGTCCGACGTATCGTTGATCGAGACTAGCTTTGCGGGTGGTCCCACACGGAAATTCCCGCTCGCTAATTTTGCATTTCGGTGATGCAATAATGCTGCGGCGAGGGTCGTTTGTTGTTTGTTGCGTGCTGAATTTCGAGCGAATTTCTGGGGAATTCGGATTTATCTTTCGCGTATTTCAGGTCAAAAGTAGGGAATACGTCCCACATATTAAAAATGGCTGATATAAACGCCGTCGAGAAGGATTTCCAGCAGATCGTCGTGGATCTCCACAAGATGCGCAACAACAAGTCGAGTTTGAAGATGGCGACCGCGACCGGCGATCTCATGAGGAAGGTTATCGTCCGTGGGAAATACACTAATGTATCGTAAGGTCAAAATTTGAAATTCGTTATCTGTAGTGAGTTGTTTGCAGAGATTTGATCACCGCAATGAAGACTATCGGCCAGAATCTTTCGGAGCAATTTCCCAACGAATACGTCGTCCGAAACATGATTATGGGCACCATCAAGATTGTCCGCGAGGAAGCCGAGAAGCTGATGACAAACTCAGGCGAGTTCGCCAATCCGTACGATTCTTTGAGTGTATGTTTTCCTTTTGTTTGAGTTCTAATGTGTGTATTTCAGAAACTCTGGACATCACCCAACAACCAACGTTCCGCAATAGATTTGAAGAAGCTCAAAAGCGCCGCGATCATGTCCATCAACGAATTTATCGACGAGTTGGATTCGTGCCGTGAAAGCATGGCGTCTCAAGCCGCCGACCATCTAATAGCCTGCGATGTCATCCTCACCCATCGCTTGTCCTGCTCGCCCACCCTGCAGGCGTTCTTCCGTTCCGCCAAGAAGGCTCACCGTCGCATGAACCGCGTTCTGGTGGTCGATGACGGACCCTCGGTCGATGACATCGCTTCGGAGAGCGTGAGCGCTGTCGATGTCATGAGCATTATGAGACAAACCACTCGCGTGGTCCTCTCCGCGGTCGCCGTCCTGCCCGACGGAAGTTGCATCGCTCCCACAGGTAAGATTCAGAGTTCCCAGTTCTTAATTTAAGTTGACTTGGTATAGGAAGTTTGACGATCTGTTTGGCCGCCAAGCGTCACTCCGTCCCAGTTATGTTCTGCGCATCATTCTACAAGTTGTGCCCCGCGTTCCTGCCGGATATGGAGAATGCCGTCAGCCTTGGCTCTCCAGCTGCTGTTCTCCCTTTTTCCGAGTCACAGTCTTATCCCACTGCTGAAGTCATTAACCCGTTGTTTGATTTTATCCCTTCTCATCTGGTTTCGTTGTATATCACTCACACTTCCGCTGTTGCTCCTTCTCACATCTACCGCCTCATCGGCGATTACTACCACCCCGACGATCTTTCCAGGAAGCCTTAGGTGTTTATTGTTTGAGTTGCGGGTAAAAGTTGCCACAGATTATGCTTATAAAAGTTAATAGAAAATATTGCGTGTCGATCCCCATACGAAGTTACTTTCCCGGATCTTATCTTTTAGCGTCTTACGGGTAAAATGTATTAATCGAATTATATAGTATGGCCGAGCCACGCGTTCTGGGCAACGAGAACGTTATCGAATTGGAGGCCGAAAGTAGCGCCGACGAGGAGATAGGAGAAGAGGAAGGCATAGACTCGGAACACGACGAAGACGAAGAAAGTTTTTCGACCGAAGACCATGCTTCCTCCCCAGCTTCCAGTAGCTCGGAATCTGGGTCGGTCGATGAATCGGTGACCACGTCGGATTCAGAGCGGTCAGATTGCTTGAGTGACGTTTGGAACGATGAGGGCGATCGCTCGAAACAATTTGTCCTATCGACCGAAGCCGAAGAAGAAGGTCTTCGGGAGGAATATAACGAAGTGGTGCAGAATTCATATCCTGACGATCAGGCCTTCAGGAAGTTTTTGAAGCTGCTGGCAAATCCTATTCTTACCAAGTTTCGAATGGAGGATTTAGAACAGTACGACTGGAAAGAAGCCGTGGAACGATCAGCGCATGTAATGGTGAGCGATGAATAGCAGTTCTATCTTTATCTGGGCTTAGGTGTCAAAAAACGGACAACTCTACTACCACATCAACAAGAACATCGGTAACATATGCGCCAGGCACAGTTTGCCGGAATACGCATTACCATATTATCTCCAAGCGCTTTCTATTAACCCCAACGACCGCGAGGTGTGGTGGGAGGTCGCGTTGGTCGCCACCAAGAATGCGCAGTGGAATTTTGCCGAATTCGCCGTTTCGATGTCACCGAAACACATACGGACAAGGAAGTTACTTGCTGTAATCCATTTTTGCTCATTTCAGTATGAAAGTGAGTTGAGTGTGGAAAAATGTTTATGTAACGGTAGTGTTCAGATTGCCTTGAAGACATCCTTGTGCTGCTTCAAGAAGACGCACGGACTGACCAGAATGCGAAAAAGCTTGCTGTGGTTCTCAAGGACGAAATAGCCAAGAAATCGAAATACCACAAAGAGATGGTGGAAGATGTCCTTGCCCGTAAACGCCTTGAGCTGGTGAATGTGTCAGAGGCGGAGCGCAGCTCAGTTCGTTTAGTAGGGAGTAGCTGTGTGATAGGTTTCAATGTTTAGCTCTTTGATCACGTGAAGCTGCTGGTCAAACCGCAAAATACCACTCCTGCAAAGCTGGCGATTCCATATCGCTATGTTGAGGTGGAAATTTCTCAAAAAATGAAGTATACCAATTGGATTTAAAATGTCCCCTAATCTGTTTTTTCAGAATTGAAAATTTCGGAGTTCTGTTATGTGACTTATACGATCGGACTGAAGCATTCTCTAATGTTAGTCGGTGTTCCTGGATCACTCTCATCAGCTCTCTCTTCAGCTCAGTTTCCAGAAGATTCGGTTCAAGGTTTCGGCCGAAGAAATCGCGGAACAAGAAAGGAAGCGAGCTCAGGATCGGCCTTACGACAACATTCCTGTGGAAGTCGTTGACTGTCTTACGGATATTTTGGATTGCGTATGCTGCACTGAAGATCTGGTGCTTGGCGTGGTTGGCGGAAAAGTGAAATCGCCAAAGCCAGTGAAGAAGGCTAAATCAAAGCCAAAGCTGAAACGAAGAGGCAGCGCCTTGGCTTTGTTCCAACGCCGTTCAACTCGCTACATCGAACACGACGAAGCGTCGACGGATGACGAATCTGTCCCTGATGACAAAGTGGGTTTCGAAAGATCGAATTTCAGTTCAGTCCTACTGTTCGATATTTTAGCTTCTCGAATTGTTGGATTTATCAGAGGATATCTGCGAAGAACGCGTTTCCAAGTATGAACTTAGGTTGCGGAAGATCGCCAAGGACAAACCCGAGAAAGCGCTTGAATGTAGCGTTCTGGAGAACTCGGCCTGCGAAGATTTCTTGGCGCTGTTTTGCACAGATTTGGAGCAAGAATATCTGATCGAAGATCTTCTTAAGCGCTACATCGAGTTCCTGACTTCTGCCCACTACGACCTCAGCGGTTATCTCCACACAGTCTTCGACGGCGCCTACACGAGATGGATGCTTTTCCAGAATAAGAACAACACGGTTGAGGCGAAGAAGTCTCTGAACATTCATTTGGCCGCAGCGGAACTGGATTGTGATATGGCGATCAGATTCTGCGCGAAGGTGTTGCTCATTGAGGGCGAACACGACTGCGAGGATCTGGCGAGGTTCTACTGGATCCTGGGCAATGACCTGGTACTGGATACCGAATTGAAAACTACGCATTTGGACAAAGTCGAAGCTATCATGACCCATTTAGCGGAGGAAAAGGACGATGCCGTATTCTCTTTCATGCCTGAGAAGCATACGATATCAGCCGAAGCAGCCGTTGATGAGAAATTCGAAATCAAACGGAGGGAACAGCTGGAAAAGCTGGATGAATTGGTTTCTGGTTCAAGAAACGAAGAGGTATAAGGAGCTTAAAATGAAATCCTGTCAAACGTGTTTTTAGATCGTACTTCTGCTAGAATCGCACTACGATTGGAACCATACGGAAGAAGAGGATCTTCTAAAAACCGCTTTTATCCTTCTCGATTGCTATGCGAAAACTGGTCGAATGGATAAGTTCACTGAATGGACTTTAAGGTGAGCTCATCCAACAAGGCTCCAATGTAGCTTTGTCTTCCAGGATCATACGAGCATTCTTAAATGAATCGTTAACTGATGAGAAGCGCGTACTCGAACTCCTGACTTTTTTGAAGATTGATTCTACGCTTGGAAATGAGTTGATCCAGGATTTCGGCTATTACCTTTACCTGCTGCGCGATTCAAATCTCGTGTCCCAATCTCCGGTTTATTGGATGCGCCTGTACGAAGTGTCCAAGATACTCGAAGGTGGAATCACCTTGGATGTTGTTAATCGTAACGTGGAACGTACTGCCGATGGCGATTTCGAGGATTACATGCCGACCCGCGCTCTTGGAGTTCTGCAGATGGCTCATGAAAAACTTGGAGCGAACAGATGTTGTAGCAAGGATAAGGTGGGTACATGTTAATTATATAGCAGAGGTAGTGTAATACTGTTTCAGGGTGATTTTCTCGTGTATTTCCTGAACGAGTTGAACCAAATAGTGGCGGACACTTCCATCAGAGATGTTCTGTTTTCCCGCTCGGCAAAGCAGAATTTCCACGACATCGCCCTAACCTTCGGAGAAGAAGTCAACCAAATTTTGTTCTGTCTCTTTACGAAGAACTCCAAACGTACTAAGAACGCTTACGACGACCATCACTCCGAATGTGACCTTGCGCCTACCTGGAGAGAAGCCGAGGTTCTAATTCCGATTCTCTTCCGCGAGAAGCTGCATCTTTTCGACGACAAGCTCAAAATCCCTGTTGAAAGCATCGATATCATTATCAAGAGGTTTGCCTTTATCTGGAAGAAAGATTTCGGCAAAACCGAAGAAAATTTCGACGCGTTCTTGGATCGAGGAATCGTTGGAGAGTGGCCACGGCTGCCTGTGGACGAGAAGAAGAAAGATAGGATCAGATGCACGATTTTCTATGCTCTAGCGTTGTATTACTATCAAGGTACCAATCCGAAGGAGGCTCACCATTACTCGAAACGCTTCCTCATGTGTGCCAGTAGAGGAGAACCAGCATGGACTGCTTCTGCGTGGGCTATTTATGCTCATTCCAACAGTACTCAGGTTCTGAGTGTGAGTAACGATTTTCAAGCTTAACATCTAAAATGAAATTTAAGGAAAGTGACGACATCCTACTGGGCAGCGTCAAAAAGTGCATGTTCGCATTCGATATGGGCCTCAGCGTGAAGGACGATGTGGCGATCATGCACTTCGAGTATGCGAATACCTTGTACCAGTTCAGATCTCGGATCTCTCGGTACGCCGCAACCTTGGAACGCTCCAGGAAACGAGGAATGGCTCACGCGATGCTGCCCGAACTTTTGCAGAATTGCCGAAAGCATATCCAGCTAGCCGATGAGTTGAATAACGTGGAAAGCGAACCCGAACTGGACATCGAATGGCTTGCGTGTTATTTCCAAGGGAAATTGGCCGAAAAACTCGACGAACCTGCGGAACAGGTGCTTCACTGGTATTACCAGTGCGCAAAAGTTCTGGAAAGACAAGGTTATCAGTACACCCAGAAAATCGCAAAGAAAAAGCAAGATAACCTGGAACCGGTTGAACTCCACTATCGGGTCTACGCCTACATTTGGAAGCGCTTGATCAACTTTGATGAGCTGCCGGAGCTTCGGGATATGAATGTCTTGGCCGGTAGGTCAAAGGATGCACGATTTTATAGAATAGGACGATTTTAGTTTATGCCGAGCACTTTGAGAATCACGGAGTCACAAGAAAGTATCTCGCTTCGCCCGGGGCCGATGAAAGGTTTGATCGAGAACCTGCCATCGGTATCAGCCAGGTCATCGATACGTCTTCCCAGACAAGGCCCGAAGATGCTGAGATACTAGGGATAACAGCGGAAATGGTGGAACGTGTTCACCTCCGCGAGAAGTGCTTGGCGTTGTGCGAAGCCAACTTTGCTTTGGTCGCTTCACGTTGTCCCTTCCACTGCAAGGCCCATTTCCGCATTGCCCAAATGGAAAGCCAACAAGGTCATTACAAGAGGGCCGTATCTCACCTGTTCCAGAAGCTGTTCAAGAAGAAGAACCTCTTTACGAGTGTTTTCGAGGTATCCAATTTAGAGGTTTGTTCGTTTAGCTAAAACTTCCGTTTAGCAATGTATCCCGATTCATCGAAACGATGTTGAGAGAAGTGGTTCTTTCGAGTTTCACTTGAATCGTCTTCTGGATCTGGCTACTTTATGCTGCTTCAAGACGAACGACCTTGAGAAGCTCTGTTGCTTGCTGTACACTTTGGGATTGGCTGCATTCACTCCGTAAGCTCCATCCTATCTATAACTCTGATCGATTTTTGCTATTGAAGGGGTGTTCTGATTGAAACCAAGCGGATAAGTGGAATCCACTGCTTGCGTAAGATGTTATCTACCTTGGTCATGAGAAACGAAGGAAATGTCTTGAAACTAACGAGCCGCGAGAAGGACACATTCCTGAAAACAGCAAATTCTTTCCTCGACAAATCGAAGACGTAAGTTGCTGGAATTTGAAATTTCAGGTTTATTACATTTTATTTCAGGTACTGCGATGAACTCACCCAGAAGTCGTTCAAGCACGTTGTCAAGCTGATAAACGAAGTGACTCAGAAACACCGCGAGCAGAACGCGATTCGCGCTCGTCAGGTTGCCGCTTTTCGCAGGCCACAAGTTCCTCAGCTCCCTGTTCCCCAGGTTCAGAATCAACCGACTATAAACGATGCGAATTTACTTGTGAGTAGCAGATCTTTCCGACTTGAGCTTAACTTGAGTACTTCAGCTTCTTTCTAATCTTCTTGGAATTCAACAAGTCCAACAGCAAGTGAATCCTCTTCAGCAGCAAGTGAATTCTCTTCAACAACAAGTGAATCCTCTTCAGCAGCAACTGAACCTCCAGCAGCTCTTCTCCGCTGTTGGCTCATCAAATTTGAATAGTTTCGCCAATCTCTTAAAGCGGGCCAGCTCCAGCTCAGATGGTGCGTCCTCATCCGGTGCTCCTCCTTCCAAGATCTCCCGAAAGTAGTGAACCTGCTTTCGGCCAACTGTAAATCTCCCACCCTCTACTGTAAAATATATTTCTCGTTTCTTTTTCTGTCTCTACATTACAACTCCTCCGAGAGCGGCCACCTTTCTTCAGACTGTTTTTGTTTTCGATTTCTGGAGATGTATCGGGGATTCCCCCATCCATCACTGGCCAAGAGCCGGTAAACAGCGGCGGCGGGAGTGTCGCTGGGGGTAGGGTTTTCCTAAGGTGGTATAAGTGATAACTGGACGATCTCAGTCGATCTATGGTTGATTGAACAGCTGATCGACCGCAGTGTGGTCGGGAGTACCCGGTGTTATCGAAGGTCGATGGACGGCCGGGGAATCCCCAGTGAGCAGAGATCGTTCGGGGATCCGCGCCCGCTTCACACATTTTGTGTAGGTGATCAGTGCGTTCCGTGCGCTTCCGTTCATTTGAGCGTACGGTGCAAAGTACAACTATGCCGTGGACCTGTCAAGGAACACCAAAGAACGCTTAGGACCAGTAGGAACTTGCAGTACGGAAAACAAGATACAGCGGGGCAGGGGCAACCCTGTCCTCTGCCTGCTCCATCCATCTTCGGGTGAGAACTGTGCCAATTAGCCAAACAAGTCGAGAGATGGATGAAAGTGTTTTGGCAGATTTTTGCTGTTCTCCAGCCATAGGCCATATGTGACCGAAACCGGCGGCGAAAGATCAACTACGTCTTTGTTTTTGTTGAAATTCGCTTGAGGGCCCACCAAAAAATAGTCCCACGTGTTTCATTGTTTTTTAACAAAAGAGAATGAATTTTTGAGCTTTGAGATCATAAACAGTAAATGGGCTCATGTACAGTAACTAGCAAACCAGTATAGGTGCACAATTTTCAAACCCTTCAAATAAATCATTTAAATAAGGAGTGCGAAACATGACAAGCTAAAGAGATATTAGTCCAAACCATCAAAGCTTAAAATATGATGATTATTAATACGCCTCAACTTTAGCTGCAATTTAAACGGTTTTAAACTTTTAAATGGCAAATCAGTCCCATAACAACCTTATTCTTTAACTATGTAGCTTGTTTCATTGTAACCAATTGAAGAAACTCGAATGACGTTTTCCGCTACTCTAATTGGAAGTAAACAACTTGTCGTTCCTTAGAACAGCGCTGCGATCAAAAAGGTCATCGGCACCTCTTATCACTGGCCCTAAGAACGAACGAGATCACTCATCCTCTTTCTGCTTGTGGCTCGCTGATCAGTTGACCAGTTGAACGTCGTCTTGGCCGCCGCCGCTGTTTCCAATTGTTGAAGACGAACGCCGACGACAGATTGCACAATCTGATCGCGCGTCAGAGAAAGTGATGCCACGCCCCCCCCTCCCCCATTTTTCCATATAAGGCGCATCCACCTGTCAACTGAATCGTCTGAAATCGTCGGATAATCAGCAACTCTTCAAGATGTGCGGAATCTTTGCTGTTTGCCATCCAGCCGGATGCGGAGGAAAGCGCCCCGAGGCGTTTTCCGTCCAGAAAGCCCACTTGCTTTCGAGGTAAGCTCTGATCTTATCCGAGTCCCCTTGAACCTTAAAGTTTTTAGCACTCAAGCCCATCGCGGTCCGGACTGCCACAACTCCTACCAGCATCCTGAAACTGGCGATATTCTCTGCCACGAGCGTCTTGCCATCATGGATCTTACGTGTACCCAACCCATCCAAGGAACCCAGAGCGATCACCAGGTAAGCAAAACAAAGATAGGAGTTTCTTGTTTCCTGTTTGCTCACAAGCAGAAAACGCACAGAGAACGATTGCAGCCACATTGTATTTTGCTGATCAAAACAATTTTAGGTGGTCCACAACGGAGAGATATACAATCACGAAATCCTCCGAAAAACCGAATTGAAGGACTACACATTGAAGACCCACTGCGACTCCGAAGTCATCGTCTTCCTCTACGAAAAGGAACGCTCTGGAGCGATTTGCTCTCACCTGGATGGCGTCTTTTCCTTTGCGCTGATCTACGGAAATGAGTTCCTGGCTGCTCGTGATCCTATTGGAGTCAAGCCCCTCTACTACGGCAAGGACGAAAAGGGTCGTTTGTTCTTCTCCAGTGAGATGAAGGCGATGGAAAGCATTTGTGGACCCTACGAGATGACTGCCTTCCCGCCTGGCCACTTCTACCAGCCGGATAAGGGCTTCGTCCGCTACTACCAGCCGATCTGGTTCGACCATCGCTTTGCCATGAACCCTCTCAACTTGAGCTCTATTCGGGATGCTCTGATCAAAGCGACCCACAAGCGCCTTATGAGCGACGTACCCATCGGAGTGCTTCTCTCCGGAGGCCTTGACTCAAGCCTCGTCAGCTCAATCGCCGTCCGCGAGATGAAGCGCTTGGGGCTCCCGCTTAAGTCCTTCTCGATCGGGCTTGACGCTCACGCCCCGGACCTTGTCGCTGCCCGCCAAGTGGCCGAATTCCTTGGAACCGATCACCACGAGTTTCACTTCACAATTGAACAAGGGATCGCAAACCTCAAGAAACTCATCTGGCACCTGGAGACCTACGATGTCACCTCCATTCGAGCCTCCACTCCGATGTTCTTCCTCTCCAAGGGCATTGCCGAGCTTGGAGTTAAGGTGGTTCTCTCAGGCGAAGGCGCCGACGAGATCTTAGGCGGCTACCTCTACTTCCACAACGCTCCCAACGCCGAGGAGTTCCAGAAGGAGACCATCCGCCGAGTCCAGCTTCTGAGCACCGCCGACTGTCTTCGCGCCGACAAATCCTGCATGGCAAACAGCGTCGAAAGCCGTGTTCCTTTCCTGGACAAGAACTTTCTTGATGTCGCTATGATGCTTGAGCCCGCCGTGAAGCAGCCGAAGCTTCGCAACGGAAAAGCCACCGAAAAATGGGTCCTCCGAGCCGCTTTCGACAGTGAGGTAAGCATTCCTTTGCTTTTCAACAAGTTCTTAAGAGCTTATTTTGGGAGGAACCTTACTTGCCCCACGACATCCTCTGGCGCCAGAAGGAGCAGTTCTCGGACGGAGTCGGCTATAACTGGATCGACACCCTCATGGAGCACTGTGCGAGTCAAGTTTCCGACGCCGAAATGAATACGGCGGCCGAGCGCTTCCCTCACAACATGCCTCACTCGAAGGAGGCCTTCTTCATGCGTTCTATCTTTGAGTCGCATTTCGGAAGCGAAACCGCGGCTAAGACCGTTCTGAAGTGGGTTCCGAAGTGGCAGAAGAACATGGATCCCTCGGGTCGTGCCAGCGCCGTCCACGAGCAAACTGTCGCCGCCGAGGAAATCGTCGCCAGTTAGGACTCAAAAAAAGTTCAGTTTTATAAGCTTTAACCAGATTTGGAGTGTTGGACGTTTTCAATGTATTCTTTGCTAATAAATATTCTATCGAACGTCGTTTGCACTGGTGGAAGTGTCATCTGATTTTCAGTTGTGCTGGACGGTGCTTGGTTGTGAAGCTATGGGGTCAAAGTGCTCCCAATCGGGTGAACGTAGGGAACAGCATGGGATTAGCAAACATTGGAATCAGGTCACAAGCAGGACACCATGTTATTCACATGAGCCTTATCAGTTGACCGGAACGTCTTAAGGAAGATGTTTGTGAGTATCGGAGTGTGGACAGCTGATTAGCCCGGATCAATTTTATTTATTAGGAGTCTGTGTCGTAGTGCTCACTGGGTGTCAAAGTAAACCTCCCAGATACGAAACCACTTAAACACATTTAATTTATTTTCACGTTAACAACAAAATCTTTAGCTCTTGAATATATTGCTCAAAATGACTAAACTTTAGAGAATCTTTTCTTTGATGACTACTGATTGGGGTTTAGAGTTACGCTAACACAAACGAGTGGAAGGGAAAGTGGTTTGGTTTGAAAGAAGTACACGTACACACAAACATAGAAGGAAGAGGGGGCGCTAGAGGAATGCCGCGCCTGAAAGCCTAGACCGGTGTGTCGTTGTGCTTAAGGAGCGGCTGGGTCTCCTGCTGATGCTGGCTGAGTGGCTGCATCGAGGTGTCCGGCGAGGGCTTTATCACTTTGATCATGATCGCTTCTTCGTCGTCCTCAGGGGTTGCGAGGTTAGCTGCGCAAGCGTCTTCCTCCCTGAAATTCAATTTGTTGAAGCTTGGAATAATCAAATCGCCGAAGAGGGGGATTCCGAGGAGGAAAAGGAGAGAAACGGGGAGGTAACCGACTTGTTGCGGGCGGCCATCCCCTGCAGCGAGGAGCGCGACTCCACGGCGGTGATGTGTTTCCACATGCCGGACGAGGCGACCTCTTTGGAGATGTTGATGTTGTGCGAGGGTTCGGAAATGGCGGCCAGCGGGATCTTGATCACGTTGCCGCTAGCCATCGGAATGTGAAGGTGAGCTTCGGTTTTGACCGCGTGGATCGTGCCTTGGTTTTCATCGAGGTCGATCTCGATCTCTTCCTAGATCAATGCTTCTCGTTAGAAGACGCCACAGCGACGCGAGTTTTGAGGATACCTTGGTCTCGCTCTGCTTGCGCTTCAAGTCCTCGCGTTTGCGCAAGTGGAAGTCGGGCATCTTGTCATCGAGGTATTTAAGGTCTTTTTCGGAGAAGAACTTCTCCATGATCTTACGCACGGCGACCATTACTACGAGCTAAAACGAGAGAATCCGTTAGAATAACTCTTACCTTAGCTACGGAGGCATGCAAAGCCAGGCTGGTTAGTCCGCGTTAGCACCTACCATAATCGGGAAGGCCATCGAAGTCTTCTTGATCGACTTGACAATCCACAGAACAGCGAGGCACGCCACCTGACAAAGCGTGAACATGTGGATGACGGTGATAGGCACATGGCGAATGTAGATGGTGTCCGGCTGGTACTTCATAGGCATTAGCAGGAGGAGGATTCGGTCGAAGAGCTGGATTCCGCCGAGAGCGGCGATACCCATGTACAGAAAGACGCCGTAGAGAACCGGCATGGGGATGTGGCTGAGCAGTTTGGTCATTAGGACCGAAAGGCCGATTGCGAGGAATGTGGCGATTCCGGTAACGCGTTGTTCGCGAACGCCGATGAAGTGAGCCACTTCGCCTGGGGCACGCGACTCGGATTCCACACGGAGCGAGTTGACGTGGTTGATGGAGAGTACGGTAGCGGCGACGTAGATCGGAAGACCCAAAAATCCCACGACTAGGATAAGAATGCTGAGAACGAGGAGATCCAGGTGGTAGCCGCAGCCCTTCTGTAGTTTGTTCTCCTTGCGGTTTACGATAACCGTCGTGATCTGCTGGTCCATGAAAATAAGAATGCAGGCCAGGAGAGCGGGAACCGCCGCAGCCGGTGCCGTCCACAAAGGATTTCCGTTGAAGGGCGGAATGAGCCATCCACGGCCCTCCCAGGTAGGCTGAAAGAGGGATACTGTAGACGGCGATGAAGACATGTGAGCATACGCGGAAGGTGGAAGGAACGTTCAACTTAGGAGTGTTGATTCCGATAAAAAAGTCCATCAGGGTCATCGCAATAATGGCGATCATAACAGCGAAGTCGCTGAGGAACTGGCGAACGCGGCTGGGAAAGTAACAGCTGTTGCGCAGTTTCTGCAACACAGGAATGGAATTAAAAGTTAGGATGAACGAATATACCTTGAGAGTAATGGCCAAGAAGAAGGTTCCGACCATAAGAACCAAGGACATGAGTAACTTGTCGTAGAGAATATAGCACGAGTCTCCGGTGAGCGATCCGCCAATCTGCCGACATCTTCCGAGGTCCACGTTAGCAAAGTCCACATAAGAATCGTTGTGGGAGATCTGGTTGTCCCAATGGTGCTTGTGGATCAGTGACACGACCTTCGACGTCGAAGCGCTCGAATTGATGCATCCACAAGTTCCATCTACCACGTCCCGGCTCCAGTTGATGACATCAAGCTGATCCTTGATCTTGAGAAGCTTCATGATAGCTTCGTAGATGAAGATAACCGCGATCAGAGTGGCGAAAGATTCTTCCGTAAAACGAGTGATGTAGGAGACTAGAGAAGACGCGTCGGTGACCACAGTAATTAACAGGATGATGGCCGTCCATACGTGGACCCAGAAGCGAAACGAGAGATAGTCGATTCCGAGGCTCACGCAGATGTCGTAGACGATCGTTTCGAAGACCAAAACGGGACCTGTGGAGCCGATGATGGTGAGCGGTTGACCTGAGAAGAGATGGTAGATGACTCCGCAGATCGCACCTCCAAAGAGGTTTTCCATTGCCGCCCAAAACAAAAAGAGTTAAAGAGTTCGAGGAAGTTCCACTACCATTCTCTGGTGAGTCGCTTCCTCTAGCAAACCCCCAAAAGTGACGATCGGAGCCAAAAGCGCAAAATACATAAAGCAAATTGTGGCAACGCACTGCATGTTGAGCGCGTCTTTGAAGTCGCTACAGTACCAAGGCAGTTTTCTTTTGATATCCAACAGAAGGCCTCCGCAAAGTCGTCCTGTTCTCTTGAGGGCTGGGTCGCTGCCATGCGATTCAACCTACAACTCTAATTTTATTCTAGTGCCATAGAAACAATTGCTAACCTCTTCTTCCACTTCTTTGTGGAGACCTCCCTCGACGTCCTTCTTCGGCAGCAACTCCGAGTTGATCAATTTTCGCTTGTGCTGCGAAGGAATCACGGTCGGAGGCTCGATTCGGATATTCGGGTCCCATTCGCCCGGCGGCAACACGGTTACTTGATCCAAGAACTCGTCCACTCCGTCCAGAAGATCTTCGCGATTGCGCGCCTTGTAAGCAACGTCGTGGAAGATCTCGTCGGACATCAACGTGGCGATCGCGCGGCCAATTTCGCGATACTGCACCGCGTGGCCACTGGGACCTAGCAGAAAAAAGAGGAATCTCGTGGGTACGGGAACCTCGGTGAGATCTCCAAGAATTGCGGCGTTCTTCAGCCGGATGAACGCTGTTATGTGGTGTTCGAGGAAGTCGACTTCTCCGATCAGGACGTTCGAGGCTTCGACCCCAGGAGGCAGTTTCTTCATGAAGTGAGTGTTTCCTTTGCTCACGTCGCTATGAGAGCCTTCGCGGGGCAGCTCCTGGGGCACTGATCCCACTTTAGGGAGTTCCAATTGGGCTCCTGAACGCTTCGGCGTGTCATCCTCGGCAGCTGCAGCGCTCTTCGCCAGGTTTCGGCCGTGCGAAAATGACCGTCCGATGTCCGAAATCGAACGGACCGCATTCAGGAAACTTCCGGTTTGACCCGAGCTGTTGCCGTTTCCGGCTTTTCCGGCCTAAAACGATCTAACTAAGGATTCACCGATGCCAGCAGCTTTGAGACCGTTCCCATGAAACTAATTACCGTACTTGTTCATACTGGTGAGTGTGGCGCCGGAGAAGGACTTGGCGCACATTTTCGCGGTCGCCTTCGGAGAGTTTTCTTGTGCCGATGAGGTCATCAAGGAGGAGATCTGAAAACAAAGCAATTCGAGTCTTGGGCCACCATTTATAGAATTTGAAACTCAAACGAGCCGCGAAAATAGAAAAAGCAGCGTTTCGTGCGCGAAATCTTATCGACTATCAAATTGTATTCCATAGCTTCGTCGCAAAATTCGAAACGTGGTGATAATTGACTTGCGCACGCTTGATGCCTCAGAATAAGCAAAGCTTAAAAGTTGGACAAAAACGTAAATATCGCGCTGGTGACATCGTTTGAAGCAGCTGCCGATGACGAGTAAGAGTTATCGCCGTGTTTATAACGGTGATGGAAAGCATTTCCAGCAACATGCGGAGAGCAGACGTTAGCGAAAGTTGTAAACGGACTTCCCGAGGAAATCTCTTAGCGCACGAACAGCAAACAACGTTTTGAGGGTTTCAATTTCAGCCCATGACATGTGTATTACAAGTTTTGCATGAGTGAATAAAGCGAAGCGGAATTTATAAAAATGCACATTTTGAAAATGTCAAGTGACCTCAACATGCTGAAAACGAGGAATGTTTGGAATGAGGAAATGCTCACAGATACATTAAATTCAAAAAACAGTATGGTATCTTACAAAACCCTATCACGCCCCTCACGCTTGCAAGGTTGCTCTTCTTTTCAAAATAGGTCTGTCGTCGCGGAAAAACAGACCATTTAATGAGCACTTTGTTTTCCTTGAGGCAGAATACAAGCGACAAAAACAAAAATATCGAAGAACGAGGTGGTAAAGGACTCACCGATAACCTGAGGCAGCGTGTCGGCGTCCAAGTTAATGAGAACAGCGCCGTTCAGAAGACAAGACCGGAGCTGGAACAGCGAGTGGAGCGAGAGGGTCGCCACGTGGGGCTTCGACCAGCGGTTGCCGCCCTCCTCGACGTCCTCCTCAAACTTGACCCAACGTGCCGTTTCTCGCCACTCCTCGACTTCGCCTGCCCGGGTCAGTTCACCCATCTCGGTGAACACCGCCGGGACGTCGTCCTTCTCTTGCAGCAGGAACATCACTCGAGTTCCTGGAGCTGTAACGGGCGGATTATAAGGAGTCTTTGACAGCTCTGGAACTTACCCAGGTCCTGCAACTTCTCGGCGGTGTTCTTGTCCATGCTGTCGAACCGTTTGCTCATCCGCCGCTTCCGCGCTGAACCCTCTTCGGGTTTGTGAATTCCCATCGACATCCACAAATTGCTGTCCCGTCTTCCTTCGCTTAATTCGTCCCCCGAAACGTTTCCCGTCGTCGTCCGGGCCGAGGCGTCAATCGGGGTCAAAATCGTAGCGTGGCCGACACCTTCGCCAGGTTCTTCACCGGGTTCTTCCGAAGACATCTTCGTAGAAAACTTCGAAAGACCTGAAAATAGGCACCCTTAAGGCAAGTTGTAAATTCAGGCTAAAGTTCCACGTTTTAATCTTTCGATCAAATGGTGCTGTTTATACGCGGGACAAATCGATCGTTTTCTGTTGACAAAACGGCGGAAGAATAGTTTACTTTAGGGCATCCCAAGACCGAAGCGACCGTGGGTGATTAGCCAGCTGCTCGTCGCTTACAGCTGCCGTATCGCGCAGTCCTAACGACGAATGAAGATATTTCGGGAGCTCGTGAGCAACGTTGCCGTGGCTTCGCGTTTGTAAAAACGTGACGCAGAAATTGTCATGGATACGGTGGAAACGGCGGTTTAAGGCGCACAAAAGGATAATGACCTTACGCTAACAAAGATCCGGAGCCCGAACCTTCAGCGTTTTCAACATTTGAACCCCTCGCGCACGGTTCACGCGCGAGGGGTTCAAATTCCTTCAGGGTTTCGAGAAATGAGCACTCTTAAAAGGGACAAGGAACTTTTCGAAGAGAGGGTTCAACCGATGTAATTACCCAAGTCAAGGCGGATTCGAGAAATTGAATATGTAAATGTGGAGAATTTGCGGGGAAAATCGCGGCGATTGGCAAATGTCGCTTGCGGCGAGGAGGCTGCGATGCCGCGCAATCGATGTGCTAGCAGCGAGAGCAACAAAGCTTCCGAGAAGAGGGAGGACGGGGAGAGGAACGAGCGAGTCGGGCGAGTCCCGGGCCCGGCCGGGACCGACCTCGGCGAGGCGGCCGAAGAGGACCGGGACCCTGAAGAGCCGAGGAAGGCCGCGGAGGGGAAAGGAAGATAATCCCGCGCGCGCCGCGACGGACAAACAACAAACAAACAAGCAGCCGGGCCAAAGCCGCCGTGGCGTGGCTTTCCGCCTAGTGCTACTAGCCAGGCCGGCCGGCTGGGTTCGAGCCGCCAACCTCAATCACTCATTCTTCGGGAGGGGAGGAGGAATCCACAAACACAGTCAGCAGGTGGGATATCCGCGAAAAGAACGACTCTAAGCAGACGCAATACAAAGTTCTCGAGGCCTCGTGTGGGAACAGTCGGATTGGAGAGAAATTGATGAGGGTCACCCCGAAAGCGCCGTAAGGGTAGCACCACAGAAACTGCAAAAATCGAATTAAAAGAACGTCTTTATGTATTCAAAAACCGATTTCTGCTTATTTTAGCAGTGTTAAATTAAAGGATTTAGTAGTTCAACTGGCTTACACACGAGTTTCTCACGTACTCTTAATTCCGATAAAGTCAGTCTATTAAATGTCTAGAAAATTCCCGCTGTTTTTAAAGCACTTTAAACTCAAAACTCCATTTCGCTCACCGCAATTTTCTTACCTTTAAAACCCTTTGGAGCTTTGTACGCATACACAAGCGTAGAGGAGTGTAAGTAAACTTTTGACGACATGGCAGCTTAATAGAGTTTAAAAGGCGCACTGGAATTTGTAGTCTACAAACTACGCTTCTAACGGAACAACAGATCTGCCGGTGCCTTTCAAAAACCGCAATTAAAGTGAGGGAGGGATCGCACGTCTTTTATGGCGCAAATATTGGCACCTTTCAATTAAAGGGAATTAACAAACAATGTGCGGTTTTCGTTTCACTCGGCGAATATCTGAAACCGGAAAATCCAAAATACGTGCGAACGAGGACGGTCATTTCCGCTGCATCGCGCAGTTTTAAGTGTTAATGAGGTCGGAAGGCCTCCAGGGCTCAAAGTTCCAAATGGCTTCGTTATAATTTGCACGAATGATCCTCGTAAATCAACGCTAAAAGTGTTTAACAGGCCGTCAACTTTTTGAATACACTTTCCCACGTAGAGGAATCATGCAGGCGGCTACAGTAACCCCGAGACGACATATTTACATTCGAACTTGCGTTTGATTGAAACGCCGAAGACGATTAATAATGTGGTCGCTTGCGCAGTCAGGTGTTCTTCTAATCCCGGAGGTAAATAGAGACCCTTGGGGACACTCGGCTAAGACCAGGGGGCCCAAAACCAAACATCGATGAGTTCTCGGAGCCGAAGTGGCCGCCGTGGCGTCGTGACGACAACGGCGTTTGCAGCGGACGTTTGCGGATTTCCGAATTCAAAGAGCGGAAGAAACAACAGAAGACCAGAAACTAAGAGGGTCGAGTAATTCCGAGGAAGCGACCGGAGACAAAAAAGATCTTTGGTTCAGGCGATTACTACAATTTTGCCAGAAAATGGAGCAAAAGTACAAAAGAGAAACAAAAGTTATTTAACGTTTTATATTTAGTTAACACTACAGTTTGTTTGACAAATAAACCTGTGGAATGGCAGTAAAACTAATCATCCGAAAAACCCAAATTATGGCAATTTTCCCGACCCAAAATTATGTACTTGAATGCACTCCAGTAAAAACTAAAATTAACATTATAAACAACCCGACGCTTTCGGACACACATACGCTCTTAAGGAAATTAGCACCGTGAATGTCAAAACTTAAACGAATTTTACGAAGTTTTAAATGATCAAACACAGAAACTGTCCCAGGTGTCACATAGTACAACTGCCTTCAAAATCTGTTCTTAATACGATTCGAGGGAATTTTTTCAGGCACCAAAAAACGCTGCGTTTCACTCCGACCGATCGCTCATCTGCCGTCTTGCTGGACTTGGACTCTGAGCACTTAGGAAACCGATCCAGCCGATCGATCGGCCGGGAGTGCATTTGTCCTCAGGTAGACAGTTGTTACTTGAGTTTGTCGGCGTCACTCGGCACTCCGAGTGCCGGAGGGAGCGGAGGACACGATTGCTTCACGTGTGTCCCAGCAACAATAGACGATGATTGCGCCAGCAAAGAAGCTCTCCTTCGTCGAATTCTCACCGGAATTCGACGCGCGTTTCGCGCGAATCCAAACAAAATTATTTTCCAATTCGATTGTGCTCTCGGGAAATATGGATGTGTAAGGCAGAAACAAAAAAAAACGACCCTCGCTCGGCCTGACGGGGCAGGAGGGGTTGGGAACGAGAGGGAGGAAACTGCGAAGCTTCCCTCGACGATCAATTCGAAAGCCATCAATTCGACTTTTTGTCCCACGCGAGGCCACTTACGCCTTCGCGGCGTCACACGTTTGTGCTCGAAGTGACGCCGACGGAGTCTAGTGGACCCAGAAAAGACGGCGAAGAATCGACTGTTGAGTGAGCAGCTTAGGAGTGTGAAGAGTTTATTCTGGGTTAGTGCTTTTGATACTTTTTGAGAGTATTCGAGGGGTTTAGGAGTGTTTGGCTCTGTAAATTCATATCTAATTGGGCCAACAAATTGCTTTCAAAGAACGGTTTGAACACAGATATTTACAAAAATCAAATCTCTACAAATAACCTAACCTTTTAAAACTGTAAAATTGTCTTCAAAGTATCAATGCAAAAATAAACAGATAAGATTAACTTTTTTAAACAACATAAGACAACATTCCTATTTAGCAGAAACTATTATTCACAAATGGGCGTCAAATGTTTTTGATAATAGACCAAACAATTTGGAAACAACCAAACGCTTTCTCGACCTATCTTACAGAATTCGCTGCGTCCAATTTTGACGAATCACTTTTACATGATTCACAATGTGTAGGCCGACAAAGGATTCCTGCAAGGGTCGCCAAAAAACTTAATCGCATTAGAAAAGCTGTAATTATCGTTAAGGTGATCAAAAAATGATAAATATGGTGTGTTGAGAACAGAAAGGAGAAATCCTCTGGAACAGGCTGGAGGTTTTAGAAAGAAATAGTTGGTTGAATCCGTGAAAAACAGAAAGGACAGAGAGAGGAATGCGTCCCTTGCCGCGCACGACAAGCAGCGGGGAAAAGGCCTTTATCCTGAGGAGTAAACAGAACTGATCTCTGGCACCCGAAGACTCGGTCACGCCACCGCTGGAAGGCAAAAGAGGAGCAACAAGCGGCCTCGGGACAAGCGGAAGAACTAAGCGATCTCTGGTTCTTCGAGCTTTGGGTTAGACCGATCTCGGTTACGGAGGAAGCATTCGAGTCGAACGACGGCGCCAGAAATAACCTCAGATAAGGATTCTCTTAGGAGACCGTAAATTATTCGCATCGGCACCTAGTTGCTCTCCCACACTTCTCCTCTGATAAGGGATCCCCTTCAGCAGCTGTGGCGACCGTCCACCCGGAGTTAAAAGGCAACGCGAAGAGTCAAAACGTGGTCATATTGCTGTTTGAGGAATGCTCATGTTGCCATAAATATGAGAGGAGGAGACGGGGTTGCAAAGAAACATAAAAGAATACGGAACGAGGAAAAAAAACATTTACGACCCTGGACGCAACGCGTACGAAGTGACGGCGCCCTTTCGAAAGTCCAGTTGTGGGCACTTGGGTGCTGCAGGGGATCTGCTTGCAGCGAGCAGACTTGGAGACTTGAAATGGAATGGAAAAAGTCGATTGAAATTCGGAATTCTCCGCAGGGAGATTTTCCCGTTCAAATCCAATGAATTTAAGAATAAGGCAACGACTGCCGAAGGGAAGCTGGCGTGCTCGGACGAGCGACTTAGATTCGGAAGGGTTATTAAATTCCTATCTTAATTTTTTCGCTAGACTTTAGATCTCGATTGCACAGCGACTCAACTCCGATTTTTGATCTCAAAAGACAATAAAAACCAGCCATTAAGCAAATAGTTCTTTGCTCTTCGATTTTCAAAAGTTACATTCCGTGGGCTGCTCGTTTGGTCTGGAGGGACCACTGACGTAACGGGCGGGCAGAACACATTTTGTTTTGGCTTCTGCAGTAAGGGCTTCGGACACACTGCAGCCGCTGTTTGTCTTCGCTTGCAAACACGAGGCGATGCGATAAAGCCGAGGGACGAGGCGAACCCTTATTAGAAATTCGGCCAGACGACGTCTGGTCAGCGTCTCGTTTTAACATTCCAAAAATGGCGAAGAAAACCAATTTTCTCCAGCGACATCTTCTTCCAGCTAAAATAGGCCCGTTACTGCTTTTGCAACATATGCTTACAACAAATTACGAACGCCTTGTTTGTATGGAGGACAGTTACTATAGGCGGTACACTTGCGTTAAACAGCATCATAAGCACATCGCTGCGCTTATCATGCGCATTCCGGGGAACAGTTTGTCAAGATTTCTACGGGGACGTATTATCCTTGTTTTCTCTTGGACATTTAGCTTTCTGAGGTCTAGGTCACCCTCGCATCGCTTACTTGAATTTTAGCATTACCATGTCCAAAGACTCCTAAGCAAAATCAAACCGTAACTTCTATTTCATTTGCGTTGCGAATCAAACCGCCCGAACGTACGACTTTTACTATTCGGGCCTCTCGTTTACCTGCTTGCTCCACCGAGACGTCGTAAGTCTGCTTCGCCTTCATCCTGGCGCCCGTCTGTCTGAGTTAACCCCAATCGAGACAACTTTTCTCTGTTCAATTCGTCCGTTTTCATCAGCGGTTACAAGTGCTTTCGCCTTTGAATCGAATCCGCTGTTTTATCCGTTTTTTCCTGCTTCAGATGCATTCAACGCCTCATAGGAAGCCGAAGAATCGTCAAAACCAATTTCGTTGACTTCGTCGATTCCCACGCAAATAACTCGGCGCTTCTCTGCATTGCGTCGTCCCTCAATTCGCTCTTTATCGCCTTTCGCTCCCCGCCGCTGTGGACTGGCGGGGGTCTTGCAACGCCGCTACCGTAAACCAGCGACGTCGGGTCGCGAGTCGTCAGCGCTCGCGTTGACCGTTTTTTGAACATTTGTGCTCAAAAATTCGCAGTTTTCGTGTTTAGGCCTGCATGTTTATGTGCATCTCACATGTTAGGCTCATTTTCGATCTTCTGTGAAGAACGAGAGCGCACATCGCCAAATTGTTTCGCCTCTTTTTGGGATTTGATCGCTCACACGCGTGGCAGAAATTTTCGAGTTCATTCGTTTCTCTTGCATGGTCAGGATGCGTAGTGCCAATGTTTATGCGTTGCAGTGTGACATCCGTGAATATCGCATCGTTTAGATATTTTAATATTACGCAATCATTTTTCAGAGCCTACCAATTCTAAGATGAGCGACGAACCAGCCTCCAAGCGCGTGAAGTACGAGGACGAGACGTCTGCTGGAATCGCAAGCCTCAACGCGGAGATGTCCAAGGCCTACGAATCGGCTCTGAAGGAAATCGACTCCGTTCAAGCCGAAATCGACACGCTAAACGAGAAGGCTAGCGAAGAGATCCTGAGCGTTGAGCGGAAGTACAACGGTCTCCGCAAGCCGCATTACGAGAAACGCGGCCAGGTCGTCACAAAAATCCCCAACTTCTGGGTAGCTGCTGTAAGCCTGATGCACGGCTTTTCATAAATTTAGAATTTATTTCGTTTTAGTTTGTGAACCACCCAACCTTGAGCACCATTATCAGCGAGGAAGACGAAGAATGCCTCCGCTACATCAACAAAGTCGAAGTGGTTGGTTTTGCAGGGTATTTTGAGAGGCTTATCTTTGATTTGCAGACCGAAGAATACGATGAGACTAAAAGCGGATACAAGCTCAGCTTCCACTTCGAAAAGAACCCGTACCACGACAACGAGGTCATCAGCAAAGAATTCTTTATCGGCATCCAGGAACCCGTGAGCCAAACAACTGAGATCAAGTGGAAGCCCAACAAGGATTTGTCCATCCACACGCCAAAGACTGAGCTTAACCGCACCTTCTTCGAGTGGCTCGTCGACAACGAGGACCCGACCACCGATGACATTGCTGAGGTATGCAAGTTATATATGAGTCTATGTGCACCGCCATTTCTCTAGATTATCAAGGACGATGTGTGGCCGAACCCGCTGCAATACTTTTTGACGCCAGGATCTGAGGCTGGCTCGGACTTCGAAGACGAAGTCGAATCCGGTGGAGACGAGGCCGAGGGAGAAGAAAAATCCGAGGACGATGAAACCGAAGGAGGACACGCTGAGGAAGGCGATAAGTAGGATCTCAACGAATTCCTGTATTTATATAAATGTTGTCTGTTTCTTACTTCCTATTTTCCATGTGTATGAACGCTAATGAATCGTAGTTGTGGTGGAATACTTGTCGTTGAACATGAATCCGTGGTTTGTGACTGCCAAATAATATTTTTAATATTGGATGCCTTGGGTGCTGTGAAGATCTTTAAAATCAGGAAGATTCTTTTCGGGCGAGATGATATTGGTCTCGCGCGCTCAACGTAGCGCTTGTCGGGTATTCGTCGCACGTTCGGTCTCGCTCGGTGTCTCACGGTGTGTCAGCCGCATACAGTCTGTGTCAAAAAGTGTCGCACCATTTCGCACGTTCGGTCAGCCACATTTTGGCTGTTTTCTCCGCCAGGAGCGCACCGATCTCCAAAATTCCAGCGGACTACGCCATTTGAAGCCGAAAGCTATCGATTGATACCTGATTCATGCGAATCGGTGAAAATGACCTTTTGTGACCTTGGACCCTGTTTTGGACCTATTTTGACCGATATCTCGACTAAAAATGAAAATCTCGAAAATTCCTCACAAAAAAAGTTTTTTATGCTCATCACGCACAACGCATCCAAAGATGGCCACGATTGGTGCGAGCTCCGCCCAGAACTATCTCGGTTTAAAGTTGCTCTTTTGTCGCGAAAATGCTCTTTTCGGAACAACCAATTGGGGCTTTTCACGCACAATTCAACCGTGAAGAACGTCGCTATTCTAAAATTAGAAGCTTCGAAAAGCGCATGAGAGCTGTCATAGACTCGTTGCGAGCACAGACGTACTATTTCGACAGATCCCGAAAAGGTGAAGGAGATCACCAAGTTTTCTACATTCCGCACTCGACTTCGCGGCGTTTTACTGCTGCACGGCTCACACTACCGTGAGTGAGGTCCCGCCGCGCTTTGCATGCGCCAATCCCGTGTTCGTACTGTAAGCGAAAACGCTTGACCGCGACTTTGACACGTTTGACAGACCGTGGTCTGGGGCGATTTAGTATGGGGATCGGGCGATTTGGCCGAGAGGGGCTCGTGTTTTGGGAAATATCTCGTGCTTCAGCAAGTACGTGCACGTCGGGACATAGGAGGAACGAATCTAGCGAATCTTGCGAGCATTTTGAGCCCAGGCTTGCTGTGTTCCAATAGATGGTGTTCCACGATTTCATCCCTGATTTCGGAATAGGCTACGGTACTTTCGACAAACAAACTTTCGCGTTGTTATCGAGCCCAGTTGCCCTTTTTCAGCTGTGCTGTGTTGATTTATTTACACGTAGTCGACGTTTCAGATCTCGAGCCAAACAAGATGGTGCGGAAGCTGAAATTTCACGAGCAGAAGCTGCTGAAGAAGGTCGACTTTGTGTCCTGGGAAAGCGACAACAAGCACCGGGAGCGCGATATTCTCGCAAAGTTCCACATCAAAAAGCGTGAACACTATTCAACCTACATGAAGCTGGCTGCCAAGGTTAGTAATCTTATATTTTTCAATTCAGCCTTATTTTTTACACTTTTTTTACTTAAGACCCATGGACTCGCAAAGAAAATCACAGATTTGAAGCCAAACGATCCGTTCAGGGCGGAGAAGGCCCGTCAGCTCCTCGGACGCCTCTACGAGATGGGAGTGATCAGCACCGCCGACAGCCTGGAGCGATGCCTGAAGGTTTCGGCGTCCGCCTTCTGTCGTCGACGCCTTGCGGTCATCATGTGCAAACTCCAGATGGCGCAGAGAGTCCAGATGGCCAGCGACCTCGTGGAGCAAGGCCACGTCCGCGTGGGAGCCGAACTGGTGACGGATCCTGCTTTTTTGGTCACCCGGGCCGCTGAAGACAAGATCACCTGGACCAAGCATTCCAAGATTCGCAAGCACATCGCCCAGTACAACAACGAACTGGACGACTTCGAAGAGGCTTAACAGGTACCGTTCAGAAGAACTCTTGATTATTGTTGTTTTTGTGACTTGTTACAAGTTTTCACAATGTTGTTGGATTTCTTTAGGTAAATTTTATCAATCGACACGAAGTATATACAGAAAATAGGGACCGGTATAATTGTTGACTTTGTACATGAGCATCTAGGGTGTGATGAGCCTTATTCGTGGGCATTTGGGATGGATAGTGAGATCTTGGACGTTGAAATCTAGTGGCAGGTTCAGAAGGTCGGAATCGTTGCAGAGCAGGGCGTAGTCGTTGAGGGCTTTACAGAAGCAGGGATTTCGGTAGTCGCAGGAGTTTTCGCAAACGTCCTCCATGCATTTCATAATGTAGTCGTGAACACGGATGATGGAGCGGCATCCCACGAAGAGCATCGACGATCGGAGCATCTTACAAGCGCTCAGATCTTCTTTCTTCACCGCCGGGTTCTCGCAGCGGAATATTTTCTTCTTTTTCCACTTCGAATCGCAGCGATCTCCCCACTTCCAGGATTCCACGAACAGTGCTACGTCGGTTGTGGCCGCTCCGCCGTACCGGGGGAGCATGTCGTCGGCCGTATAATTGTTGAAGTTTCCACAAAGACCGCAAAGCCTCGAACGGTGGGACCTCGAAGCGGTGATCTCCACCATCGCTTGACCGTCCCAGAGCAACGAGAACCCGAGATTAATAAAGGTGACCACCAAGTTCCCGGTGCGGTCGAATACAGCGTGATATTGAGGCGGACGGAAGCTGCGCTCGTGGGGGACGCTGACCATCTCGCCTTGTTCGCGGATTAGCTGGAACGCAAAGTTAGATAAGCCAGGAAATGGCACTAACCAACCTTGTCTTTACAAAGCTGGATGCGGAACACGGAATCGTCTTCATTTCCTATCAGAATCGACACGCGTTTCATCACAACATTTTCGTTCTCGTCGTTAGCGTTGTGCGAAATTACAGTAAACTGAGGCGTTTGGCCCCTCAATGTACAGTCTTGTACGAGGATGTAGCTGCAAAGTCCCTGGTAGCTGAAGGACGAGCCGTCAAATGTTCGGTAGTGGGGGTCGCCGAAGACGGTACAGGTCGCTTCATCTAAAAATTCAACATCAGTTTTGACCAGAAGTCGCAACCCCTACGCATTTCACAAACGGAGCAACAGCGGCCTCTTGGGCGGACCTTCTTGTGTCCCCTCGGACATCGAAGGTGTTGATCCTCAGCGCACGTTATTTTTTGGCAGTTGATGGTTCCGTTGTGGCACGAACACTGAGTGCATTCGTCCCTCTGCCATATACTTTTGTGCTAAAATATACTAACTAAATGTATTTCACAAGAGGAGTTCCGCACCCTTCGACTGATAGTCACATTTCTGGCGCCTCGAACCACTTCTATGCACGGCTGAGGCAAATTATGATGGCAGAACGGACAGCAAACGTGCTCGCGGTAGAAAATGCGCGACGGGTCACAGTTGAGAACCGGACAGGTGAAACGCTCGCAGATGATTCCGCCTTCCTCACATTTGCAGCGGGTGCAAGAGTCGACACGAAATTTGGAGAAAACCTGAAAATTGTTAAGTAAATTTGCCGAGCATTCAGAAATCTTACCGGAAAACGTCGATTCCTGAAGGTACAGTAACCTCCGACGACCCCTCGGTACCGGGGTTTCGTCACGAGCTGGTGCCGAGTCCCATCGCTCGCCGGGCCGATCGGCGTCGCGTACCTTGGTTGTTCGTCTTTCCCCCGTGAGCACTCGGGACAGCAACGGCCTTCGATATGGCGGCGGAGGGCGGCCGGACAATCCAGGACAGGACACCCGATTCGGTAGCAGTGGGCCCATCGGTCTCTGCGCTGGTCACAAACCACGCAGGGATCGCGCGTCTTCTTCTCGAAGGGGATCTTCCGGTGCGTGGAGCAGAGTTTGCAGCAAATTCCTTGCACTCGGACGCCGTGGTTGCATTCTTCCGCGCACTGCATCCGCGAGATCGTGATGATTCCTGCCTTACATAAGTAGTACTGCTAAATAACTAAATTTTGAATTTACCCACCTTGCAAGTCATGATTGTACACGCATTCTGCGAGCTAAACCAGCGTTCGTCATTCTGGCGCTCGATCCCCAGATAGTTGCAGGTTAGGCACTTGGAGCAGCATTCTCCGGGTTTCGGCGGTTCCGCGAGAGGACAAGTGAGCAGAGAGTCGCAGGTTTTCTTTTCGCACTCAACTTTTCCTTTTCTACAACTGCAGTCCAAGCAGGCAGGGTTGATCGTGGCAAACACGGCCGTGGGAAGCTCGATTTTTTCGCCTTCATTCTTGCAGATCTGTTCTAAAAAGAAAAATGAAAAGTGAGTCACTGAAAGAGGCCACATATGAGAATAGAAAAGAAGTCGCAAGTTACAAAGCAAGGAATAATACATTAAATCATAAAAGGAACGCGATAAATAGGTTTTATACAAGGATGCACTTGAGGAATTCTAAGCCTATGCGCTATTACCATCCAATAGGCTCTCAAGAAGTACAGGTGGCTGGGTCAAAACTCTGATCTAGATCTATCCTCTGGGCCATTTAATGGCTCAAACTTTTACCATTCAAGTTCAACTCTTAACCACTTAAACCTCAAAAAAGCCAGATCTGTGCATCCTGCACCTCCAGATCTGTGCATCCTGCACCCTATCTCAATGAAACATCTAAACTGCATACATTTGTTGTTTGGATCACACCTAAATGATCGCCAATACAAAGAGGCGCGAGCGGTGGCGAGGTGGCGCCATGTCACCGGCTTCGCTGCTGTGACGTGAGGCAAATTAATTATTCTGGGTTCTTTCGGATTCGATCAGATGCCGCCAACGGAGGAATCGACGACCTACGACGATCTGCAGCTACTGATAAGCACATGTTTACGAAGATAAATCACGAAGAAGGATGAGGCGGCCTGGACGACAGCCCCTCTCAGGTGGGTCCTCGCGTGCAGGTCAGTCAGTTGCTTCAACCACGCGCCGAACGCAGCGACAAAGCGGAGAATCTGAATTGCAAATGGGAAACGACGGTGGAGAACAGGTTACAGTTTGTTCTTTCGAAATGCACCTTTCGTATTGCTTGCAAAGCGGAACAGAAGCCACTTCGAATGTCGTTTTTTGTTGCATTTTGAATGCTGACTCCAAAAGCCTTTGACGATCTAATGTTATAAAGAACGAAAACGGAAATGCCGTTTAGGGCTTTAAGACAATTCCTACAAAAGGCTTTTTTGCGACGAGTTTAAAAGGACACGACATTAAATATGTCCCGAATGTTGCCAAGTCGGTTTTTTGCAGCTTAGCATCAGCCACAGATCATACTTAACAAAACTGTTCAGGGTTAAGCTTCTCATCGTTTTTGAGGAACCGCTGTGTCATTGCCGAAAGAAATCCTCGAACGGCCATCAATTAGCGATGTCGTTCCACCTCACAAAATTTTCTTTTTTCTATGTGTCGCCTTGTGGTTCTCATTTAAAATGACCTTCAAAAAACCGAACTTATCTCTCCGTCTCATCTAAAGTTTGTTCGTTTTTGTTCCCTCTTGCCTGTAACTATTTTGCGAGAAACCTCTTTCTATGCGCAAAAATGGATCTTTGAAATGATAAGATCAGCTAGGCGCTGCCCGGTGTGGCGAAGGTGAGCAAACATTTGTTTCGGTTATAACTCAAGTCGACGTAGCGCGTCGATTTACAACCAATTCATCATTTTGGGACATCAAGGTCCTTCTAGCGCAAAGGAGCTTGACTCTAGTCGACGATCGCGATTTGGGGAAACTAGGGGAAGGAAAGGCGCGTGGGAAGTACGGTATGGTTCGGATTGAAGGAAAACTGACCTTTACCAAAGAGTTGCTGAAAGTTGCCGGATCCGGAAAGCGGGCGCAGAAGAAGGAAGAAAAGGAGGATCGCGAAGGCTTCGTGGAAGCCTTTCGGTAACGACATTCGGTGGCCGCAAACCGCCAAATGACGTCGACGACGCGACGCCGGAGGCGGTTCACGAATCGAGGCAAACTGCGAGGGGCGTGACTCCGAGGGTTCGAGGCGGGATTGTATTACAGGCGAGGAACGCGATATCCGACCCGCTTATTGAACTGTGACGCAAAAGAAGTTTAAATTTGTCGCTTTTCAGTAAATTTAACTCGAGCGTATTTTGCACGAAGACACGATTTCGACGGAGGCTGCGAGATGAAGGGCGAGGATACGAGTTTCTACTTTCCTCTTTAGATTTATTTGTTTCTTTCGCTCCGCATTTGTATTTTTCAGAAGATGTGGGTTTGACACTATGAATAATCACAAAATATGTTAGCTAATTGTAAATCTAAAACTTATGTAGTAACAAGGTAAAACAATCAAAAACGTTAGTTCAAAGCTAACTAACTTAAACTTTTCTAAAACAGATTAAGAACTCAAAAATATGCAAAGTAAAGTTTTAAATCTTCGTGGCTGGATCTTTGAAAAGAGTAAAAAAAATCCAAGCAATCACCGTTTGAGCACAACTTAAGCATATTGCCATAACCAAAAAATAAAAACACAGTTGATCTGAAAACTCGAAACTGCTAAACTGCAAAAGTTCGTAAGAATTGAAATTCAGCAAGGAAAGAGAATCAACAAACGACACGTAATCAATCCGTTATCCACTCACGCGGTTGCCACACGGGAGTTAGAAGGAATCAGTGCACGAGCGCCAAACAAACGGAGCACGGCAAAAAGAACCTCTCGTGACACCCGTTATCGAAGGGCAAAAGTGGACTAGCGATAAGACGGAGAGGTCTTTAAAGCTTTTTTGGAACGTTTTTTGGAAAGAAGCCACTGAGCGAAGTCCGAAGCGGCGCCGGGCAGAAAACGGCTGTGGAGTTATCGCGCCATCGGCGTCGGTCGTAAACGCGGCAGTTACTGACGCGGTTAAGTGGAACAATATGTGCTAAATGTTGCGAATCCTTGGAATTAGTTTTTTGCTTTGTCGATCTATGTTTAACGAATTTATTCAAAAGCATTCCAAGCTCTTCGCGTAACTCCGACTGAGCAAAAAACTGATACAATTTGATCGTCACTTGAACTGCCTCTCCCTCCTCAAGCATCTAAATCAGAGTTTCTCGCCGCTGATGCAGGCACTAGCGAGCCCGTTTCCAGCTTCACAAACTCGAATCCGCGGTCGGAGGCCTTCTCGGCCTCCGTTTCCAGCTCATCGTCTTCCTCCTCCGCGATCGTGTGCAGAGAGCCTCCGCTTTCGAAGAGTGACTCCAGCTGGCGCTTCAACTGCGAAGATGCCGACTCGGAAACGAGCACCACAGATTCCTTCGTTGTGGAATTCGAGATTTTCATCACGGAAAGCGCCCAGTTCAGTTGATCGCTCACTTTCTGAATGATCGAACGAGTTCAGATTTAAACGGTATAACCAACTTGATCTCTAAAATGACCCGAAATCTCGGCGTTTATGGGAAGCTGCGCCTTCCCGTCCATGGCGAGGGTGAAACGCGCGAGGTTCAGAACAGGGCCGAGCGACTGCGCCTCTTCGTCGAGCCGCTCCTCGAGTTCCCCGAGCTGATCTATGAGCTTTAGGACGTCGTCGTACGCATAATGAGTCAGAAGCTTGTTTCCCAGAAAGTCGTCATTAGCCGAAGGGGAAACGTCGACCTCTTTAAGCCGCGAGAGGAACGCGGATTCGATGTGGCGCATTTGGACAGAGGATTTTTGGACCGTCGATGATAATTTGATCCGTTTTTCCTCGAGCTAAACGTGGAAAATTTTACTGAATAGGTGCACGGAAAGTCATTGCCCACATCTGTAAACTTGTCCACTTGCATCACGACGTTGTCAAACGGAAGCACACACTCAAGGCGTGCGTTTGGCTGCAATTTTTTAACCCTTTCTACTAGGTCTTCTACGATCATATACAGATGATCGAAATGGTCTGATTGCACGCGGTATCTATCTGAAACCATATGTCGTTACTTTGATGAAGTCCCACTTTAACTTACTTGACTTAACAGCGGTGAATATGGAACTTACTGCGTCGGACTTCGAACAGTAGGGCTGTATGCCTATTGACGTAAGGTTATTAATTGAAAATTCTGGAATCCAAAAAGTTACAAATAGAAGAATTCGACTCATAACGAGTACCAGGATATAACTTCGACAGTTCCAGGCAAGGTTCGGTTGAGCTAACGGTGAGTTTGACTTGAGCTGAGCGGACGGAAGGAACGAGGCGGCAAGCCAGGGCCAAGGGAAGCTTGAATTCAGCCACAAACGACTCTAGAAAACAGGATAAGCATTCTAATTGTAAACGAACCGGCAGCGGAAGTGGTAGCTGTGATTTCACAGCGAAGGTCGTGGACGGGTCGATCTTTGACGAATGTTGTAACGGTCAACTCCCGCTCAGCTGCAAGAAAGCAAAGCAACTGGTATGAACGCGAAAATCGAAGCACTTACATTCTTGCAATGTAAAATGACGTTTTTGACAGAAAAAAGAGCTTTTCACGTCAATATAAACCTGTTTCCCTATCGGAGAATCCACTTCCACGTTGATTGTTAATGAGGGAACCGACTCGAGTGAGTCGTAAGCACTCTGAAAGATTAACTTTACCCACTTAAAACAACAAAGTTCCTTACACTTTGCGAATCAATCGGTTGCACAACATAACGAATCTTAAACTTCGCATTTTCTTCGACTTCTAAAGACGAACACACATGTAAGGAACACCCTGCACTTGCCTACCTTTGTTGACCTTCGCCGTTCTCTTAATCTGCTTCTCTAGGTCCGCCAGTTCCTTTCTTTTTTCCTGGAAATCGATGTAACGCGTTTCGGTGTCGGGAAGCCGATACAGTGACGGCTCCGTTCCAATGCTAATTTTTCCTTCTGGGGAGAGAAGAACCATTAGACATCGAAGGGTGCCCCTAAAAGAAATTTGGTTCTTTTTATAATTAAAAAGAACAAACCCAAAAGAACACATCGTAATCTTGGAGACGGCAAAGTCCACTTGTGAGGTCCAAACGAGCCGCAGCGGAAAATTCTGATTTGCCGTGGTCGAGCTGAAGGTGTAAAAGAGAAGCGTTTGAGTCGACGTGGAGATGCACATTTGTATTCGCGGATCCGACGCTAAATTCATAGGTCATACATATAACTTTAATCCACGAAAAATATGCTTCGACAAACACTTACAAGTGTGGTAGAGCATGAAGCTGATAGCAACGGTGTCCATACGAAACATGTAGTACATCCTGCCGAGAGGAGAGAAGCAATAAACGGTCCTGCGACACAAAACGGCGATTGCCGGATTGGCGCTTTCGTTGAGAATCGCGAGATCTACAGCTGCATCTCCGAGTTCGAAACTCCAGTCGACGGCCAGTTTCTTTCCCTGGCCGGAGTTGCTGGCCACGGCGAGCGCCTGGAACTTGATCAGGGAGAGCGTGTGGCCGGAGGCGAGGACGATGAGTTCGCCTTGGGGCGAGTAGCCGATGGGGCCAGGGTGAATCGCGTTGACGACGGTCCTTGTGAAAACGTGATGCTCGGCTTCGTAGATCGCTAAGGCGCAGTTGAGGCTCTGGACGCAGACCTGGTCGTGGGAGGAACGGCCAAAGGACCCGTGGCACATGTTGTAGGCAATGAAGGGAAGCTTGTGCTCGAACATGGAATCCAGGCGATGTGATTCGTTGTTATCTGAAATGGAAATATCAACTGATGTACAAAAGGCGTTTATATTTCCAGCCGAAAACAAAAACTGACCACTTTTGAATCGACAGAACCGAATTAAGTTGGGATGGAGGATGGCGATCGCGGCAAAGTCCATATTCTTGATAAAGTTGCCGGCACAGATGTCGATCACGGGTTCGGCAAACGTCTGCTCCATAAGAATTCCCATTTCCTGCCGGTTCTCGATCTTCCCGCCTGGATCCAAGACGGCCACAGTTCCGTTCGGGCTTCCAATGATGATTTGATCTAAAAGAGAACAGTTTAATTGCTCACATGGCGAGAAAATAAACCTCTCCGCCCGATGAGTTGAACGATAGCGATTGAAGAGGCGTTTGGGATTTCGGTGGAATACCATTCTTGGGCGCGAAAGAGCGACATTACACAGCAGCCTCACCGAGGACCTACGTCCCCAACGGCGCCGTTCGGCCACGCGCCCGTCGCCTTGGCGACGACCGCATCGATAATTGCATCCGAGTGACCGTGATTCATTCCGGCGTCCATGTTTGGCCACATATGCTTGTTAATATGGTTCTAATAATGCAAAAATGGAAAAGCGGAAAGTCAAAAGATCTGCGATAGGTGAAAAAACTGTAACGGAAATGTCGCAAACAGCGACCAAAAAATGTGGAGATTGAACAAATGTTAGAACCACATAACATAACAGTAGTGGACTGCTCAACCCCAATCATAGGCAGACGCCATTACAAACAATAAAATTGTTTCTGAGCCCAGCGTCCGCACAAAAACTAAGAAATTTCCACTTTGCTTCGTTTATTGAACGTATGTAAGAACGCATTAACAACACTGATCCTGCCCTCGCCGTTTCAATCACTCGTTCAGTTCTTCTTCCTCTCCTCGCGGCACTTCTTCTTTTTCTCCTGTTTTAACTTCTTCTGCTCCCTCGACGCCTTGAGCTTGAACGATATGTAACCTAAAGGCCCAATTGAGTAAAAAGGACCTTAGCTAAATAATATTCATTGTAAAAAATCTTACCCATCAAAACAGCGACGAAGATAGTCGGTATAATGAAAACCGTGTTGTGGATGGACTGCTGAAAGACGCCGGCACTCAAGTCGACCATGACTCCTGGAAACGAGAAATGAGTGCTTAGCGTTGAATCCAAAAGACCGTGAACAGTTAACGGAGCGGTTGGAAAAGGAGAGCGAAACGCCGGATTTAATCGGCCGAAAAGCGGCGAGATGAAGTGGAGGTGGCCTACTTAAGAACGCGAAGTTTCGTGGAATTATTCGAATGAGAAAAGTGATGAAACGAATACAGCGTCAAAACAAGCGATTTGGGGTTGTGGAGCTGTCGCAGTGTGGGCGAACCGATTAAACGACGACGGAAAACGTGGAAACAAGAACCAGAACCGGAATCTGGGTGAAATCTACCAAGAATTAATTAATCGATGTGTTTGAAAAAGGACTCTAAGATTACAGATTTCTGTAAATTGTATTTAATTGTTTGGATAGTTAATAAAGATTTACAAAGCAATTATAGGACGGTGGTTTTACACTTGAATTTCAATTAAAAACTCGGACTTTATGTTTTAAAACAATAAGTGTTCCGAATTCTCTTTTCTCTACATTTATTTATTTGTCTTTATCTTTTCTAAATTTTCCTTTGCATTCCCTTTTTTTGAACGATCATTTTTTTCTGTTTGTCTTCTGTTCCGGCATTTTGCATAAAGTTTCTTTAGGAGCTCCTCTCAGAGGCGCCGTCTTGTCCCACTTTCGAGCCAGTCTCTCAAATCGGAGTTGCTGAAAAACAATTTTCCGCATTCAGATGAGAACGTATTGCATTGTTTTCGTTTTCATTTTTCTTTTACCGCATAAATTATATGCTTCTTTGAAGCCGACTCACGGCGTTCTTTTTGAAGCCTACAAAGCCTTTAAGCAATTTGTTCGTGAAAAGCGTTTAAGTTGGGTCGCGCTCAAAAACGTACGATCGAAGAACTGACGTGAGTATTAAGAGAATTTAACGTTTCTCTTGACCCACACTTTACCCTTGAAGACACAAAACGAGGCGTCCTTTCTCCTTTTGCCCATTTCAGCTATGGGAAATCAATGGGCTATCGTCGGGGGCTTTGCTTTCTCCGGCGAGCAACTTTCGGTGTGCAAAAAAAACGGGAGAACACAATTACGCGAATGAATTCGGTTAGCGCCGTCGCCGCATTCCTCGGCGGACGTGAAACGCGTTCAACTTCAATCCAAATTGTCGTTTTCTGGCACGTCATGTTGCCGTGGGCGGTGGTAACTCGATCATCAAATGGAGCTTTGTTTTCCGTTTCCATATTTGTCTCTGACGGAACATTTGCCTTGCATAAATCGAAAAGAGGCCCTGTCAAGCCGAAAAACAACGCTTTTTCAAGTTAAGGTTAGGTATTTCCGCTTAGTTATGGACATGCTACATCGAATTCTAATTAAAAGTGCTTTGTTTTCTAGCTTTGCATGAGTGAACAGTTTTTCTTCAAAGGCCAGTTTCGCCTTCAATCACTTTTAACTTGCACAGAATTCTGCAAACAGGCTAAATACACGTTCTCAGCTTGCAAACTGTGGGAGCCACTGTGGGAATTCCCACATGTTCTCTCATTATTCAGCTGCACAAAAACTCTTCGAGTGTTATGTTGTTGTCGCCTCTCAATTGAATCAAACTTCTTTCTATGGGTTGTGATTGCAAGAAGAGAAGCTGCATTGAAGCGTTGCTTCCTCTCAACAATTGCGTAAATTTAGAAGTTTTAAAGGTTTCTGCTTTCCATAAATGAATCCCGAAAATAATCGATTAATTCAAGTTTTCCTCTGCTCGCGCGATGCAAATGAATAAGTCATGCTTCCTTCCCAAGTTGCCCCTCAGGAAAACTCAGCCAACCCTCGGCGGCGTCTTCGTATTCTATCATATTCTCTGCAATCCGATGAAGACCCGAGCTTTCGGAGGCTGCCGTTGGCGAATCGATCTTGCACACCTTTACTCAAAGAGAAAAAGTTATCCCTACTCCTCCTCCTCCGCCTTCATCTTCTCCTCTCGGAACCGCCGCCGTCAGACGCTGCGCACCAACTGCTCGCTCCAAGTCAGGATGGCCAAGTCGGCCTTTAGAGCGTTGTCCGCGTGAGTCGCGCAACGCTTCGTCTATTATTTCAACGTACGCTGCTTGTTCCAGCCGAGAGAGAAGACATATAAATCACTCGCGGCACCCTTCCACGCTCAATCCGATTGTTCCCATTCCCTCTTTTCTTTTACGTGCGATTTTGCATAGCAGCGGAAACTGCCATAAACTAAGCGAATGTTTCCGCTTTTTGCACGTTTACGAGTGTTTTGAGGCAAACAGTTTTAATTGGCGTGGTTCGCTGGTCTTTTTGAGTCTGGCCAACCGTAATGCAAACAGGAAAAGACATAACAAAATAAGCTTTAAGGGATTGACAAGGATGTCCCGCATCAAAACGTCGAGCGTCTCCTGAACCCTTTTCTGAACCAGCCAACGTTTTAATCCCTAAAACAGCTCTTCAAGTCTCCCGCCGGCTTCCGAGGGTACTTATAAGCGTTGTTTACTTCGCGGCGTTTTCCTCAATTAGTTTCGTTTACAGCCTTAATTATTCAAATTGCAACCGATGTGTCATTTTCAGAGAATCTCCGACGATGGCGTTCCTGGGACAACTTCAGCAGCAGATGGCGCAGATGACCGACAAAATGCAGGCTTTGAAGCCGCACGTAACCCAAGTGGTAGAGCAGGCCTCGAAAGCCACGCAGGGAATCGTGCCTATCATCAACAAATGCACCCAGCAGATCGACTCACTGGGCAAGATTCTTCCGGTCCGCGCGGACCGCAAACAATCGCCCATCGACCTCTTGCCGGCCTACACGGCATTCGATCCGACACTCGAGAACGCGACTTTCACGTAAGTGCAATTCCATCCCTTCTCCTAGAAAATCAAGTTTCAGTTTTAATTACGACGAGAGTTGCCAGCTCACTTTGGCCAACATCGGAGAATGTCTGCAGATCCAGTACCCGGACAGTGGGTCGGTGGACTTGGAAGTGTCATTCCTGCCGGAAGAGAAGTTCCATCTTCAGGCTGTAAACATCCATTTTGGAACAGGTAAGCCTAGTTGTTCCGGAGGAGGAAGTAGGCAAGGGCTTCCAAGAAGAGATTGAAGCCTGTGCTGTCGATTGTGGTATTTTGAGGATTAGGAGATTAGTTTAAAATTCCGTAAAAGAATAAACAAAATATTTGAATATTCTTGAAAGTACAAATTCAGAACCTATGAACGGGAGCGAAAACACCGTCGGTGGTGTCGGATACGCTGGAGAACTACACTTCATTCACCGTAACCTACAGTATCCCACCCTTGACGCTGCTCTAAAACAGCCAAACGGCGTCGTTACTCTCGCAGTGTTCCTCAACGAGTCTCACGACGACAACCTCAATTTCATCCCGCTGACCAAAATTCTCAGCAACGTGCTCTACAACGGCTCGCAGTCGGGAATGCATTCTTTCAAGTTCTCTCAAATGATTCCTAACAGCGGTAGGATCAACGTTTCTATCCGCCTAACTCTTTTATGCATTTCAGAGAAGAACAAGGAGTTCTGGGTTTACGAAGGCTCCGAGACGACTGATCCATACCGCGAAGACGTTAAGTGGATCGTTTACCGCGCCGCCATTCCGATCTCTTCAGGACAGGTAAGCTACTGTACGATGGCGATCCTCAATCCACAATTTTCGCTGGACAAACTGCGAGACTTGCGCGAGAGCCGTGCGGAGGACGAAGTCGAAAAGAAGATGAATTCGATCCGCGCGATTCAATCACCGAACTCGAGAATCGTGCGCTCCTCTTTCCGAAGCGTCGCCCAGACCGAGTTGCCCTGAAGTAGTTTGCCGCAGGTCGACCGTATTTTATTTTTAGAAGGAGAGTGCTGCATGACTTTGTGCGTACCAAAATAACAAATGTATTTTATGTGAACGTCTACAAATAATCTGAACTTTATTGGTTGCGTCCAAAAATAAAAATGCTCTTTAATCCATTTTTATCTTCGCTTTTTCTTCTTTTAAAAACACAAGTGCGGTTTAATTGTTTTCTAACAATTGTAAGCGAATTTCTTGGTAAATTTAGAAAGTTCAGGCTGACGAAACAAGCGACCAAATCCGGTGCATTTATTTTTGACCCCAGAGATAAATCATCTTTGGCTTTAATATTAGAATTATGCTCACAATTTCAACAATTGAATACCCATTTTCACAGCAGCAACCAGTTATGTACAGGAAGGCACTTTCAGAAGGACGGCTTTTTGATCACCGTTTCAGAGTTCTGAAGTTCAACAACTCGTCGTCGGACTCGGACTCCGAGTCGGCGTTTCGTAGAGGAACTGCCTCAAAGTCACCGCGGTCCCCTCGTCGGTCGATTCGGAACCTCTGGGAACGCATGTAGAAGCAGAACTAAAAGAATTGCTAAGAAACGGAAGATAAATATGGACCTACGACGAAGGATAAGAGAAGGCACAGCGCCATTAAGGCGATGAAGAAAGTGTTGAGCGAGAAGAAGGCACGAGGAAAGTGAAGGCGGACGTTAAGCACCGTCGAGTGGTTTTCAGTTATGACTACAGTATGTCTCTCCGGTTGGGCAGTGCCGAATTCGAATAGAAGTTCGAATTCACCGGCGGGGAGCGCGATGTGGAAGAATCCGTTGGAGGCGATCGGAATCACGCGGTTAGGTTGCACAATAAGAGAGATTTTCGGCGATGAATTTTCCTGCACCGGGAACTGGAACGTACCGGAAACGCCTTGGAGTCTCTGTAAAAAGTTTGTGAAAAGTACATTACCTCAAACTCTTACCTTTTTGAGAACAGCCACCATGGATTGGACATTTTCGTCGAAAAGGTGGCCAGTTCCTCGAGGTTCGTAGCAGCACGCAGTTTGGGCCAAGAGCGCATCCGGGGACGTCCACTGACGATTGCTCCATTGCAGCTCAGTTAGAACTGCTTGTGGGTTCGATGTCTTAGAACACATTTCGATAGAATCCTAAAGAAAAAATCTCTACTTTCGGTTTGAAATTATGAGCATACCGGCTTCATGTTTGGGTGCTTCGAGATGTACGTTTCGGCGAGGCTCTTTACAAGGCTGCTGTTTCTGGCATCCGTGATCCTTACCTTCAATCCTCCAGTCGCGAGCACTACAACCATATCAATCTCCGGAATGTTATACATTACCTAAACATCACATTTATATAGAATTACTCTGAGTCTTTTACATCGTTGATGATTTGCTCGAAGGGGATGATGGTCGTGTAGTCGTGGCACGTGATCTGCGTGTGAGGGATTTCTGGCAGGAAAACGACGCTCGAAGTGGCCAGAATGTTTTTGATATCGGGCTCCTGGCTGTCACACAGATGGCTAGCCAACTGATATGTCATCGTTTCCGTCTTCTGTTCGATCGACATTATCAGCGTCATCGGTCCACTGTGGCCAGAGCCGATCTTCACGACTCGCATAGGTCCGACCTGGTACATATGTGCTTCGCAGTTAGCCTCAAGACGGTCGAGACCAGCGCTGGTTGAGAAAACGACCTGATCGGGAGAGAAATGGTCTAAAGGGTTCGCCGAAGGAACCACGGCAAACTCTTTCACTGAATCCTTGTGGACCACGTTTAAGAGACTCTGCAAATATATGTTTTGTAGTAGCATCCGCTTCTGGTTTATTTGTACCCACCGTGAAAACGCCCACAACGGCCGCTCTGTTCCTCGACTCGTCTTCCGCGTATTCCGAGCATCCAGGCGAGATTCCCATTTCGAACACTTTTCCGAGCGCCATTCTGTCGATCATAGAAGCAATGTTCGAAGATTCGAGGTCATTTTCACAGGCAATGGTCGAATTGAATGCCCTAAAGGATGCGCTATACGGTAAGTAAACATCATTCCAGTTCACTTTTCAAGACTTCCATCAAAGGCGTCCTTGTTGAAAGCTTTGGGAGTGTTTTGTCCCGCGCTGTAGATGATCGACGGCGCACCACCGGATCCGAAAACGAGCAAAACGTCGGGAGATTGCGCTCGAACGTAAGGAAGGTGCTCCGAGTTGCGGTACACATCTGCGATAATATGAAGCTTGGCCTTGGAGAGCACGTCGTGGACCGAAGCATCCTGACGGTCGCAAGTGAAGTTCGCGACGTGGGAGAGAAAGGTGGAACCGACGTTGTCGATCGCGATGAGGCAGATCGAGATGGATCCCGTGCCCCGGACGGACATTTTCATCTTTTCGTTATCTACAACCAATTCTTTGATACTATTTTTCGAAAATTCTTACCGTTGGTTGTACATGATGGGTACTGTAGAGTCACATTAAAGACAGAAGCTGGTCCCAGCTGTACTTTGATAGGAATCGTTTGCGGAAGGTAGTCATCGTGCGATATCGTAATCTGAAAACTCCTATTTCAATAAAAATGTAAATTACGTGACTCACCTCGTAGTCTCCAGGAGGAAGCAACCTCCAGAACTCTCCGTCCTCGGTCGTCGTCACATTCTTTCCGGATCCGCCTTTTGTGAGGGCCAACACGGCGTCCCGAATCGGTCGTCCGGTCGGGTCAGAGACGATTCCTTTGACCCCGCGGTGAACCCACTCCATGTACTCCAAGAGGGCGAACTTGTGCTCGTCCCAGAGTTTGGGCATCATGTCGTTTGTGGGGAACTTGAAACAACCCATTTCGATGGTGATCTCCAAGGCGTTCGTGTGTACGTACTGCCAATCCTGCATTCCTCCGGACAACTGATACCACCCAGCTCCGTTCGTGATTCCGTTGGAGAATGTGTCGCCGTTGACAGCCAGTCCACATCGGCGTCCGGTCCTCCACATATTGTCGTGGGACCTTGCGTAGGTATAAGCCAGCGCAACAAACAGTTTGTCATCGGGAGATCGCGTTTCCACGCTCTGCATCGACGGAGAGTCGTCATAAGGGTAGTTTGCCACCAGAGATCCGCCGTGGAGGTTGGCGGACAGGACGAAAGGATACGCCTGGAGCCACTGCATGACCACCTTCGTCTCCTTCTCAAGCCCGCTTCCTCCGGTCTGCTCCTTGTGGGATGGGAATCGAGCAGGAAAGTTACGGTTCAAGTCAATTCCGTTGATATTCGCCCGTCCGCTGTATCCCACACGATCTCCCGGGTATCCAACTTCGTAACCATCGGGATTCATCGAGGGCATTATATGGATCCGAGTTCTGTTCACCAGCGAGGAGAGATAATTGTTCTTACCGTAGTTATCGCAGAGAATAGCAATCAAATACAAGAGGGTTTCGCGTCCCACCACCTAAATCAAATTCATTTTTGAAGCAATCGATGCTGAACTCACCTCGTTTCCGTGCATATTTCCAACATATTTGAACTCAGGTTTCAAGATCTCGTGTTCTTCGGGGTTCCTCGAAATAATCAGCACCCAGAGCTCTCTTCCTTGAGTGCTTTTTCCCGCTGAATACAGCTTCGTTATCTCCGGATACTGTAGATTATACTCCTTCAGCCATGCCGTCATGGCGGCGTAGTTGTGGTTCTTGAGTTTCTCTTTAGGAACATCAACGAATTTGCCCACGTGCTTCTCCACCGTTTCACGGCTTTCAAAGAAGGATCCGTTTTCAACAAGTGTTCCAAAATGTTCGTAGAGAGCATCATGGTGTGCCTTCGCGGTTTCTTCTTGATTGGCCACTATGTCGGAATTCCAGTCCAGAGCGGAAGTTGGCCAAAAAAGTTGGCCAGCGAGAAGAAGCACTACAGAGAGGAGCGTCCCCGAGGATTTTAACCGGGCTCGCCCCATAGTGACGACGCCTAAACAAGTTTTCTTTTTTTAGCAAAAACGGCCTTTGGCTTTCGTCAAACACCGCATCGCGTGCAACAAGAAATACTGACGATTGAGGAAAACTCGCGCAAAAGTACGGAAACTCGAAAATAAAACACACACTCCGGGTTCAAGCGGCCTCGGAACCCGTTCTCTCAAAACAAATTATGGGGCTTTAATCCCCTCAGCAATGAGTAAGTGGTGGGTAGGAGAAACACCACGAGCACCCCTAACAGCGCACTTTAGCAAAAACGGTTTTCCGTCATAAAAATTCCTTTTAGGGTTGCAAAACACGAGCGGGTTTCCTCCGCATCATCCCAATCTCGCCTCCCCTCGCCTTTCAAAAGTGGATTCACGCATAATCGATTCAGCTCGGACACAAACAATTTAAAAATATCTCCGTTTGTTCTCGCGATAATGAGATTTCTGCTCGAAAGCCGGAAAACGTTTTATCGTCCTATCGAAATAAAAAATAGCAATACGCGCAACGATCGAGGAGCATAAAAGCATCGAAAGTGAATCTACATGTAATGTATTCGGTGTGCACGACACGTCACAATGTCGCTTGTGACAGGAATAAAACGCGGCATATAAATATTTCCATCCATCTTGGCCTCGTCCTGGATCGATACGCAACGGCGTACAGGTAAGAACCCAGCAGTATGTCACCCGCGCCACGTCGCAAGCACACAAAACACTTCCAACTCGACCACTTCGCCGCGGTCCTGTTGTGACAGTCGTTCCCGCGATGACATATGGGGCGGAGCCCAAGAAAACTCTGACAGCAGCGTTTATATAAACACATAAACCAATCTGCCTTTCATTAGTAACAACAACGGTTAAGTAAACTCTAAAAAATCAACAAAAATCTTGCATAGAGCGGGTGGGTGGAAGGCCAAGGTTGTATGAGGGATTTGCATATATACACCGCCAATGCGAAAACAAAAGCCGCCCGTACTTGAGAATGTCGCGCGGAACTTATTTCAGACGCTTTGACTTCGGTTGCAAACTGGCGACCTGCCGGTCGACGACCTTCTTCATATCCTTGAATGCTTCCTTGTTCGACTTCTTCTCCTGGCGGCGCTCACGACGCTCCTCCTTCACCATCTTCTTCCGTTCGCGGCGTTCCTCGGCGGTTTCGCCTTTGGGACGCACTGTGCAGGCCGATCTGCCGGTCATCACCGACACTGTGTCGTCCATCATCTAAATACAGCCATAAAACTGGAATATTTTAATAGATTACCGTACCTCAATGTCGTCAAGATCCTTCTTGCACAGCTTGCGCTTGCGAGTGGAGGGTGCCGCAAGGACGGTGGGGTGGTTGTAGAGGTTTGAGTAAGTGCTCAGGATGGACTGGCAATCCCACTTGGCCTTCTTTGTTCCTGGGGCGTCAATGGAGATACGCTCGAGCTGCTCGATGTTGTCGTCTTCTTCGCCCCGAACGGCCGCGGCCAGAGTGATTTGGCGAGCGATGTTGTCGGCTTCCTGAATCAATCATTGAATCAACTCTTTAAAATCAAAGAACTAACAGGCATTTCTCCGCGTTCGCCTTTTTTTTGCTCATGCTGTTTTACGAGGTTCTGGATTCGAAGGGAATCTGGCTCCAAGAATCCGCCCATCTCTCCCTCCTCTTCCATATCAAGCTCTCCCATCTGACCTTCGTCGTACTGCTCGTAGAGCTGTTCGAAACGGTCATCGAGCAGTTGGAGAGCTCCTTCTCGCTTGATGACAGCAGAGCACATGGAGTAATTTGTGAAACGGGTCTTCTTGTCGTCCCACTGGCTATCTTCGTCACCTCCGAAATCGCCCATGCTGTCCAGCTCATCGTCCGTTTCTTCCTTCTCGGAGTCGGATTCGTTTTCGTCGGAGAACTTCCTGCGGCGGGTAGCACGATGGCTCGACGGGATCTCGGGATCCTCAAAGGGCATTCCCTCATTGGCCAGAGCGACAAAGTCGTCCTCCAGCTCATCGCCTTCCTCTTGAATATCTCCATCAAGAGCACGGACAATATCAGGGTCCAGATCAGGACGAGGACCGTGAACGGGAGCAGCCTGGTTCAGCAGACCTTCCTTCAGCTGGATTCCTTGAGTTTCGAACAGAGTGCTGGGCAACATCGGCTTTCCGGGAACGCGGATAACCGTCCTATCCACCAATTCTACACTTCCTACAGCTTCGTTAGCCAAACGCAGATGCTGGAGATAATCGTAGTCGTCGTTGTAATAGATTCCATACTTCTCGCGACCATCCTCATCCTAAATAGTCAAATGAGCTACAATCCAGAAACCAAACGACTCACGTTCTTCCCTTTCACGGGTGCGAAAACACGAGTTCCGGCGGATTCATCGGCGATCATGGGATCCTTCTGACTACGATGCACCAAACGGAACGTTTGGGCCTCAGCCTTGTTGATGAACTGCTTTTTCTTCCCCTATAATGAGAAAACGTTGAAATGAGCCGAAGAATAGAACACTCACCATTTTCAGTTTTGTAAATTTTATTAGCTTTTCGGTGGAGATTTCGAGCTAAAGACACTCGTATGTGTAACCTTTAAAAAAAATCACAGCATTAAATAAATGAAAAGCCGTGAATAAACGCAGAAACGAAAGTGGGAAGTCAAAGGCAAACGACGAAACAAGTTCTCCTCTCAATTGACCGCGACCACCTACAAAAGACAAACTATGCGAAGAATGTTCGGCAACAAACAAACGTGACCTCAGCGCCTCAAACGTCACGAGATCTGCGATCGCGGCATCGAAAGCTTTCGCCGAATTCCAAATTCGCTTTTCGCCGAAAGCTGTTTGACAGCTATCGTAATCCCTTCGAAAAGTTGAATTTCCGTCCAGGACCCAGAATCCGTTCGCGTCCGCCTCGGATTGATTTTCAATTTCCACTTTGTCCTCCGCACGGTGCGATTGGCGGCCCTCTTTCGAGCAAAGTGCGAGGAAGCCAGGCCCTCATTCGTCCCTAAATTCTTCATTTCTGCAAGTGTCAAAGATGGACGTCGTATACGACATGGTCGAAGGTTGTTTTATATGGCTTCATAAGCTCAAGTTTGTGGTTTCAGGAGTGAACATAATAATACCAATTGTCGCCGTTGTTTTTATCTGCATTACGATTTATCTGTTCCAGAGGCAAGAGGACGAACTCGAGAAGGTGCCCACTGTGGAAAAGCGTCGAAGTGAGTTGCACTGTGGCCGCGTACTTTTTTACAGGCTTGCTGACACTCACTTTACGCCAGGCCCGATTTGTTAACTAACGTCTTCAATTTGCCATATTTCAGATCAGAAGAAAGACAAGAACAAGAACATTTGATTCATTTCCGCCGTAATCTCGTCGATGCGATATAAAACTTTTGTATGTACACCATGTCAAATGAGGCGTTCGTTGTACGCTGGAGGGGCTGGCGGTGCCATAGGAATCGGCTTTACGATGCGTCGAGTTGTCCATGGACTTGAAATCGAGGTTTTCCCACTGCTAATCGAATGCGAAGATTTGGAGGAAAGCGTGCTAGGGGTCCTCATTGGTTTTCGTCTGGGCTCACAAGATAAGCTCAATCTGTCCTGCTCGTGCTCGGATTCGGTGACCTAAATTGGGTTATTCACAGCCTGACTATCGAAACAAGTGGAAAGACTCACGTCGACTTGGTTGAGATAATCGAGAATTCTTATCCGCGTTTCGGTTTTCTCATATACTCTTTTCCAATCCTCGACAGGAATCTGCAGGTTTTCTTTCTTTGAATGGTCTCTTCCAACGTTGCATGCGTTTCGAACAATTTCGGCGACCATCCTCAGCTTACTGAAGTTTACAAGTTTCTTCTCACACCATGTCAGATTTCCGTTGTCGGCGAAATAGAGATCTTTGTACAGGAAAGGTAGAATGGGGATAACTGGAGGTTCCTGGGAAACAATCGCAAAGTGCTTCCGGTACTCCATCATGTTCTTCGTGGGGTCCGATAGCTGCTTCAACTGTTCGAAGAGCGTCAGGTACTTATGCGGTATCTTGTCCCACGTGGAGCGCAGCCGACAAACTGATCGATTTTCGAGTCCAGAAATTATGGCGAACATAGAATTGAGGTTTTTAAGAGTCCGCGAATGGTCAGCGATCTTTATGAACTTCTTTATCAAACGAACTCGTTGTTGAACCTGAAACGAATCGAAGTAGAAGTGAATGGCGTTACGGTATATACATTGCGCTCGGAGCACACAACCGAAACGACCCAGGAGACTTCCCAGTTGAAAAGGCGCTCAAACTCGCTCAGGTTCTTCCACTCGTCTTTAGATTCCAACTTGAATAACTGCTTTATAAACTCGACTTCCTTGATCTTGTTGAATAGTTTGAAGCTTCGATCCATGAGGCAGTCGGCCATATCAGCAGCGTTAATGCTCAAGAAGTGAAGAGCAGGGTTCTCGGCGATGCTTTCGATAACTTCATCGGTGAGTCCAATGTCCGAATTATTCTTTGCTTTTAGATAAAACCGATTATTGGAGCGAATTCTGTCCGGCAGGGCGCAAATATGGTCTGCTATCCTATGCTGCTTGATCACTCCTTCGCCGGTTACGGTGACCTCTGTCAGCGTCCAATCGGAGCTTGATTCTTCAGTCATTCCAAACTCCTTTAAAACCAGAGGAACGATAAACAGGGCGGAGGTCTCTGGGTAAACGGCGATGTAGCGGAAACTTTGGTCGCTCCTGTAGGTCTTAATCACCATTTCGGTCCCCCTCTTCTTCTCCTGCTCCTTCACAACTAATGACGACTTCGGGCTTGAAGGAACATTCCGCTTATTTCGGGTCGAATTCTTCCTTACAAACTTGCGGAAAAATTTCTTCGGCTTCGTCGCCTCTTTTAAAGCGTGCTTGAATCCAAGTGGGTTTTGCTTGACTTCCAAATCCAGCACTGTGCTCTTGAAAAGTAGGTCTTCGCCACGCATGCCAGCTACTTGGTCCATTTTATGGCCATTAACAGCAATGATCTGAAATTAAAGCATGCCATATTACACTCTCGAAACTCTGAACAAAACCTGGTCACCTCGTTCAAGCCTCGATCTGTCCGATTTCGTTACGTACCAGCCGTTTGTGATGAATTCGAATCCAAGAGCGTCTGAAGCTTCGCTCCTTTTCAAAATCACCGAACGCAAAGAGGAGTGAACGCCAACCGCCAAATCAAAAAGAAGCAGTTCGGATTCCATATTGAGCGATTCAAGCAGGCGTTGGAAGGCAGTCATCATCGGAAGGTCAAAATCTTCGAAGTGGCCATTCATCCACTGGAGGACAATCCCTGATATCCGACTTGGTTTTTTTTCAAAGTTCCTTATGAGCATCTGGAACAACGTTTTCGACGACATAACCGTCCGGTAGGTTAGGAAGAAATCCTCCAAGAACCTCTGATCCCACTCGGCCCAGTAGTTCTCCGTGAGCCATTCAACCAACTTTTCCGTAGTTGCTTTTGACAGAATATACCTATTCGAAGGCCTATAACAGCGCAGCGATGGTTAGGTGCACAAAAATTAGTTTACTTACAGCAATTGCACTTCGCAGGTTTGCTCTCCGGTCATTTCATCGAAAAACTTCCGAACTTTTTGGCCCTGAACGGCTTCTACAAAATCTTGCTGTGATATAAGCAAGAAATGGCAATCGGGCGTCAACGAACGAACAGAAGAGGAACTTGACTGCTCGCTCGAATGCGGGCAAACCCCAAAATTGTCCCCTTTGGAGAGTAGAGATTTTCTTCCTTCATTGCTCACTGACTCCACCTCGCCATTCAGAATTATACTCCTAAAACGAAGATTCTTTCTAACACACTGGCGCAGTAAACAAACATACCAGGAATCCATACGGACGCCAGGAGAGTACAAAATGGTTCCCGCGACGGGAACGTGGGCCAAGACGCACTTTGAGCAAATGGCCTGCTTGATGTCGTCGGAGTACTTCGTCAGAGGAGGGAGATGACGCGCATAGCTCTGCAACAGGCGTAAATTAGAAAAGTCAACAGATAAAAATGTCGAACTCACAAAAATCGCGCCGATATCTTCAGAGCTTCTCTCTGGGGGAGGTGTTTTCAGGCTCCTCTTCACAAGTTCTGGCAGTAGAGCGCTCGGAGCTGGCAGTGATTGGAAGTCTTCACTGTCGAGAGTCGTTAGGGTGAGGGTCACTTAAAAGAGCAAACGTTAAAATTAGTTAAATCCAGTTTGTTCCAATATTATAAAGAAGCGCTAGTGAAGGGTTGAGAAACGTTGAAATTAACAGAGCTCCCAATTTGAATATCATCTATCCATATCGAATTTTAAAAACAACAATATAGATCAAATAGAACCAAACACCTTCGATTTATGAGATTAGACTCCATTTCAAAACCAACAATTTGAAGAAATGACCAAAAAACAAGAATATTCTTTTGATACCAGACCGTAATAATCACAACCGTATTTCGAAAAAACGACTTCCGTCACCACTTTTCTCTTCAACGTCAAAAAACGCGTAGGAACCCGTGAAATTTTAAATCGGCCGGGTGAATTCGAGTGCAATGAGTCAGTCGACCGAATAAAGAAAGAATTACTTGACAGCTCATCGGCGGTGCTCAGCGATGGTCTTCTTATCAGCGGGGAACCGCTACTTTCTGGTCTCACAAAAGCCACATAATCGTCTTCGCAGTCGTCCTAAACGTAGATCACTAGAACCTCCCGAGGGCGAAATATGGCAAATTTACCTTGTACTCTCTGCTTACTGTAGGCATACCTCGGATCACGGCGTCCCGAACTTGATGCGCTAAAGTTTGCGCGTGCAGCACGCGACGTTTCTCCTCAGTGCGATCGATTCTTCACATCTGCGCTTTTTCACACCATCGGATTCCGATCAGCAGATCTCCGCCGCCGCTTCAGAGGTTTGAAGATGCCTTTGGCAAGTAGCTCCACTGCCGCCTGGAACCGCCGCTTGGTCCCAAAGCGATCAGATTGCGCGAAGACGTCTGGTCGCCGTTTGCAATCAGCCGCCTCCTTTCAACTTTTGTAATTTTACATTGATCTAATTTTAGGGCGTGATTTAAATTGTAAACGTGGCACTTTAGTTAAATGAAAAGTCCGTATCAAAGAATAAATTCGTTTCAGGTGAACCACCATGGCTGCCCTCGCCCGCTCGGTCATCTCCCGCGTGAGTCCCAAGAACACGGGACTTCTAATATGCGATCTCCAGGAAAAGTTCAGGTAAATAACTCGACTTCCGCGCTTTTTCTTTTAAAACGCCTTCCTTTAGGAGCAACATTTGCCACTTTCCGGAGATCGTTCAAGTCTCAAAACGTCTTCTCTGTGCGGCCAAAGTGCTCGATATGAAAGTGGTCGCCACCGAGCAGTACCCGAAAGGTAGGAAAAAACATTTAGTTAATTTGTTCATTGTCAAATTAAGGTTTGGGACACACCGTCGACGAGCTGAAGTTCAAAGAGCTCAACGTCTCCGTCGTCGAGAAGACGCACTTCTCAATGTGCAAACCCGAGGTGCAAGCGGTACTTGGCAAGGACATCAACTCGGTCATCTTGTGCGGAATCGAGGGTCACGTCTGCGTCCTGCAGACAGCGTTGGATTTTTTAGAGAAAGGTATCGATGTCCACGTTGTCGTTGACGCGGTTTCGTCCCGTTCAATGGCTGATAGGTAGAAGCAGTGCCTAAAAGGTCCTTTCTTAATTCGTGTAATTTTAGAAAGTACGCCTTTAAGCAGCTCGAGCGTGCCGGGGCAGTTCTTACCACCAGCGAATGTGTGATCCTTGGACTTGTCGGCGGTGCCGCTCATCCAAAGTTCCGCGAAGTCCAGAAGATCATAATGAATTCGGCTCCGGACACTGGCCTGCTGACAAGCGGATTTTAGATCAATTCGAGTGCCTGTAGATAGATATATTTATGTCCACGTATGGGTAATTAATTGAATAAACATTTAAAACAATCATCGTAAGTCTTGAAATTACGTCATGATAGCGACGAACCAGGAAAGCGGCTTACGTTTTTTCACCGATGTTGGATTGACCGTCTTTTTTGTCACCATTGGGATTCCGGTTGTGTGCTCGGCGATGACGGCGTTTGGACTTCTTCTTCCTCTTCTTGCGCTGGTTTTCTTCCCTGCGAATCCGACGAGCATCTTCATGGGCGCGCCACAATTGCAAGAGTTGACTGTAAATCAGTCTCTCATTCTAAAACTATTCATAGAACAGTTATCAAACACTGGGCTCACCAGTTTTGAGGGGATCCGGCTGTCGTTTTCGACGCGTAGGATTTCAGCACCCACAAGTCCAGCTGAGATGGTGTTGCGAAGAAGTTCGATGTTGAAATATTTCAAAGTGATTTTCTTCGCATCTGAGGGTGGCTGTAAAAAAGAAAACTATTGAAAACTTTTCAAGAAAGCACAAACCGTTAGTTTTCCCGACTTCCCGAGTCTTTTGGATTCTCCTCCACTTGCGAAAAACACACAGAGCTGTTCAACAAGGATTTTCGCGCGTTGGTTGATGTCCTCAACGGGTGTCGATGGCCCTACCTGACATTTCACATCGGACAGAGGGTAATCGTTTAAGCGACGAAGATGGCTTTGGAGCAGTGGCTGACGGCAAACAGGGCACTTTGAAGTCAGATCGTTTTCCCATACATGCCGCGTGACTTCCGCAATGCATGTGCCGTGGAACCAGTGTGGAGATGGTTGAACTGGCGGCGTAGAAGCATTGCTGCAAAGTCCTCCGCACAAAGAGGTCACTGCGTCACATCCCTCTTCCAGAGTTTCAAGGCAAACAACACATTCCAGAGGCGTTGAGAAAGACTTGAAACTACGTTCCTAAAAATTAAATGTTTAGGTATTTTTTCAAGTTTCATAACTTATACCTTCAGTTTTGGAACTTGGTCTATGTTAATCGTTGGCCGTTCGTAAACGAGAGGTCGAGTGGCCACTTCGTGGTGGTTGTGAACCATCGAAAAATCTAGTCGAAATGGGATGAACCGTGCGCAAGCTGGAGGGTCCGGATCCGAAATCACAATTGCCTGGATCCAAAGGAACAGGTCGCAGCAACAGAATCCTTGACGCCGGCTGCATCTGGAGCATCGGCGGACAGCTACTTCCGTGGGTCGCCTGTCATGTCGGCGACGGCATCGGAATCGGCGCAAGCGGCCAGTTCGCATCAAAATAAAAGCATATTACATGGAACAAACGGAAATGGCCAACTTACAATGCTTCTTCAGGATTCAAGTCACTGGGATGCTTCAGGATGTGCTGCCACGCGACGTCTTTCCGCCGGGAAACCCAACCTCACGCCCTCATCAGCCGAACTCTCAATGAGCGAGGAGCGGAAGGGTTTTTAACATCTGCGGTTGTCTGGTTCCGTTCTGTCTCAGTCGACTTCCGTCTGGAACGAACTCGGTCCAGACAAGGGAGAAGCATTTAAGCAGTCACAAAATGTCTCAAATGCGTCTTACTCAAACGTCTTCTGTGTCAGGAGCGAACCATTTTGAGCAAATGGTTTTCAGAAAGCGGTCGGTTTGTCGTGCGACATTTTAACGACCGTATTTGGTGTCGATCATCCCCTGTGATTCCTTACAGACACTTTAGGCTGCTTTGGTTGCCTTTTGAAGTAACTAACGGAAAGTTTCTAACGTCTTTTTTTCAATTTCATGCTCTTGTCTTCTGTAAAAACCTAAATAAAGTTATCCTTCTGTTTATTGTCTGTGTTTTGCTAATCGGAGCTTCCCGACCAGAGAAACATAAACAATTGCCCCTGTTCACACAGTCCCATATCCTCAACACAACCAGAACCTCGAGGATCTACCGTACCCCTTTCGATTCTGCAGCTGTCCTTTTGCCCTTTGAGAGAACATTCCGGGTTGCAACAGGCCTAATTTTATGCTGATGCTGATACGTCCGCGCGTCGAGGGTATCCCGCCGCGCGCTTTGCGCATGCAAATGCCGCGCAGTCTACCATACTATTTAGCGGAGTCGGATCACCGCCAACAACGATCGACTCTCATAGGCGTCTCTGCCTCGCTCTCTTGATTTCCACCACTATCTCATTGCCGTCATTCGCGTCCCATCGGTCACTGCCGCTGCAGCACGCGCTCGCCGCTCGCTCGTGGTCCTTCGCTGTTGTGGTGCCCTCCCCCTCGCCAACGAACGTCTTTTTCGCTTTTGTCCTTCTCGCGGTCGTCTCGTTTCGCTCTTTTATTGCCCATTTACTTTAATTGGGTACTGGATTGGTTATTTATGGTTGTTCTAACATGATCCCGTCGACGTCCTTTCTCGCCGCCATTCTTGTTACAGTTGCGACACTAGCTCGCTTCGCGGAAGCCACCGTCAGAGATCAGGTGAGTGTGTTGATAATGGGGCTATAAATGAATTTGTTGACGATCCCGCTCGTGCAGCAAATGTTGCAAAAGATAAACTCCGGAAAGATCGGCGCGTTAGGTGTATACTATTTGTCGCCGATTTGCGCCAAGTCGGTGTTGTTTTATTTGCTTTAGCACTTCGTGGAAGCAGCGAGTTCACAGAGGATTCGCGCTTCGGAAGATTAGCCGCCGCTGATTATGTTTGCGGACGGCTCCAGGGAGATTAAGGCTCCCTTGCGAGGCGATCTAATTGGGTTTGGACGGATAAGCGCGAGTGAGTCATGCATATGTTGTGAAATATTGACTTTCTCGGCATTCTAATTGACCGTTCGCGTGTCAGGATGTCATCAAAATCAAAAAGCCAATTATCTAGTTCATTGCAACTGTTGCGCCGCGGGTCAAATGGAGCATACTCACGACTAAATATCGTTAAATAATCCGTTTAATTCTATTTCAGCAAATCTTCGCGCCTCGGCTCGAAAGATGCGAACCTATAACGACGCCGCTATGCTTGGATATCCCGTACAACATGACGACTTTCCCGAATTTGCTGGGACACACGAAGCAAGAAGATGCGGCCATGGAGTTGAATCAGTACGCTCCACTCGTAAAGGTCCAGTGCAGCGAAGATCTCAAGTTTTTCCTGTGCACCAATTACGTTCCAGTATGTACTCAAATGAAGGACCCAATCCCTCCATGTCGACATCTATGCCAATCCGCGAAGAGCGGATGCGAGAGCCTAATGAACAAGTTTGGGTTCAAGTGGCCTGCCGCACTCGCCTGTGAGAACTATCCCGAACAAGGACTTTGTGTGGGAGAGAACAAGACGTCGTCTTCTGCTTCTTCAGCGAAATCTGCGGTAACTGGAATGGGTGGCCACCACGCAACGACTCGGCAACAAGCCATATTTCCTGCTGGAGAACTGGAGTGCCCCGTGAACATGAGGGTTATCTCAAGAACTCGATACTACCTCGAGATTTCGAATCGAACCCTAGAGCAATGTTCCTTCCCGTGTGGCCCCGACGACTCAGTTCCACTGTTCTTTGACCGTATCACTCGGCAGTTTCTGCGGCTTATGGTCGGTGCCAGTGCCGTCGGATGCTTCGCCTGCACCCTCTTCACTGTGATGACTTTCTTGATCGACTTGGGACGATTTAGTTATCCCACAAGACCGATTCTGTACCTTGCTATATGCTACATGTTTGTCGGAGGCGTTTACATGGCTGGAATAGTAGCAGAAAACCGTCTCTCCTGCTCCGTCCAATCTGCCTCAAAAGATCCTCTCGCAACTCAGGTCAGTTTACTTGTTTTTAATTACATTGTGTGAATACCGTGTTTTGGGGAACTGACAACGTTTACTGCACCACCATGGCCATCGTCCACTACTATTTCTCGATTTCCAGCCAAGTTTGGTGGGTCGTTCTGTGCTTCACTTGGTTCCTGGCCGCTTTCCTGAAATGGGCACCTGAATCCATCGAAGCCCTTTCGACGTACTTCCACGTGGCTGGATGGGGTTTCCCCACTCTTTTCACGCTCGGAGTCCTTGTGACAAATCAGGTCGACGGCGACGTCTTCACTGGAATCTGCTCGGTTGGAAATTTGAGGCCGGACGCTCTCTTCCACTTTGTGTTTCTCCCTCACGTGATTTCTCTCGGTAAACTAAGAATCTTGTACAACACGCGTTAATGAACATTATTTTCAGGAATTGGAATTGTACTTTTCGCGGTTGGTTTTGTGTCGATGTTCCGAATCCGTAAGTACATCTACAATGTGAAGCACAACGGCATCGAACAGAATGTGCGGAAACTGGAGAAGCTGATGATGCGCCTTTCGCTGTTTGCCGTTTGCTACATGATCCCGGCTATCGTTTATGCCATCTGTCTCTTCCTGCAGACGCAGTACGCCGACGCGTGGCTTACAAACTGGTACAGTATCCGATGCAACCGTCCGGATCGACTTTCGTTCGGTTTTACGCAAAACCGAGACCAATGTCCTATTGATATGGACAGCATGAAGCCCGAGAAGGCGTTGTTTTTCTTCCGGTACCTCTCGCAGCTGGTCATCGGAATCATGTGCGCGTTCTGGATATGCAGTCCGAAGACCTACGGAAGCTACGCCCAGGCGTATGCCAGGATAGTTCACGGCCGATCTCCGGTCAGGACAAACGTTCATTAACCCCCTCCTTGTACATTTCCGTCTTATTTTCCACAGATCCTCCACTTTGTTTCTTTACCCCGATCGCTCTTCTCCAATCCTCATTTCTCCCATTTCCGGGTCCTAATTTGGGCGCTGCCAGCCTAGCCGCGCCATCTATGCCATCACCATCCTACTTCACGCATTCAAGTTTTGTTGTTCCCAATCTCAATTCTTTAGCATCGAATACGAGTCGCTTGGCCGACTACAGGGTTTTCCTTTTCTTCCTTGTCACCATTCAGTTATACATATGAGTGTAATCGTCATGACCATCTCTGCGCTTTTACCGCCGATTTCTTTCTGTACATACCTTTATTGTCACAACGAGATCAATCGTTTACATCGATAAACAACAGCGTTTCTAGATTCATTGTTAGCCGCGACTAGTTCAAATCAACAATCGAAGGTGTGTGGCATTATTGCTGTGCGTAGGCTGGAATCAGTAGTAAAAGTCGTGGAAGTCCTTGAGAATGCTCTTCGAGAGGCAACAGGCGAAGCAGATTCCGATGACTTGGATAGCTCCGACGAGGGCACTGGCGCATCCGACCAGGGCCGCGTTGACCACTAGCCAGTGTTCCACTTTTACCATGCAGCCGTCGGTGTGCAGCAAAGGCATCGGCATCTTGGCGCAGCCCTGATGCACGTGGATGCAGCAAGAGTCGGGGATGGCGCCCTTCCAGTCGCTCGAGTTGTTCACTCCGCAACACAGTAACTCCCGCTGCGTTTCGTCCCACGCCATTGCGACACCCGCCGATCTGTTGTAGCGTTCAAGACCCTAAACACACGGCTATAGATCATCGACGTTAGTCGCTATTAATTCTGCGTAATTAATTAGCTCCATTCTCTCTTTGCTCTTGTGGCCAAATGTGCTAGGCCGGGGAAGGGTTCGGAGAGGGCCGAATCGAGGCTTCGACTAAAATCGATCGAAAGTTTAACTCTAAAAAGCGAAACGCGACTTTTGAATGATTGATGGTCCGTTTTGTTTCGAGAAAGGCGCGGCGATTGCGATGCTACATGATGGATGGACTATAACGGGGCCGCAAACACTTCTACCAATTGGCCCACTGCGCTCCCTCCACACTCGCTGCTGCCTCAAAATCTTTCTCTTTCATCTTCCTCGCCCGCTTCTCGAGTAAATTTAAGAGGAGTGAAGAACTGAGCCAGCTTGAGGAGGGTCGGCGGGATAGGGATTGAGGGGTGCTGGATGTGGGGAAACTAAAAGCGCCCTTGAGGCTTGTTCGCATTTCCAACAGATGCGCCCATTACCTCTTCAGCTTCAGTAAACAAAACGACTAAGATCTTCAAGATTCCTTCGTTGTTGGCAATCCTTCAACCCCTTGTCCAAAAACTTCTTTTGAGCGCTTTTGCTGAATCCAATCTCATGTTTCGTTCAAGATGGCGGTATTTTACATCCAAATTTCTTTAATTGACTCTTCGCGATCGGCAGCGTGATTGAATGATTCAACTTACTTGTGTCAATTGTTGATTGAGCGAAGCCTGAAGAGGTTCATGAAGAGCGTAAGCAGCAATTGCGGCTGCCGTTTCGAGCAGGAGCAGCAGAGCCAGGAGCACTAGAAACAGATTAACGCTGGATGCATTTCATGTTCAATCCCTTTTACCTGCAAAGCTCACTGTCAGGCAATAGTTTTCACGGATAGCACCACAGCATCCCATAAATCCGACGCAGGTACACAAGGCTCCAGCCGCGAGGAGCAGAAACGGAGTTGCCAAACGCTCATCTGAAACGGATTAACTTGTTCGGTTTTTGATTCCACAATGCGTGATCGGATTTATACCGTCGTTTTACAAAGAAGTAGAGCTGAAACGAACCTCCTAAAATGTCGAGGATTCCGGTGTACTTCAGTTGCAGAACCGCTCCCGTAATCACGAGTCCTAGGCCGGTTACCTAAAAGAGTTGTACTGTACTGCCACATAAACGAATTCATGGTTAGCGTTTCTTTCGCAGGAGTCTATCCCCTCATCGGAAATCAACGAAGCCCCCTGGGACCATTTCTCATTCCACAAATCTGACGTGTGTACTTTCGGAAAGCGAAACGTCGATTTCGGATATACGAATATGTAGATCGGAAAGAATACACTCGAAAACTACGAAAAGATCCATAAGAGCTTCACTAGATTCGAACTTACCCAAAGGACGAAATTGGCGAGGAAAAGAAGATACTTGACGAGGGTGATTCCACCTTCCGCCATCTTCGGTGTCCTTGTTCTACGGTATCCGTGAATTGGTCGACGGGCAAAACGGTTCCATTACACAATCGAAAGACGGGAAACACGCGGGTGAGTTCGGCAGAGCTCGGCCCTCACGCAAAATAACTCTAAAACGACAATAAAACAATGAGATGAGATGAGATGAGATCAATAAGAGGGGATCTTCTGAGGGATAAAACTCGTTTTGGGCAAGCACGGAGGCGAAGCGCATGAGGGCCGCGCGCCGAAAGCGAAGGACCGCACCCACAACAACAGCGTCGTCGCTCTGGAAAAGACATCCATCCCCAAAGGACCATCATGGACGAATCTGGACCACGCCGGCAATGCTACGCGCATATAATTAGCATTTCTGAGTGGAGCCCTTTTGGACAAACAAATTTCGCTGTGCGAAAAAGGCAATTCGGCCGTTGTTTGTTGTCGCCGTCTTCAGATTTCGAGCCTCTTTATTCGCACTTAAATGTTATCTCTCTGACCCCAGATGGTGAGGCTAGGAAACCCAGGCTTTCAAGGAAACAAGCCCTTTTCAACACTGAAGTTTAGTTTTGGCAGAAGTTCATACATTTTGAAAAAATATCAGTTTGAAGAGCCAACTCAGAACATAAATCTGGTTCACGCTACCTTCAACGGGCTACATTTTAAACAATTTTGAAACATGGGATTCAATCAGTGAAACTTTCGTCTTCCAATTCCACAAAGAGGGTTTAGCTTTTCCTAATGAGAAGCTTCGCATATAGATATTTTAGAACAGGGTGATCGAGTTACTACTTCTTCCGATAAATCTTCAACTCATAATCACTTTGCTCTTGGAATGCGCCAGGCCCGAGAAAGCGGATGTCTGAAAAAACCCAGCGTTTCAGAAAGGTTCGTTGGCGGACTGTCAGACCCCATTTGTGTCTCAGAGATATCACTCGCGGGGCAAAGAAGATTGCAAATTGAAACATCTCGTCTGTCCTCAAAATTTATAAAATCCTTTTAGGTCGCACCAGCAACCACGCGTAAGCAAGAAAAAGGTCCCGACAAGAAACGCCTGACATTTCACATCACTCCGTCTTTACATTCTAGTGTGCATTCGCTCGCCAAACCCGTGAATTCCGGCCGGCGGATTTAGTTTTCGCGTGCTCTCTCCGAGGCCAGCTGCTTCCGGCCGACTCCAAACCTCGTGCAGCGTGCGGCAGTTTGATTTCTTCCGTTTCAGAGGCGATGGCGGGTAACAAAGTCCCTGAGAATTTGCAAGTATTGTCGCCCTCGTTGAAGGTCCCTCTCTCCGACACCTTCCAGCTCCCGCTCTCCCAGCAAGGTGAATTCTGCTCTCTTGTCATGCTGTTTTGAACGTTCTGTTTAGGAAAAATCTGCGGATTCTTCGAAGCCCAATTTTACCGTTGTATGGAGGCATATGGCGCCAAGCTCGGCCGCAAATACTGCGACCTGGAGCACCGTGACTTCCAGGAGTGCCTCACCCAGGACAAGCAGGAGAAGCGCTTCAATGCGATTAGAATGGAGCGAAGGAAACAGTGGCTGAAGGGCGAACGCCAAACTGTGTTTGAGAAGGATGTGGTCCAGCCTGGCCAGTTCAAGCCCGACTACTTTTCGAACAACCGAATTCATTAGATTTGTGAATACAATAGTGTGCTTATTGTATTTAGGTCATAATGGTCGATTTAATAAATGGTCCATTTTGGTGGGATAATGGTCATTTTGTGCCTTAGTGCGTTTTCGCGCGAAACGTAAACTATCGGAACGTGACAATTGAACTATATTTGGAAATTATGCTTGAATGCTTTTTCTTTTGGCGATTATTACGTCACGTAAGATTTTATCGGTGATCTGAGATATTGGTATCTGTGATCTTTGTGTGTAGGTATGCCAAGGAATGACATCCTATCGCGACGTCATCGGTTTCTGAATTGATTCGCGCTAATCTGGAGATAAATGATGGAAGTTTGTATTACAAGTTTTTTATTCATTTTCAGTGCTCGTCAAAGGATGCACGTGGACCAGCGAGTTCGCGATGTCATCCAGTCCCGCGAGAAGAAAGGGGAGATGTACGATATCGACTGGTGCCGGCGCCGGAAGCCTCTGAACACGCACGTCCCTGCTTTACTTTTGAACCGTGAACTTGGAATGAGGCCATCTGGTAAGCGTTTCGTCGCTTTACTCGTTTTGTTGATTGCGAATTTAGGAACCCACTTCATGAGAGGATCGAGAGAATTCCACCACTGCATTGCGCCAAAGCACACATTGAACGCAGTTGACAAGAAGAGGGCCATGACGATCCGCAGATTCACCCCGGACGGCAAGCGCATGATTTGCTTCAGCATTTCTACTCTCTTCGTTTACGACTATTTGGGAGTTCAGAACGCTCAAGATGCGACCACGAGCGACGCTTTTGAAGTTTGTAGCGTCTGTTCTTACCCTGTTTTAAATCGATTGTTTAGAAAGTATTCCAGCACAAGTTTACGCTCCCTGTTTTGACCCGAGAAGAGGTGATGAGCTCTACGGCGATGATATGCAAGGAGTATTGTTTAATTACCCCCGATTCGAAGCACCTTATTTTGCTTAAATCGAAGATTTCCGACGAAATTGGCCAGTCAGTTCACGAAATTTTCCAGAACAACGAAACGCTTCTGAACTCTACTGCCACCCTAGATTCGGCTACGAATCTACTATCGATAGATTTGGAGGTATTTTACTAACCAGTACTATCCTAGTTTACTAATCTTTTACTAACTTTAACTAGTTTTGTGTTCGACTTAAAGCCCACGAGTGATTTAGAAAGGAGTTGTGTGCAGCCAAGTCCGGGTGGATTTTGATCGGCTGATTAATTTTCACGTGGTCCATTTGGTGGAGCGTACGTTGACCGTTCTCTCCGTCCAGCAGCAGACGATACACATTTATAAAGTTGAGGAAGCGACGGGTAATCTGACTCCTTTGATGAACATTGGATATAACCTCTATGACGATGACGCGCTTCATTTGGACCACTATGACAGGATAAACGCATCGAAGATGTCCGAGAAGTTTTTCACTGGTACAACTTTTTTCATATTTAATTTCTTCCGAATGTACACCTTTGTTCTAGGGTTCAAACAACGCGTTCTCTCGTTTCTTTACCGCGAAATGAAGTCAAAGGGAAAAGCAGCAGCATTTCTCCACCAGCGAGAGTTTTTCGACTCTTTGAGAATGGCAAAGATCCAAATGCTTGGCTCGTATTTAATTCTTATCCGCTTGATGCCAGCACGTAAGCTGAATCTAGATGTTCTAATCCGTTCAATGCGCTTTCTTCAGATTACATAACCGCGAGAACAACCGACTACACAACCCAGAATTACAACTACATGTTCGTGATCTTCGATTGGCGAATTGGAGAAGTTCACAAAGTTTATTCGAAAGGATCGAAGGAGTTGTTCGACTTGTACGAAAGGAACAACGAGCTATTCAAGAATGGTACTGTGATTGACAACCACTTTCCTACCTCGATAGAATACTGTTCCGTCACCCGGGCCACTCACGAAAAGACGAAGGCTTCATTTCTAGCCGCACGAGGAGGTATGTAAAGGCATCTGTGAAATGTGGTTGCTGACTTGTAGCGTCAGAGGAGGAAATGCGAAGACGTATGCTGTTCATGCTACCGTACCCAGCGCCCCAGTATCCCGCGGTGACTCCATATCTGGACCCTCTGATGTTCAGTTTTGACGAGAAGTCACCCGGCATATTCGAACGCGCAAAACTGGAAACAAATAACACTAACACGCCGACGCAGATGAGGTATGTACATAAGCCTAAATAATGAACTGGCATATGAGTTACTCATTGCTCAGAACTTCTCTGATATGTGATATCGTTTAGGTTTCATAGTACACGAACGAACAAATGCGCTTTTGTCTTAAACGTAGAGGCGTTCAAACAGAGCACAGGGCCCATAGTCGTCCTTTTCCATCCCACGGATCCTTTCATCATAATTTTCGAGAAGAACCAAACGGACAGCAGCGTGACATTTCAGATTCCGAACCATTCCAGCACTCTCCAACTGTGAAATTCCCTCCTTGATACATATCAAGAGACACTCGATCAAATCCGGTGTATAATAATTTATTTATCTGTAAATATTATTGAATAGTAGCTCTGCTAACTTTTTTGCAACAGATTTGATTCATTCGAACAGTTCAAGCATACATAGCCACTACAGTACACCAAACTTCGTCTTTTCCATGGCTACAATACGCGTCACCACTTGAAATGAAGCGTCTCGAATTCTCCGCAGCTCTCGACTGACAGAAAACGAAGAACTTCTCGCCTTTGAAGCGTTGTAGCATCGCTTCTTGAATCCCGTATTCGCCATCCGAGATTCCCGAAGAATTATTCAGAGCCTAAAAACAATGAGTTACAGCTCAGCCAGATATGTGTAATTCACCTGTTCTATAATCCTTTTCTATTCTGCTTGGGTACATGGCGATTCCACCGAGGTCCGTAGATGAGGTTGTAGGAGGCTTAAATCTCGCTTGGTTCGACAAGGGCTCCTGCAACCGCCACAGCCTCCACCGCAGCCTCCTCCTCCACCGCCGCCGCAGCTATTCCCGAAAAACAGCGCCGAGGACATCGCGACAAGGGTACAAAAAACGAGGAAACGAAGCATGTTCGGAAAGTTAGGTAGAATCAACTGTCCGACTTGCAACACCGTTTTTTATATGCTCTTTTCACATAATTGCCGAGTTGGTTTTGGGTCAGCGGGGATAAAGGCAATTATCCAACGAAAACGGAAATGAGGTGAGAACGATATTTCAAGTGGGAAAGAATTACGATCGAAGAGGTTGCTCTTCGAATTCATAGGCACACTACATGACATTTTTTTCTCTTCATGTAAACTTCGATAGAAATCAATTCAGTAAACGAAATAAATATTTAACGGGATTACCGGAACGCGACTCTTGTCTCATCTATCAATATTTGCACTCTCGATCACTGAAGCAAACGGGCGACTGTTTTGAACTTTCTCTCGAGCACCTCCACTCGCGATTCGAGTTTCATGTAATCTCTCTTGATGTCGCGGTTGTCTTTACGAAGTTGAGCATTCTGCGATTTCAGCTGCTCTATCTCCCAGTGCAAATCATCCTTTGCTTGAGTTGCTACCTGAATTCTTTACTTAGAAAAATAATAATTCATGTTTCTAAGCTCACTCTTTCCAGTTTTGATACTGTGTTTTCAATCATGAAGCTGTCAATGCGCTGGAGACGCTGCTGCGCCTTGAGGTTCATCACTTCGCCCATCCGCTCTTCGATTATCCCTTCCACGCACACTTTGTAGTGCACCTGTGCTCTGCGAGAGAGCTCCGCCACTGGCTCCCACTGAATCGGAATCTGAAACGCAGATGTAAAAGAGAAAAGTAAATAAAGCTGCTTACAAGATCCTCCTTTAGTCGAATCGTCTCCTTCACCTTCTCAAGCACTTCAAACGCTTGATCTAGAATTTTTCCATACGGAAAACAGCAAACGCCTGAGTAAACAAAGTTGAAATAAGTCGCTGGAATACTCGAAACTCACCTTCGTCCATGGCAACCCGCATAATGTCGACAGGATTGATTACGTGCAGCTGGAGCTTTGTGAGTACCTGGATTGGCTTGCTGAGATGCGCTTCTCTGTGCACCTTAAGCCGAAAATGTATTTTTATGTCATTTGGTTCGCTTACTCTGCGCTGGCACTCGGTGAGCAGGCGATCAGCCTGAGCAGTAAGATCGTAATACCCAGCGTTGAGCATCTGGCCACACATTTCGTCCCAAATCGGGGTTACTTGGCGAATACGGGCGAGTTCGTCAAAGCTCATGAACTTCAGAACTTTCTGGAGCACGATAATCGGCATTTGGTTTGGCGAGCGCGGTAGAAAAAAGTTATCGAGGGCTGAGGGCATTGTGTGAAGCTTGAGAACCTCGGAGAACCCACTTGAATGGGAGTCTTCGTTGATGCTGAGGTCGGACTCCTGAAAAGGTTTCATTTTCATGCGTCGTACGATTTAGACTTACCACGTCATTCAAAAGTTGAGAACGGACGCCGTTTCCGATTTCGCTCGACCGACTCGCTGTCTTTCCGCCATCTCCGCTTTCATTGCTGGATTCGCGCTGACTTCGAATGGAAACGAGCCGAGCTGCGATGCTGGAAGAGGTGATCTGAGTGGATTCGTCGTCCATCGGTGGAATCTCCGTTTGTGAGTGGCCTGAAACGTGAACATCATTAAAGTAGTAACAACAATAAATATGACTCAATCACAGTATGGCGAGGTGACTCGACCAGTACTATCACAACGGGAACATCTCCAGAGGCTCCGAAGTTGCAAGAGGACGGCAGCCGGTCGCAGTCGCTTGGGCATGTCCCGTAGGCGAGAGGAAAACAGTCGGGTTCTTCCAATCGCAAGTTTTTAAACTCACTTTTTGTCGCGTCAACGATTGTGCTACTTGAAGAATTGTCCTCTCGCGAAAATGTTTGATTGAAGTGAGTTCCATTTGTTCCGTTGCTCGGTTGAAGCGATTTTCGCCCATTTTCCTTCTGTCCGTTGGTGGGTTCGCCGTTTTGTTCATGAACTGCGATAGGTGCTTCTTCAGGAGACTCTTCCTTCTCTACGACTCCGTTTTGATCGTCGGCGGTTTCCGCTGCGGCTTCGCCGTTTCCGTTTGCAACGGTCGGTTCCTTGATATCTGACGGGACTTCTTTATTTTCGAGTTTGATAACGTCTTTCGCTTCTGGAGACGTTCCTCCGTTTGCTTCTTCCGCTTCTGGGGGTGTTCCTCCTTTTTCTTCGCCATTCTGGTTTGGCTTTCCCGTCACTGGGCTATGAGGCAAAGGCTCATTGTTGGGAACTCCGTCAGGTGCCGGGCTCGATCCAAGTTTAACAACATAAGAAACGTTCGTAATTTCTTCTCTAACTTCCTGCACCAAATCGGGCGTGTTTTCTTTTGGCGTACTCCTATCTACGATGTTTTTTTTGATAATCTTGGCCCCATTAGCCGTTTTCACGGTCCTTGTGGAAATCAACGACTTTTTCCCAGTTTTCGCATCGGTTTTCTCTTCCGACGAGGATGTGGTTGGCGAGACGGTTTTCGGAGCCACTTTTTTGACAATTTTGGTGGGCTTTTTAATCGACGATTCTTCCGCTATTTTGCCGTTCCCAGCAAACATCGACGCCATTTTCTTTACTGAGGACATCGCTGAAGTCGGTTGTTCCGCAGGTTCCGGTTTCATCGGCGCAATCAAAATTGTGGAATCGATGACGGCCGAATCGCAAGCAGTGGTCTCGGAGCAAAGAAGATGGAATAAAGCGGATGCTGAATTTTGACGAGCTTCAACGCAAAATATCTGCCAGGAGAAGCCCGAGGACGCGTTGAGCACGTTTCTGATGGGTAACTTCCAGTCGTCACCGTTCTCCAAGTGGATTCGAATGACTTCTCGCGGAGCCGACGCTTCCTTTGTGATCACGGTGCCTTCCTAAATAAGCGCTATGGAGAATGAAAAGGTAACTACGCGTAAAATATTCCATTGCCGAAAAGCAAATAATTTACCTTTAACTGACAAACGATTTCTTTTCCAAAATCTGCCGAGCTCGTGGAAGGCGAGACAAAAGAGATATCCGATCCTAGAAACGCGGCGGTCGCAGAAGAAGTATTAAACGGTGGCTCGTGAAGATTGGGACAGGCGACGAATTCACATTCGACGGCACGAAATCTTTCACACAACGACTGCAAAAGATCTGGAAAAGAAAGTTTTGTTGCAGCCAACTGCGAAATTCGTAATTTGTGTTAAGATCACAAAAGCGATGGAGGTGAAGCAGAATTTGTTTTGAACACGGGAGAAGGCAATCTGGTAGGAATCAAAATAGCGAAGCAATAAAAATCAGAAAAACGTTAATAATTTAGTCATCAAAACATAGCGTAGCCACATCTGCAAAGCAAAATAATGAGCCCTATCGACACCCCCTCAAATTGGTTTTGTGTAATGTATGTGCAATCGCTGTGCTTCTATTTGTTGTTGTTATGTTTGTAGGAGGAAACTGGGAGGAAGTAGTGGTTGTGACCCACGCGTGAGTCATGAAAACAGGTGAGGTGTCCAGTATCTCACTGATTCGCAAGCAATTGTTGTTGGTTTCCTCAAGCAAAGGCAAATTGGGAAAACCATGTCAGTGGTTGAAACAACAGGACGATAAGCAAAAAACCGCCGCTTTACGTAAGGTGTACTTTCGAAGGTCGAGCGGGTGAGAACGCTGAAAAAACCGCAGCTGGTGGTAGTGTTGCCACTCAGAACAACGCAGCTGAAAACCGCGATGAAAAAACAACTGGCAGCAAGGGTGACTACAGAAGCTACGACAGCAATCAAAAGAGGCCAAACTGTGAGGAGCACGTTCTACAAAGGATCGATAATTACCGGGCAAAAGCTGTGGAAGATTCGGCTGTTGGTCGGCCGGCGCGACGTCGAGTGGATTTAGCATAGCTTTACACTGAACGACGGGGTCGCACACAAAGACATACTGCTTCGGCCCTGGAGAAGCTCGAGACACTCGAAGACGACGTTTGAGAGACCGCCCGTAGCTCGGGCGGGTGTACAGTGCGCCGCCGCAGGCCAGCGTTCTGGATTACACCCATCAGCAGTGGCTCCTCGATACAAGCGGAAGAAAAGCTACGCGCTGGTCGCACAAAAAGACCTGACGACAACGCAGCGATTTGACCTAATGGCGACTGTAAAGTTGTGTTTCACAGGCAATCTGTTTTTGAACGTTTGTGATTTGCGTTTTAAAGTTAGCCTGACAATCTTACGTACAAGGTCTGAAGATGTAGTATACCCTATGCAAAATGCGTTGTTATCTGGAAAGGCTGAAGTCTCATCTAAAATTCAAAATTGCACAATTAATATTTATGACTTGACCCGCTCTGGCGCAAATCGTATATTTTCCCGTCCTTCATAACTCACCCGTTGAGGGTGTTCCGTCGTTAGTTTCCTCAATGCAAAGTTAAATCTTAGGCTAATCGGCATTTTGTCAGCGGCAGGGAAAACGGTGCCTCTGCTATCTGCGTGCCGTTTTTTGTCCTTAAACTGCACTTTGCGCACAAAAGTTTGCGGGTCGGTAGGGGCGCACCTGCACAAACCCGTACCCCAAAATGGCTAGTTTGAGCGGAGTTTTTAGAAACGAATTTTAAGCGAAGGCGATAAAATCGGTCTGAGGAAGAGCGTTTGTGTTTGCCTGATGAGAGAGGGTTTTTGCAATATGAAACTGGATTCTGAAGAGCACGGCGAAGAAGCGAAAAAGGCGATAAGCGAGAGAAAAAGGTTACGAACGTAAAATCCAGTGCTACTGCTCAGTACTCTATTAGAACACTTGATTGTAAGTATCTTGCGACTTCAGAAGATTCATTAAGTAAAATGAGGGCTGATCACTCAACGAAAATTTATTTATCCTATATCATAGTGTCCTCAAGAGATATTATTTCTATTTCACTATTACAATATGTATATACAGTTGCAATCGTCCACAAATGTAGTAGTCACAGTAAACCAATCCACAGCCTAGAAGTTAATCGAATGCCATTCAAATCCATCGCTGACTCTCGGATGGAAACAAACGTTCTTTGAGTTTATAGCGCTATTGGGATAAAAACCACATTAAACTCTGCTGATTACTAAAAAAGCCCTAATGGAAGCGACAACACAAGCTTTTCAACCACAAAAACCATTAATGACTAATCGCGATTCAATTGTATCACATCGCCGTGTGCAACGTGTTGTCACTTGCGCAAAGCGACTCTTCGCGTGTGGTCGATCGACGACGGTGGCGCGTCACAGCCGCCAGGACCGAACCTTCTTTCTCATATGCCCGGTCATCTGAATCTCTCCGGCCTTTCATGATCGGGGAGTCGTCTTCCGGACTCCACCAGTTGAATCGGCACCTCTTCGGACTCGTTCTTCTGGTGTTCGTTAACATCCTGTGGGTTAGCTCGGCGGAGCTTGCGAGGGTTTGTGTGCTAATTTCCGTTCTCGCGGTTTTAATTCTCCTGATTTTAGGTAATATTTATCGACGACAGCTTTAGAAGGCCTTTCTTTGTCACCTACGTGAAGACATGCCTCCTGGTCGTGTACATTTTCAAGTATTGGCTGTGTGGACCATTGCAAACTGTCGTCAGTGACGCTCAAACGGAAGTATGGTTGTCAACTTTGTTTCTATTTCAATGCTTTGATTTCAGTCGAAATATTCACTTCTCTTAGAATCGGACGACGAATATGAGCCGGAATCACTCGTAAGCTCTGAGTTGGGGAGATCCATTTTCATTTTATTGTTGCAGACAAACGCTGAATTCGAGCCGATCGCGGCGACTTTCAGTGATTCAGAAGCCGCACACGATCGCGAACCGACTCCGGCGTCCTCTCCTTCTAAAGAGCGAAGAAAACGAAGAGTCCGTTTTTCGTTGATCCGAGAAGTCCGGAAGCTTCCATCGGCGATTGCGGAGGAAGCCCGGAAAGCTCGGCTGCCGTATCGACCAATGCTCCTTGCGACTTTCGCCCATGGCCAAAAGCACTATCGCTTTGGCACCTCTGGTATGTTCTGTTAACCTTTTCCACTCTAATTAAGCCCAATTCCAGTGGCTTCTCTGTTCCACGACATACCAAACGGCTTTAATGTTCAGTACAGTTTCGGCGGTCAACCTTCTCTCCGCCTCGGCGTCCCTCTTCGTGCTCGTCCTGGCTGCTTTCTTCGGACGACGACCCTCGGATAGATTCACTTGCCGGAAGCTGCTCTTAGTGATACTGAACCTCTCGGGTGTTTCTATCATTTCCGGATTCTCAGTTTCTGGCACCGGTCCAACTTTGGCAATGATTTCGGCTTTTTCCTACGCCGTTTACTTAACAAGTTTCCAGCACGTTTGCGATAAATTCGGATCGATCGACATGAACATTCTCTTCGGTAAGTGTATTGCTTTTGATTCCCGGTTTGCTGGTCCGTGTGTTAAAAATGAACCTCCCGATCTGGTTCCTCAGCGCGTTCAACCCCCTTCGCGTTCGTTGATTATCAAAGACGTTTCCTTCCTTAGCTCGGGGTTCACCCAAACGCACACTTGCTACTCTTTTAAACCGAAAACGCCGAAGGGACTTGGGAATGCTGACGGCTTGGTTTGCGTTTCGTTTCCCCAACCGCGCGGCTTTCCATTCGTCGACTCTGGGTTGCTTTTTTAATCAAACGCGTAGCATAGGTAAGGCGTCGCAAACTATTTCAAGGTCGTAGCATCGAAGGGCGAACGCTGCTTCCTTCATCAATGCGCTCCATTTGAACGATAATTGAGAATTATGAACGAATCGGGAAGACAAACACTTTGTTTGAAGAATCAAAAGGCGGAAATTAAGCGGCCTTTTCTTTGCCAAGAGAGTGATTTTTGTCATAATTAAAACGTTAGAGCGATTATAAAAAAAGACAGATCACACCCATTTAAATTAGGTTTGGCTGTTAGCGAAAATAAAAAACGAAATGTGAGATTTGGAGAATTTTTAATCAATTACTTTGATCCTGTAGGAAGTGGAAAACTTTCAATATCCGTTAGTTTTTTAGCTTCATGTGCATGAAGTTGTAAATTACTGATCATTGCCAAAATAGTTGTTTACGCTCCAAAGTAATCTTTCGATAACGACGGAGTGAAAGCGCCAGAATCGAAATAAAGCAAGGTGACGTCATGACCTTGACCTGGTTCGCGGGCGTTTTCTCTCTTTGTATACTCTCAATTTCTAATAGGCCCCGCGAGCAGGAATATTCCCTTCCCCACAACAAACAGAGGAAAAATAATTGAGGTCCAACTCGACCCACATGTAAATTGACGTCTCGTAACCTTGTACGGCCATGACGGCCAATCTGATCAGTGCGGAATGAGTCATGTTGTTGCTTGACTGCCGTGAACTCTAGTGTTTAATTTCAGGCGTAATCGGCTTAACTTGCCTTGTGGCAGGGACTCCACTTTTGTACTTCCTCCACATTAGCGGAATTGAGAAGATCACGCCTTGGCCAACAGAGGACGAGTGGGTGGTGTTACTGGCCTCAGGAATCTTTGGCACTGTGATCAGGTATCAATGCCAATCATCACTTCACGTTTGTCATTTTTTAGTGATTATCTGTGCCTGTATGCATCGGCACTCACCGGTTCCCTGACAGCTTCACTTTCGTTCACCCTCTCAATCCCGTTTTCCATGATAGCAGATGTCCTCTTCCGACATCGACCTCCAACGAGTCTTCAGATAATCGCCGCCATCCCGATTGTGCTTTCGTTTGTGGGGGCCGCGCTGCTGGGTCGTTCAATGGCATCGTCGACCAATGTGGTTACCGGAATAGGAAAGCTGAATGCAGGGGACATCGAAATGAAGTCGGATTTCGAGCGCGAGAATCTTATTCACGCCGTTTATGACAAGGACGACGAAGACGACGACGAGGAGTCCAGAAACCTGGTGTAGATTAATCGTATTTATTATTCTGTTTAACGGGTCAGCCTTTCAAACACAAATTATATCATCTCCGGGATGTTTGTAATGCCCTTTCTCCATTTACAATCGGTTTACCTTTCTATCTCTGCCTAGTCGCTAGATTCCCCTCCGAACTTCACATTTCTCCAACACGCGCTTTCTCTCCACATATTCCACCTTCTTCTTTCTACATTTCAAATCTCTTTTTGCCCTTGTACATTGTCTTCTCTGAAAAAGCCTTATAAAAAAGATAATTGTCTTGCCACACGACGACCTTTTACTTTCAATTACGTTACGGTGCAGCTAAGGATATAAGATTCAAAGCTTCAAGGGTCGGCCTTGAGGGATCACCTAGGGATTTGCCGAGAGCCCGTCAGGGTCGCCAACAGCTCTTGTGCGATTCCGGCATCGACCTCGACCTGCTTCTCCAGGAAAGTGAAACCCTCACAAACCTGTTTTTTGGGCGCCAAAGTGGGAGGCGTGGTGCTCGGCGATCCGCCTGTCGACCTTGCTGCTCCCGGTGGCGTCAACGGCGACGGCGCTGCCGAATAGAGGCGAGGGGAAGAAGAATGAACATCCGCGACAACCACTTTTGTTTTGGTCATCTATTGTACCCAAAAAACATTCGGGAGAACATCGTGTTCGACACGGCTTGTTTTAACTTCCAGTGTTTTAAGCTCTTTCTTGCAGACCTCATCTAATCCAACCACCGAGCGAACAAACGACCGACGGACCATCTTCTTACCGCCTCTTCGGTAATTGGGTCATTCGTGCGTGAGCATCTGCGTCGTCGCCATCATCTCGCCGCCGCGCCGTGTCTTCCCTCAGGGTCCTGCAGTCACAGTGCGTTTCACTTTCCCTCTCCCCCCGATGGATCCCCTCGGGCCTCCGTTCACCTCAGCGATGATGCCCTCGTCGGCCCTCCCAGTGGAGTCAGCCACTCACCTGATGGCTTCAGCTTCCTTTGCCCATGGCGACCCCTTCCGTGTTGCCAGGCCTGTTCCTGCCAATCCTAATCCCAAGCTGGTTGTTGACACCTCCCTCCAGCGGTCGGCTTTTCGGCCCATCGCCTCGACCAACGCGGTAACTCCTTCGGCCACAAACTGTGATAGCTTCATTACTCTGGCCCTTAACTACTTCGTGAATTCCGAGCAAAACGAAGTCAGTTCGAATCCTGACAGCGGATCCACTACCGATTCTGGTAAGTCCTTCTTCTCTCAGTTTCAAACTTTCCATTAAAATCTGGGATAACGCGGTTTCGAGCAAACGGGTTATGCGGCGCTCCGAATGAATGTAGGTTAACATATCCTTTTCTTCATTCTCTTCTCTTTCTTTCATCGTTCGCTTTTACAGCAACGCACATGGATCAATCCGTTCTCGATCGGATCGAGATCTTTTCTTGCAGGCCTACCTAGATACCCAGTTTAGTGTCCGGTTCAATTTGATGAGATGTATCACGTGAGAGCGACGGAAAACGGAGAGCGAAAGCGTCGCCGACGCGCTGATTTCTTTTGAGTCGTGAACGACACGCGACAGGTGACCTTGCGACCTGTTCTCTCGCCAATTTGGGTCATAATTGTTTCGTCAGTTGGTTCGTTCGTGGGTGGCGAAAACGAGTCGAGCGGTTCTGCTGCTCCGAGCGACGCCGCGGATGACGGTGAGTTCGCGGGGATTAGCGAGGACGAAGAGCGCAGCGAAAGTCGCGTTGCATAATGCCGCGCGTTATGGTATGCAGATTCCAAAAGTGCGCCGGGCGATTTGAAACTGGAAGAGCAATCTGTTTTCGGGCATCCGAAGAGCCCATCCAGCCAAGGACGGCTGTGGGGAAAGTGCAGCCGTACGGGACCGGTTTTCAGCGGCGGATTTTTTGCAACAGTCTTCAAAAAGACCGCTTCTTGCCCTAGAAACCTCGGGTGTTCAGCCACTTGAAGGAGACCATTTCCTCGGATGCCCTGCGGGATCATGCTGACCTTGGTCCACTTAACAATCGGCCGCTCCACTTAGTCTCTCAGGAACCGAGCAAAAGTGAGAAGAGAAACGAAATCGCCCGGACCTTCAAAGGAGTTTTAGATGGGTGCGGGAAAGCTGCCTAGACGCGAAGGTTTAAGGAGAAGGCGACAGTCGCTAACCACCGAGCGACTGAATCAGCCTTCAAGGTCGCTCGCTCAGTCACGCAAACAATGAAACGCTGACTCGATCGGTTTAGGCGCCAAGAAAAAGTCATGCAGGAAGTCGAAAGAGCGTGTCACTTTCCGCGTTCCCACGAACGTTGACAAAGGCAATTCTTTTGAAGAGTGGTTTGAAAATCAGTTGAACTTGATTGCAGAATAATTCGACACCAACATTAGTTAGCTGATTTAAGTGTTCAGTGAATTTGACTCAACAAATGTTTGGAAAGGCTACCGTTGAACACTTTGCTTGGTGACCGTACAGTGAGGCAAACACGGGTTACTGTGGTCGAATATTTGATCTTTGAGTTCTGAGTTCCAAGTGATTTTGTCCTTTCGATTCGCTTCGGAGGAAACGGCGCATCGAAGGCCACCAACCTCAGTTTCCTTTTCCTCCGTGATGACCTTTTTTGCGGCCACGGCGCGCCTAACTCGAACGAATGCTCGGGGATTAGGTTCTTCGGCGGCTCTCACCTCTCAAGAGGTCACAGCAGTCGCACCACATAAAAACGCATTTGCAAAGACTAATGACTACTGGGTGACCCATTGACCAAAATGTCAAGGAGGGTAGGAGGTCAGGAAAAATGCAAATTATGGGTGATATCCGGAAATGTCAAACTCAAAAGTCTAAATCCATTTGTCTTTAGCAACGTCAACAACTCTCCTCGACTCTCCCAAAACTGCTCTTCTCTGCCAGATCTGCTCGGACCGAGCCAGCGGCTTTCACTATGGAGTGTTCGCCTGTGAGGGGTGCAAGGTACAACACCCACTCTGCTACAAAGTACTACTGCTTTTTAGGGATTCTTTCGGCGCTCGATCCAGCAGAAGATTCAGTACAGACAATGCCCAAAATCGCAGCAATGTGCGATTGTGAGAAACAATCGCAATCGATGCCAATTTTGCAGGTGAGTTACGGAGCGACCATCTTGCGCAATCAATCTATTCGAGAAATTGCTGGAAGAGGTTTTGTAATAACATAAATCGGAATTGACTCTCACGCTCCCGTTTAGAATAAAAAAACAAATAAGTCCGACTCCTTTAATTCTCTAATGGATCCTTGTTGTGTAGTTCCCGTTATTTAGCAAACTATGTGTAACTATAATTACTTACAGATTGAAGAAATGTGTAGCGGTCGGCATGTCACGAGATGGTGAGTTGTTTGGTTTATTCGGTCTTCATTTTTCTTCTTTCTTTCTAACCCAATGTCTTACTTCAGCCTTTCCTGAATGCGCCATCTACTACGCTTGCACCAAACAGCCTCTTGTATCGCTTTCGATGACCTTGAGCAGACGCGAGTAGTTTTACATAGGCACCGCTGATTGTGGTTATAAGTAGCTCGCTTAATACTTGCAATTTTTGTTTGAAAACATTCAGATTGAGAACTTTTCAATTTATTTTATTTGACTCCTGTAACCTCAAAACGATTCTTGTCGTTCCTCGAATGACCCTCAAACAAGTGCGCTAATTTCACTGCTTGTGAAAAGGTTCAGCGTTCCAAAACTTTTACTGCTTTCCACCACACGCGCACCAAAGCAATTACTCTCGCCCTCGTCGCCACTTTCGGCGCTGACCCGTTTTTGTCGCTTTCGAGCAGCCGACCTTGAAATACTAATGCTTTCTCCATCTCTACATTCGATCGCTTTGATGTGGCGACCTTTGCACACGTTTCCTTCCGAGCAAACCTACAAATGTCGCTGTTTTAGCGGTCCGCTTTGGAAGAGTCCCAAAGAGAGAAAAAGTCAGGATGGTGGAAGAAATGCAGAAAGCATCTGTGAGGTCTTCCATGGATGCGCTGGCAGTGGAGATTGAAGACGACGCCGTTTTCCAGAACTCTATCGAGAGAGGCTTTGCAGTGCTTGGAGAATTTGTCAAACAACACACATCAACAGCCAGGAGGTTCCTGGACGCGTTGCCAAACTCAGCGGTGTCTTCAACAATACGTAGCGAATGTCCCCTGGAATCTCTGAATCAAGTGGCCGTTGTACAAGCGATGGTGGAATTTTCCAAGTCGGTCCCCGGATTCCACTTGCTCCATCCAAAAGACAGTGTTCACCTACTAAAGGTCAGTATTACAAAACTTTCGCAAAAACGTATGATATATTTATTCGGTTCAAAACTCGTACTTCAATCAAATTAACACATTGAGCAATCGGATTGTTTGCAGGCATCGCTGTTCCAAGTTCTTCTGCTTCGGCTCGCTTCGCTTCCTCGGCTCGGCCTCGAATCATCACCGAGGGCGCCGCAGGATTTCCTTTTCCTACCAGGACCAGTTTCAGGAGAGTCCGGTCGCTTCCTTAATGACTCTGTCGGTGACTTTGTGCAAAGATTTCGGCTTCTGGAGCTGAATGAGTTCAAAATGGCAATTTTTGCGGCGCTAGTGATGGTGCAACCGGAAAGCGCGGTCAGCAGCACTTCCCACTACAACCACCCGGGGCTGGTGAAGATTCTCCAAGAAAAATTGTGGCGTCTTCTCGATCAGGCATTTGGGCTGGACTCAAGAAACTCAGCTCATGCTCACACGGTCCACTGTTCCTTTCATCACGTCAGCAACCGCCTTCTTCTGGATTCCATCTTTGCAGCAATTACCGATCTCAGAACACTTCACACCTTGCACCAGGAACGTCTTCAAGCGATTCAGTTTCCAATAACGCCAGCGAGTCCAGCGGCCGGCCTTCTGATGCCACAGTCCCTTGCACGGTCAGCGTCAAGCGTACCCTTCCACCACAGGTCCGTGGTCCAGAGTCACCCCACGTTGGCACAAGCGCTGTCAAGGAAGGACGACGAGGAACCGTATCTGAAAGTGAAACGCGAGCTGCGCACGGCTCCTCCGCGACCCGTTGAAGAAAACGACGAAGATCAGCCACTCGATCTTCGCGTACGCAAAGTTTAGATGCCCACGATAATTCCAGCTCCCGAAATTGAGTTGTACCGCAAAGAATGGGGTCTGTTTTTTGTCCGTTCATTGTTACGGCCGCACACTCTTCGGAATTGAAGGCGGAATTTCTCTAAAACCACAAAATTAGTATTTTGTAGCATATCATGTATTTTTGAAAGATCCTGACGTTCTCTAATCATATCCATGCTGACTCATTACGATTACTGTAGCTTTATTCCCTTATGTTGTACATAGTCTTGAAACGTTTCCCGCGTGACCTTAGTGATAGTGCCTTAGACCCGTTATCCTCGCTCCCTGTTCTATCCCAACCCTGTTCTCACATTGTTGTTGAAACGCTTAAAACGAGTAAAAGAGACAAATTTTACCTGAGAAGAAGTTATAGAGGACTGGATTTAGGCTGGAAGAACTGAAACGACCCGGTTAATTTAACGCAGAAAATCTACGAACTTACGAGTAGGACATAAACCTTGGTATGAATTTTCTTAGGGCTATCATATTCAAATCAGTGTCACCTTGTGGATTGAGTTGAAACGCCCTAAACACCAGACAGGTCAGACGCAGCTAAAAGTGTTAATTATTTGACCCAGAAAAATTATCTGGTATTGTTTTAGGGCCTACGTGAGTAGGTTTATGAATCATTCCCGTCGCGTCGCAAGTCTAAGATTTTTAGAAGAAGTTCTCCTTGCACCAGCATTACTCTGTTGCCGCTGATTTAAGTGTTTTCTAAATTTAAATTTTAGAACCTACGTCATGAGGTTGTGCAGGTGAACGGGGCAAAAACTCGCCGCAAAAACGATTACAACGATGATTAAAACTTTAGCCGCTTTCTTACGGTTGGCCAAATGTCGATCGCTAATCTAAAAGAGAAAGTTTGTAAAAATCGGTTAAAAATAACAGCAGAATATAAATATAGTCGAGCATTTTTTGGAACATTGTACATAACCATAAAGATGAATTCCAACTCACATTCATGGCTCCCCCACTCAACAGCATGTGCACACACAGCGCGGTGATGACAGCTAAGGGGACCAGGAACAATACAATAGTTTGTATAAGTTGGTACTTCTGCTGAAATAAATTACATTTTTTAGATAATACTCGATCGACCGTTTAATTGCTTAAAATTCAAATTGTGAGTTCCAACTCTGTAAGTTTTTTACGCACTGAATTTTCAGGATAGCTATTTTCACATTACCTGGAACGACTCGCTCCAACTTTCCTTACATTGCGTACCCCACTAAATTAAGGCATTAGTAGTTTTAACTAAGCTTTCACCCACTCGAATGTTCAGATTCTGACGTGCGTATTCTGGAGGAAAGGTCGTTAAAGTTATTGGTTCCGGAATTGAGAGAACTGAAGCAACCATCCAAATAATAACAATGACCCTCGGAGTGTGCCAGATTGGCATTGCAAGGGGCGTCGAAACGGCCTTCCAGCGCTCAATCGAGATGCAAACAAGCGTAAGGATGCTGACATACACCGACGTATTCTGGAACAAACACTATAATTGGTCCTGTTCAAGAAATGTTTCCGAAAATACCTGCAAAAACAAAATCAGTTTACATAGAACAGCGTCGCCCCAAAACGTTTTTGTGATATCGTTGATTACGGTAGGCGGGAGGCAGAATATTAAAACAAGAAGGTCAGAAAATGCGAGGTTCGTGAGGAAGAGATTCATAGAGCTCCACTGAAAAGAGAAACATTAAACAATTGAATTTGTTTGCAGAGTGCAGTATTGAAATAAATTAAATGCGGATGTATCAAATGCTTCATCGATTTAGCGGAATTCGATGAAAAAAATTTAAATGGGACTTCGAAGACTTTTGTGATGATTGCGCTAATGTCAATCATTTAGGTGCCCTTTCGTCAGTGGAGGATGCGACAGACTCGAGTGTGAATTAAACTCTATGAGGTCATTTGATTCGACTAAAACACAACTCCTCTTTATTGATGTGAAGCGCACATTGCCTCTAAATTCACAAAATGATATATTTTCGTTTATGCACACAACTTCTTCAGGATATCATAAGCGAAGTCGAATTTCCGTTTGGGCGTGGGCGCATTTCCGTGTTCAAAACAATATTTTATCCCGACAGACGTGCAAACACAATTATCGTACACGTCGATAACGAGCGCTAAGTAGTCGCACCAAGGAAGCCAAATTCAGGACCTTTTAAGGGTTTTTTGGGACCGAAAGACAGACACTACGTAAAAGAATAATTTATTCAGCGGAGATTCCAAGTTACAACAAAAAAGTGGACTTTCCGCTTAATTTGGAACACAAAAGGAGCCCACAAAAACGTCTTTCTCTTTTCAAAAGCTACCCACTAAAGCTAAAAATGTACGCAGTTTTGAACTCTTAAACTGGTTTTAAAAATTAGTTTGCTTTTTCAATAAGTAAAATTTAAAAAGCAAATCACAAAGCACTCACCATGGACTTGTTGCGGATAACAACATAGGCAACCAAAACGTTTCCCACGATACCGATGACCATTAAAATCAGAAAGATGAATACAAACAACCACTCTATAGTTGATGGCTTCAAGTAGTCAACGATGATGTCCACATACCTTAAATTTTTGTTTAAGATTCAAGGAAACACGTCATATTTAGACAGGCATAATTATTCTCCTCCACAAAGTAAAAAAATTATTTTTCAAATTTCAACTTACTCTTCATCGGTCAGGTTCGCGTAGTCGTATTCATAGTCGGCGGCAACGGTAGTCGTCGCCATCGTAGCGCTCCAAATTCTGAAACACGCATATTCAGAAAATTCAGAATAGGTTGCTCATGCATCGGCGTCAATTAGCATAAAAAAAGAACGCAACATCAAAAAACGGCGAACCCCAAACAAAACAATTGCGTTCGCAAACATCCAATTAGGATTCCGAAGCTGACAAATCGAGGCTGTTCAAGACATGTGGAGTGTCATCCTGGAACTAAACGAAATTCAAGAACATGGCTCAAAGGTATTTAGATGTCCTCAATAAGTGTCATTAGGTCGAATTGCTAGCAGCGTGGCGCGGTGCAAAGAAAAAAAGGAAACCCATCGACAAGAATGCGTAAAGGACAATCGGAACGATGAGAAAAGTAGGCGCTGAAGCACGAATAGGGAAAGACAAGAGTAACGACGAAGCCAATTTTGAGTGGATTTTACGTGTTCCGAGGAGCGGGAGGTCCTCTGAGAAGACAATCGGAAGAGATCGAACGAGGACTGCAAGGCCTGAACACGTTCCTTTCGTCACGGTAATCAAAGCGACCTTCGAGTGCTCCGTCAAGGCATCGAAGCGGAACACCGAAAACAACTCCTCATCCGACCTTCAAAACGACTCCCAAAATGAATCAAAAGGGCACTTATCTATATAAATGGCACACAGATAAAACACAAACATATTACCATCTAACCACACACAAAAATTTGGTATATCCAAGTCGGGCTTCAAAATGTGCCCAGATGAGCGTCGAATGAAGATTATGAGGAGCAAGGCTAACAAAAGTCGTTTGCTTGGTGCTACGTAAATATCTTACATTTTCATAGAATTTTCGGAAAATAAAACGCGAAAGACTCCACGCTTTTCCTTCTTTGCTACAGTATCCATTTATCCCATCTGCACGCTGCGTTTTGACGTTCCCTGCGGCAGCGTCAAATCGGATCCCTCTCGGGTTTCGCTCAAGTAATTAGCGCGAAATGATGTCTAAAACGCGTCTACGAGGAGAAGAGCATATTGAAAATCATGCGACGACACTGGGTTGAAGGAAAGAAATCATTAGACCCTCGCAGCGCCGAAGATACGTTTTTCCGAATAAAAAAGTCATTCGTTTTCTCTGTTCTGTTTGGGCGTTGTTAGCAGGTGGCCACGCCCTTTCTGGAGTCCATGAAAAGCAGAAATCTCTGAAAGCGAAAAGAGTTTGAATAGAGAAGTGGGTGCCACAAACGACTCGCAGATTCGATTAAGACAAAACATGATTAAAAGAGAAAGGCGCCGAAGGATTTTGTATATCCGCGCCGTGCACTACAACGCGATTTTACGACCGGCGTGGCCAAAATCGTTCGAGCGGCACGTGGCCGTCGTCGGAAGAAACAAGAGTTAATTTCTTGAAAGCCGGCTTACGCAGAGGACACCCTTCAAGGCACGCGGAAGCTCAAATTCGAAACGAGCAGGAATTCGGAATTCGCCTGAATCTCGCCGGCCTCTGTCGCCTCCGTTTTCAGTGGCAACATCCAATAGAAGTAATATGCAAATGCGTGGATATTTTTCTTACTCCCTAAGAAGTGCGTATTTTTGGAAAATTCGGAGCTCGTTGGTGAATGGAAGAGCTGTGTTGACTTTCCCATACACTCCATACGTCCCCCAAGCTCCATGAAACGAAAACATGACCATCGGGTTGCATTCCGTTGCTCATGTGGAGACGGTCGTCTTTGCCGACAAATCTGATTTCCTGTTTAGCCAATCGTTTTCTAAACGAGGAACATTTGGGCCTGTTGAATGAAGTTCATGGAGATCAGGGTCAAAACGGTTCTATTGATTGTCAATTAGTATGTTTTAAATTTTATGGTGCAGGTAAGGCGAGAAACACGGCTACAACGTGTGATAAGAATGTTTGGTTTAGCTGAAAATTATTTGCTTCGACATAAAGTCACGCTTTTTATCGCAAAATTAGGAAGTATGTAAGAGCAAACTGTAAGGTGATGGGATTACTCATTTTTAAGCTATTGATGGTTTTCTTCAAGATTGATTTCGGAATGAATTTGAGTGGTAAGGTACTTTTGGAAAAGTTCGACATGGAAACAAGGACTTAGCAATGAACAAAAGAGGACATTGTAATTAGTAGCCTCCACCTTAACTATTCTTACACGGAGGCGCCCATGTCAGGAGAACCCCACGAAAAGCTTAAAAAGGTCCGGAAAGATTAATAACGAGGGAGGGCCGCTCCATCTCCATTTGACGCTTTGGTCCGGCAATTAAGTGGTAATGACTCCGTCCGCCCTTGGGACTCATTGTAAAAGGCCGTAATTCGCAATTGTGTCAATATGGATGACACCGACAGCCAGAGAGATGCGTCGTCGATTGGAGTTCCGAGGATGGCTTCCTGAGGGCAGTTTCTGGACGCACTACGCTTGATTTCTTTCAGCCCTTGAATTAATTGAGCCGATTATTCATTCACAGAGGCTGAAGCCTTGTTGCTGCTGTTCGTTTAACCCACTATTGACAACCAAATTCATATGAAAGTCCCACAAGATCTCAAAAATAAGGTCGACGCTTCAGAACATGTTCGTACTCGCAGATTTTGAAGAGTGGATACTATAGACGGATTCTATTGGCGCACGAACCCTCTGCACCATAAACTTTACTGTTGAAAGAGTGTGTAGGCTTTTGAGAAGAAAGCGACATGAGGCGCTGCGAGAGTGAACTTACTGCCTTTCAGATGTTGAAGGGCCCATTTCGTACGGTTTGATCTTCTGGAGCGTTTTCCGGGAGCCCAAACTCACGTGGCAATTGAGCAAAACCACTTTACTTTATGTTTCGCGTCGTTACATTTTTCCTTTTTTATGTGACCTTTATGATTTTTCATTGTTAAACTGGTAATTTTTCAACTCGTCAAAAAAACGCTCGTTGTTACTTATGCGTTACATTTGCCAAAACAAAAAAACGCTTCAAAAACGAAAATGTTCGTAGTAGAGAAATGTCGTGTGCTCTCTTATTTCGAAATTGTAATAAACTTATGTTTAATGTCCACCTTTAGTTTTTTTGTGTTTTGAATTTTTATAGATTATTTTCGTTCTGTTCAGGTTAAGTCGAACGATGTCCGGACGTCAGGGAGGTGAACTGAAGTCACTAAAGACAGCAAAGAAAGGAGCAAAGGAACTGACTGACGAAGATATCAAGTTTAAAAAAAGTAACTACAGGGTGGGCCAAAAAAAAACATCGACCCTATCTCAACGCTGTTGTGTTTTCGAAGGTTGCAATGTTAAGAAAAGTTGTTCCGCTTGTGATTCCGCATCGAATGAGCTAACGATCACTACTCACACCTTCAGGGATGTGCACTTTTAGCCAAAAGTCTTGTTAAGGAAATTGTACAGATTTTTAGATGGCCATAACTTTGAACTGGTCTGTCCGATTTTGACAGTTTTTTGTGATTTCGGTAGCGGAACACAAGAACAATATTGTGCAAACCATAAATTAATGCGAAAAATGATAAAAAGCGGATAAAAACGCCCAGAAAATGGGCTATAACTCCGTGAAATCCGGTGTAGACAGCTGAATTCTAGACATGGATGAGCCAGACGACCAGTCCTTAGCCCATTTTCTGGACGTTCTTATCCGTTTTTTTATCATTTTTTGCATTAATTTCTGGTTTGCACAATGTCATTCTTGTTTTCCGCTGCCGAAATCACAAAAAACTGTCGAAATCGGACAGACCAGTGCAAAGTTACGGCCATCCGAAAATCGGTACAATTTCCTAATTTCCTTAACAAATTTTTCAGACTTTTGGCTAAAAGTGCACATCCCTGAAGGTGTGAGTAGTGATCGTTAGCTCATTCGATGCGGAATCACTTTCTTAACATTGCAACCTTCGAAAACACAACAGCGTTGAGATAGGGTCGATGTTTTTTTTTGGCCCACCCTGTAGAAGAAGCGAAGAAACTGAAGGAAGCAGCATCAAAAGCCTCTCAGAAGGGACCAATGGGCGGATCGGGAATTGAGAAATCTGGCAAGAAATAATTTGGGTTTTTGTAATTTTGACTTTATGACTTAGTTGGAATTTTACATGATCCGTTTATTGAATTTCATTATGTGATAATTGTCCTCTACGAGATGTGTTCTCGAAAGAAAAGAAATATTGCCAGATCAGTATCGTGAATTTGGTTAGATGGGCACTAAAACACGAGAACGTCGACGAGGAAATAAGTTTCCACTTGGGCATTAGATATTCCCTCCGAAACTTTAATGCACCATTATTTGTAAACTTATGAATCTGTGAGCGTCTCGTACTTTCTTGGAAAGCATACACAACCGAATAATAACTAGAGAAAAAGACATAAAAGACGAACAGCTTTAAAAACATGTTGGGCAATCATGATCATTTTGGAACCTTTTCGGGTTGCCAGGGATACGGTACATCCATACTGTGCACATGTTTCACTGCTCTTCCTCTTCTTCGTCTTCGTCCTCTACTTCACCTTCATCGAACTCTTCGTCTTCGCCTTCACCTTCTTCCTCGTCGCCGGCATCATTATCGACTGATGCTGCAAATTGTGGTAGCGTGATCGTGACAGCCTCTTCTACATCATCATTTTCTTCTTCCGCGTTCTCTTCGTCGCCTGCTTCCTAGATCACGAAAGTAGATCATGAAAACAGGGAATCCAGAGATTTCTCGACATGTAACCAAGCAACGAGACAATTACAACCTTAGAATCGAACGGGAACGGGTCCGTCTGTCCGTGCGGCACCGTCGGTGGTCCGCCACGATGTGCCTGATTCAGGGTGATCATTTTGAGGTGAAGGGTGAGAGGGGACTAGTCGGTTTTGGGTTGTGTCTAGAATGGCATTTGGGACGAGACGAGTGGGAGGGAGCGGTCGGTCATTCGGAGTTGAGTGAAACGAGAGGACCGATCGAGATCATTTTGGTTAAGCGGAGGGAATGGGTGCGGTCGAGGTCGTGTTGCAGGCAAAGTGCAAATGTCTGACAGACGAAGTGAGGGTCTGCGACAAAGGTTTTGTCTGGAGCGGTCCTTCAAAGGAGGACACTCGGAGAGAGCAGTCAGTGACCGATGCCGGTCGGTCGGTTACCCGCCGGACGCTCTCTCCACGCTAAATACCGCCAGGACACATCGCTCACGCAGGAGCTCCAGGAGTCATCATCGCTGGTCAACCCGCATCTCCTGGAGTCGTCCTTCCCGCCGCTCCTTCTCTCCCAGGCCTCCCCACACCACTGAAGCTCCTGGACGCTGCTCCACCTCGGACGTCCCGACCAGTCTGCTCCAGCTCCAGCGGCTTCTGCGCAACCGCACCCAGGAGGTCCAGGAGCCGATCTGACAAAGAAGCTCATGTTCAAAAGGCGTGCGAGAGTTGTTCTGACGTCTGTGCGGTGTTGCCTGCTGCGGTTTGGAGTGGTTTTAGAGCGACAGAGGAAGATTGCATGGGTTTTCTGAATTTTGGTGGATTTTTCGGCTGTGGGGAAGGTGACAGGAGGTAGGTAAAGCTATGCCTGAGAAGTGAAGAAGGGTTTTGAAGGGAAAAGTTGGAAGGGAAAGGTAGCAAACACTAAAATTTTGTGCGTTTCGTGTCTTCAGGTGAAATGGCAGTGTTTGGGGTTCAAGGGCATGAGAAGTCCGTTTGCAGGTATGCGCTCGGAAGTTTCGGGCTGTTTGGTGTGTTTTACAAGGCGCAAGCAGCCGCAATATTCGAAATCTCGCTTTTGGAAGCCTTTTTAACAAAATTCGACCAGCTGGCAAGTCCTAGAGCTCTCCCAACTCAAACCAGTCAATGCCTGCGCTGATGCCAATCATTTTTACCCTTTCAAAAATTGTCCAAGCGGTCAGTGGAATGAGGATGAAAGGGTTGTGCTGGTATTGAGGGCGCAGGAAAGACAAAAGTAGAAAGCGTACACAAGAAGGTGAGGAGTGAAATGAGTAAGGAGGGGGAGCAGCGGAGACGTAGGAAATGAGGAGACAAGCAGTGAATGCGCGATGGGGTTTGAGGGGAGCTAAAAGTGATCTGCGGAAGTCGGAGTTGAGCAACAAATGGTTGATCGCAGCGGCTGCAACGCGCCGATAAGTAAGTGCCGCAGTAAGTGGGAATGAAGTGCAGGTTCCAGGGAAAAGCAGGGTTGCGGCTCGAGAAGGCCTGTGCCACAATAAGCTGCGTGTTTGGAGGGTGGGAGCGGATTCGCGCGTTGCTTTATGCATCGGATGCAGGTCGGGGTGGTTATAAAAAATGTATTGTGCTAAGGATGGCCGAAGGCCCTAGCCGAAAAGCCGCTAAAGGCCGTGATTCGGCTAGTTTGTTCAAAATCGAGCTTATGTACAGGGTGGCCCAGAAATGGGTCTGGAATGAGCAGGTGACGGGTTTCTGGAGCGAGTCATTGGGAACACGCGCACTGCAAGCGAATCGGTCAGAATTCTGTCCGGATTTAGGTGGAAAACGAAGTGAAATCGTGTAAAATTTAGCGCGTTTCTTTCTGATTACTCCCGCAACTAATTTTGCCTCTAAAATGTGTGGAAATAGGGCAAAAACAGACCAAAAAATTGTCAAGAACAGCGCGAAATTTTGCCAAAAGCGGAAAAGATGAGCCTAGTAGGGGTTGCGGGAAGAATCACGAAGAAACGCGCAGTATTTCGCAGGATTTTCCTTCAATTTCCACCCGAATCCGGACGGAATTCTGACTGGTTCGCTTGTAGCGCATGCCCTCCGAATGCGTCGCTCCAGACACCCGGCACCTGCTCATTCCAGACCCTTTTTTTCTGGACCACCCTGTACAAAGGTGGCCCAAAAAAAAGCCCTGGCCAGACAGGGATGGAGGCATGTCTGGCAGTCGCGGAACGACCGGTCGGTTTCGCGTTATTTGTTAGCGAAACCGATCGGTCGTGTGCGAGCAGTAAGCTGGAAATGACTCCGCTTCGCGTTTTCCAGACATGCCTCTGCCCCCTGTCTGGCCATGGCTTTTTTTTGGCCACCATGTACAGGGCGGGCCAAAAAACTCTTCGGCCAGACATAATCGTCACAGCTCACGCTGCCCGTTTGGCACCCGATCCACTGTCTGAAACGGATCATTTGTAGCGGCGGCGCGACGAGCGACCGGTCGGTTTCGCGATATTCGTTAGCGCAACTGACCGGTCATTTGCGACGTATTGATATGAGCTGGGAACGTCTCCGCTCTGTCTGGCCAGTGGGCAGAGGCCGGGAGTGTCTGTCTTCTTTGACAACCTACAGGGTGGCGCAAAAAAAAAAACAGCGCGCTTATCTCGGAGCCGTTGCATTTTTGAAGCATACAATGTTAAGATTTAAGATGAAATGTGCAATAGGCAATTCCGCGTCGAATGAGCTATAGCACGCTCCTGTCGGGTCTGACGTTGTGCACTTTTAGCCAAATGTCTGGAAAAACTGTTAAGAAAGTACGGCCAATTTTTGGAGGCTCGTATCTCGACGCTGATCTGTCCAATTTGACCGTTTTTGGGTGCAATCGATAGAGGAAATCAAGAGCAACTTTTCGCAAAAAATCTGGCAAAAACAAAAAATTAATTGTATTGCAAAAACGCCGTTTTTGTAACCTTGAAATTGGATGTGGGCTATGTCTGGAAAGGAACGGTTGGCCGCCATACATTTTCCAGACATGTCTGGTTCGGTCATGAACGAAGGTAAGGGGGACCAAGGCAAAATTTTGTGATTTTTTGACAATTTTCGTTTTTTCTCAGGTTTTTGCGAAAAGTTGCTCTTGATTTCCTCAATCGATTGCACCCAAAAACGGTCAAATTGGACAGATCAGCGTCGAGATACGAGCCTCCAAGATTGGCCGTACTTTCTTAACAGTTTTTCCAGACATTTGGCTACAACGTTAGACCCGACAGGAGCGTGCTATAGCTCATTCGACGCGGAATTGCCTATTGCACATTTCATCTTAACATTTTATGATTCAAAAATGCAACGGCTCCGAGATTAGCGCGCTGTTTTTTTTTTTGCGCCACCCTGTATTTACTATACCTCTTCGGCTCTTCGGCGTCAGCCTCATCTTCCGCCTCCTCTTCGCCTTCCGCTTCTTCCTCGTCCTCATCTTCTAGCTCCTCCTCGTCTTCATCTTCTTCGCCGTCCACTTCTGGTTTTTCCGAGCTCTGTTTGGGAATCAGCTGCAAAAATTCCGGCAAAACGTTTTCTTCTACCGCTTCTTCGAAGTCGATATAATCCTAAATTAAGCCGAACCTGGGAAATATGCAATTAAGGATCCTACCCCAATATAGCTTTCGTTCACGAAAAACTGAGGGGGAAGAGGGACTCCCTTGTGGTGCTTATTCACTGCGTTTTCTTGCATAAACTTTCTTTCTTCCTGATTTCCGCGCTGTGTAATATCAATTCCAGTAAATGGGACATTCAAACTTTGGAGGATAAATAACGTTCTCTGAACTTGCTTTCTGATCTGAAAACAAATTATCGACTTTAAGAATTATTATCGTTTGAAATTGAGTTTTGCCATCCGTCAAGTAGTCAGAAGCCATGAGACTCTCGATCCCTCCATTAAATCGATCGGTTTTTCGAGGCACAGCACTGACCAGGCCGCGTTGGGCCGCCGCCGTTCATCGCGATTCGAGGGAATAAAACGATGCAGCTGCTTCGAGAGTTACACTCAGCCAGCACTTCGACGCCCTTCACATATCCTTCCAGGTCACGTCTGCTCGCGTATTTTCGAGCCTATTCGGACCTTCGACTGGAGGATTAACTTCCGACGGAGACGGACGCAATTAGAATATACTGAAGAAACCTACGTTTGTATCGCCGATTATCGATGCGATGTAACACCTGAAAATGACCGATATGGAGAAATGGACTGAACAAGAGACAAAACCTAAACTAACCTTAAGCGGGGGTCGGAAAACGACTCGGGCATGATGTGTGAACGAAGTCCAAGCAATTGAAAGTGTCCGAGACAATGGGCCTGAAAATGCGCAATCGATTGGACCGCAGATTTCGCGGAGTGAGTGTGACAGCGAGCGGAAGAAGTGCACACCAAAACATATATATAAAGCACGAAGTCGCGAATAATGGCGCCCTCCGCAATGCCGACCAGTTCGCGTCGTTTGGAGCGTCTCGGCGTACCGATGATGACAAAACGCAAACGCCCCGGCGATTGGAAAGAGAGCAGAGGAGTGCTGGGAGGAGCTCGGCAATCACCCGCCACTCGCTGACGGTTTAAATTACTGTTACGGGTTAGGGCTTGTCACTTCCAAATGTTGCACAAAATTCGGTGAAAACTGGAACGGAGAGAAACAAAACATGTAAAGCTACTTGAGAACACGGAAGATTACTTTTAAACTGAGCTGCACGACCAAATTTTTATGTCACCTAAATTGTAGCACATTAACAATCAACAACTTGTAACAAATCGGAACAACTACTTGCGGGCGTTCCACAATGCCGCTCCAGGTCCAATACCGGAGTTCTCTTTAACGAGCTTGTCGTGTTGCCAGTACGGGAGCTTCTTCTTGTTTTCCACGTAGTCGATATCAGGATATTTTGGCTTCTCGGCGGACTCGTGATTCAGCATCATGGTAAGACGACGCTTCTCCATTTCCGCACGGACAGTATCAGGCTTACGATACATGTCCAAATAGCTGAAAAACTGATTGTTCACTAGAAAAACCCGAAACAAATACAAACAGGTTGAATGGCTGTGGTTTGATTGGAAACTCGCGCTGTTCTGACTTGTGAGGCAGTTTGAATTCGTATTTATAGTTTGGAGATTCCAGACCTACAAAATACTTGAATTTAACGATTGAAAAGAAAGGTCATCCAACCTTTTGCATTCATCACGTTGGGGCAGCTGGGATCGAATTCCGTTTGGAAAAACTTCAGTGCAGATGGCGTCAGTTTTTCTTCGTTGGACTTGAAGAACTTGTTCATTTCGAAAATTCGAGCAAATAAATCCGAGCTGAAAGAACTGAATGAAAACCATGAACCACGAAACGTCATCACCTGCTTCCGTAAAGCCATGCAAGTCAATTTCTTCGCTGGGCCTGAAATTCACAAATGCCACCCTGTGGAATCCTGTACCTTCGTATGGTAGTGGCTGCAAGTAAGGCACAATAACGTTTCCCTGTGCTACATCTCCGCTATCCGGGATGTTCGTGACCAGCCAATGCACCAATTGGGTTCCCTTCGCGTCCGTGAAGCAGTCTCCGTCGAGATTGACCATAACAAGAGTGTTGAATGCATTGGATCCGAATGATTCCAGCTTCACTTCGGGCGCTTGCGAAGTCACAGATGGCGTGAGGCAATTGCCATAACACACGTGAGCTGCTTCGCCGAAACACACATCCATTTTCTGGGTGCTGTTGAAGAAACACCAGGCTTGAATAAGTCGTCCATGATGTTGTAATGATTGAAGATGGAAAGGTCGTTCAGCTCCAAAGATTCCAGGTTTATCAACACTAAAATAACACAATTATATGGAACAAGCTCACAAGGGAATGACGCGAAATGCCCCCTCCGATCGGGCTGAAATTTGGCACAAATTTAGCCTTATATTATATAATATAAGACTAGAAAACCCCAAAATATTAGCTGCCTAACGCGAACAATAAAAATTACGGCCATTTGGAATTGAGAATTTTTGGGCACTCAGGGTGTAGGCAGGATTGAACCATTCCTCGATATGTCTGTCTGGCACGGTCGGTAGTGGGCTGGACTGGCAGTCTGGAGGTTAGGAGTTCGAGCTAATATTTTGGGGTTTTTCTAGTCTCATATAGGGCTACATTTGTGCCAAACTTCAGCCCGATCGGAGAGGGGCACTTCGCGTCATTCCCTTGTCAGTCAAGTTGAGTAAAGTCAACCCACATTCGTTTTTTCGCGACAATTTCTCCATCGCGGCTTCATCTTTCTGCACATTCTGCTTCGTCACACTTCTGCGCTTGAATCCTATGTCAATCGTATCTGATTCGGCAACTGTAAGCATGAATTTATCGAAGACACACGACCATTGCTGAAATTACCATTCAACCGCTCCTCCAATGATCTGTAATACTTCTCAGGTTCGATGACGTGCAACTGAGGAATCATTTCAGGCTTAGTAATACGGGCTTTGTACCACTTATCCTCTTGTAAAACCTAGAATATCAGTAGCATAGAACCAGTAATTAAAACAACGCGACAAACCTGTTGCGCATGAAAGCGGTTGGTCCTGCCCATGCAATGACCCTTGGTCGCATCGGTCGGCCAACCTAAACATCGGGTTGAAATTTAAATGAAAATTCTGGAAAGAAATTCACCTTAGGTAGCCGGGGAGCTCGATATGAGCCCTTCACATATAGATTGGCATAAATTGAACCAATCTGCTTGCTCATTTTTCCTGAAACGAAAGATCTATTTTAATAACATACACCGTCGATGATCCACAAACAGTCATAAAATTAACGAGGGCTGTGTACGAAAGAAACTCGAAAGTGTCAAAAACGTTTCTTTTTGCGGAGTTTTGGTGTTTTAGCTTTAAAAAACAAGCAAAAATAGAAGACAAATAACGATCAATTAAAAAATGGAAGGCAAAACGATTTAGATTTTTTTATCGACTTTCGAGTTTCTTGCGAGAAAGTCGAAAGTCAAGCCTGTTTTAAATAGATTGTTATTTTTCTTCTATTTTTGCTTGTTTTTTAAAGCTATCAACGCGCTATTGCGCGAGGTTTCTGTTTCAAAATATGTTTCAATTTGGCGCTTCGCGCCACTAAAAAGACCAAACGCACCGATTTCGCAGTTTCATAAATTTTTTCAAAATACTGCAAATTATATATTATTCGGTTCAAAATTTTGCGCATATTCGATTGTGCCCGAAAACACCCGCAACTGTGGCCAATTTGGCGTTTGCGGCACCAATTTAGACGCCGACGCGGTTACAAAACCGACCGGTCCGCGGCGACGGCGAAACGCAAATTGCGCCGCTACAGTAACCAGCGCTCGCTCAATCAGGCAACTCGAGTCTAGAAATTTCGTGACATGGAAGGAACGTCTGGATCATTCTCCTTTATTGAAAAAAAAGGATAAACACCAGCAAAAGAAACTTTACATTACTTTAAGTTTTTGACACATTCGAGTTTCTTTCGTGCACAACCCTAGATTCGAACCCGCGACCTTCCGCACGGCAGTCCTTGAGACACTATCGATTGCGCGCGCTCAAAAAATCGGTCATTGATTAAAGCTGCTCAAGTTGGCTATGTCCAGACTGTGGTCAGCTTTTTGGCGCCCGTTCACATGAGAGTTTGAGCTTGCGCAGAGTAACGCGCGAGAGCGTTAATATATAATAATAAACACTCATGGAGCCGCGCGCTCTATTGTGCGACAGTATTTTTTAGTGCAAGCGTGCAAACGCAAGCGCCGAATTTGCGAAGAAAATCACAAAATTCGTGCTCAAATCGGTATGTCACACTTCAAACGTGTATGAACATCTCCAGAACGCGTGGATTCGGACAAACCTGGGCGTAAAAGAAGGTCTCGACCTGACAAACAAGGCTTACTATGTTCCGCACCACAGATCTGACCTGAAACGTTCGTAATCGAGCACAACACGAGCACTTTCTTAAAACCCCATACTAATATCCGTCGAAATCGCGCGACGACCAAACATACGAATTTCGCCGATCGCTTCGCGGAATGTGCGATGACTAAAAATATAAAATCGCGAAAATAGTTTTTTCGATGTGGAGTGCGAACTCATCCAAAGCGGGCCGGACAACTCGATCAGGAATTTCGCGGCGGAAGCAAGTGAGCGGCGATTTGGTGTTTGTGCTCAAAGTTTCAGCGTTTTGCGGATATTTTCGACGCGGTGCGGCCGCTAAGTACATTTTCGGCTTCGCTGAACGTCTTCAGCACGACGAGAAACCATACCTCACACGCACACACCAGAACCCCGGAGAATCGCTTGACCGTCGCTCGCATTGTAAACCGGCGACGCTCGCTTGTATGCCGCAGCGAAATTCCTGATCGAGTTCTCTGGCCCGTTTCGTGTACGGTCGCACTCCACATAGGAAAAAGAAACAGACTGTAGCAAGAAAAGCAGCATGTTCGCTCAACGATCATCGGCGGCGCCCACGATGACAATGACTGTTGACCATTAAAATGAACGTTCAACCTGGTCCTACTGGTCTTTACAAAGTAGTTTCAAAGATGAGAGAGAACCACTGCTGTCGAAATTTTTCAAACCCGAAAACACCAGTCCTATGACAAAGCGACGACAAAGGGGACAATTGGAGGGACAAAGTGCTCCAGTGTTCATTGTTCCAGGCAACATGAGGAAACTGAATTTTCAAGAAACTAAAGAAAAACGGCACAATCTGTCACTAGTAATAATTCGGGTTGATTCGTTGCCGACAACTATGCGTTCTGTACGAGACCACGGATAAAGTTCACATAATCGATGGAGTCGTTCTGCAAGTTTCTTATACCATACGTTACCTTTCTGCAACGTTTCTCGTACCGTAGGTGAGGTTCGTTCGAAAAGTGAAATGGCTCTGAACCTTTCTGCAACGTTTCTGGTACCGTAGGTGAGGTTCGTACGAACATTGAAATGGCTCTGAACCTTTCTGCAACGTTTCTGGTATCGCAATTAAGGTTCGTACGAAAAGTGAAATGGCTCTGAACCTTTCTGCAACGTTTCTGGTACCGTAGGTAAGGTTCGTACAAAATGGAAATGGCTCTGAACCTTTCTGCAACGTTTCTGGTACCGTAGGTGAGGTTCGTTCGAAAAGTGAAATGGCTTGAACCTTTCTGCAACGTTTTTCGTACCGTAGGTGAGGTTCGTACGAAAAGTGAAATGGCTCTGAACCTTTCTGCAACGTTTCTGGTACCGTAGGTAAGGTTCGTACAAAATGGAAATGGCTCTGAACCTTTCTGCAACGTTTCTGGTACCGTAGGTGAGGTTCGTTCGAAAAGTGAAATGGCTTGAACCTTTCTGCAACGTTTTTCGTACCGTAGGTGAGGTTCGTACGAAAAGTGAAATGGCTCTGAACCTTTCTGCAACGTTTCTGGTACCGTAGGTAAGGTTCGTACAAAATGGAAATGGCTCTGAACCTTTCTGCAACGTTTCTGGTACCGTAGGTGAGGTTCGTTCGAAAAGTGAAATGGCTTGAACCTTTCTGCAACGTTTTTCGTACCGTAGGTAAGGTTCGTACAAAATGGAAATGGCTCTGAACCTTTCTGCAACGTTTCTGGTACGCAATTAAGGTTCGTACGAAAAGTGAAATGGCTCTGAACCTTTCTGCAACGTTTCTGGTACCGTAGGTAAGGTTCGTACGAAAAGTGAAATGGCTCTGAACCTTTCTGCAACGTTTCTGGTACCGTAGGTAAGGTTCGTACAAAATAGAAATGGCTCTGAACCTTTCTGCAACGTTTCTGGTACCGTAGGTGAGGTTCGTTCGAAAAGTGAAATGGCTCTGAACCTTTCTGCAACGTTTCTGGTATCGTAATTAAGGTTCGTACGAAAAGTGAAATGGCTTGAACCTTTCTGCAACGTTTTGGTACCACGTGAACCTTTCTGCAACGTTTTTCGTACCGTAGGTGAGGTTCGTACGAAAAGTGAAATGGCTCTGAACCTTTCTGCAACGTTTCGGGTACCGTAGGTGAGGTTTGTACGAAAAGTGAAATGGCTTGAACCTTTCTGCAACGTTTTTCGTACCGTAGGTGAGGTTCGTACGAAAAGTGAAATGGCTCTGAACCTTTCTGCAACGTTTCTGGTACCGTAGGTAAGGTTCGTACAAAATGGAAATGGCTCTGAACCTTTCTGCAACGTTTCTGGTACTGTAGGTGAGGTTCGTACGAAAAGTGAAATTGCTCTGTGAAATGGCTCTGAACCTTTCTGCAACGCTTCTCGTACTGTAGGTGAGGTTCGTACGAAAAGTGAAATGGCTCTGAACCTTTCTGCAACGCTTCTCGTACTGTAGGTGAGGTTCGTACGAAAAGTGAAATGGCTCTGAACCTTTCTGCAACGTTTCTGGTACCGTAGGTGAGGTTCGTTCGAAAGTGAAATGGCTCTGAACCTTTCTGCAACGTTTCTGGTACCGTAGGTGAGGTTCGTTCGAAAAGTGAAATGGCTCTGAACCTTTCTGCAACGTTTCTGGTACCGTAGGTGAGGTTCGTACGAAAAGTGAAATGGCTCTGAACCTTTCTGCAACGTTTTTCGTACCGTAGGTGAGGTTCGTACGAAAAGTGAAATGGCTCTGAACCTTTCTGAAACGTTTCTCGTACCGTAGGTGAGGTTCGTACGAAAAGTGAAATGGCTCTGAACCTTTCTGCTAGTTTCTGGTACCGTAGGTGAGGTTCGTTCGAAAAGTGAAATGGCTCTGAACCTTTCTGCAACGTTTCTGGTACCTAGGTGAGTTTGCTCGAAAAGTGAAATGGCTCTGAACCTTTCTGCAACGTTTCTGGTACCGTAGGTGAGGTTCGTTCGAAAAGTGAAATGGCTCTGAACCTTTCTGCAACGTTTCTGGTACCGTAGGTGAGGTTCGTACGAAAAGTGAAATGGCTTTGAACCTTTCTGCAACGTTTCTGGTACCGTACGTGAACCTTTCTGCAACGTTTCTGGTACCGTAGGTGAGGTTCGTAGAACATTGAAATGGCTCTGAACCTTTCTGCAACGTTTCTGGTATCGCAATTAAGGTTCGTACGAAAAGTGAAATGGCTCTGAACGTTTCTGCAACGTTTTGGTACCGTAGGTGAGGTTCGTTCGAAAAGTGAAATGGCTCTGAACCTTTCTGCAACGTTTCTGGTACCGTAGGTGAGGTTCGTACGAAAAGTGAAATGGCTTTGAACCTTTCTGCAACGTTTCTGGTACCGTACGTGAACCTTTCTGCAACGTTTCTGGTACCGTAGGTGAGGTTCGTGAACATTGAAATGGCTCTGAACCTTTCTGCAACGTTTCTGGTATCGCAATTAAGGTTCGTTCGAAAAGTGAAATGGCTCTGAACCTTTCTGCAAGTTTCTGGTACCGTAGGTAAGGTTCGTACGAAAAGTGAAATGGCTCTGAACCTTTCTGCAACGTTTCTGGTACCGTAGGTGAGGTTCGTACGAAAAGTGAAATGGCTTGAACCTTTCTGCAACGTTTTTCGTACCGTAGGTGAGGTTCGTACGAAAAGTGAAATGGCTCTGAACCTTTCTGCAACGTTTCTGGTACCGTAGGTAAGGTTCGTACGAAAAGTGAAATGGCTCTGAACCTTTCTGCAACGTTTCTGGTACCGTAGGTAAGGTTCGTACAAAATGGAAATGGCTCTGAACCTTTCTGCAACGTTTCTGGTACGTAGGTGAGGTTCGTTCGAAAAGTGAAATGGCTCTGAACCTTTCTGCAACGTTTCTGGTATCGTAATTAAGGTTCGTACGAAAAGTGAAATGGCTTGAACCTTTCTGCAACGTTTCTGGTACCGTACGTGAACCTTTTGCAACGTTTCTGGTACCGTAGGTGAGGTTCGTTCGAAAAGTGAAATGGCTCTGAACCTTTCTGTAACGCTTCTCGTACTGTAGGTGAGGTTCGTACGAAAAGTGAAATGGCTCTGAACCTTTCTGCAACGCTTCTCGTACTGTAGGTGAGGTTCGTACGAAAAGTGAAATGGCTCTGAACCTTTCTGCAACGTTTCTGGTACCGTAGGTGAGGTTCGTTCGAAAAGTGAAATGGCTCTGAACCTTTCTGCAACGTTTCTGGTACCGTAGGTGAGGTTCGTACGAAAAGTGAAATGGCTCTGAACCTTTCTGCAACGTTTCTGGTATCGTAATTAAGGTTCGTACGAAAGTGAAATGGCTTGAACCTTTCTGCAACGCTTCTCGTACTGTAGGTGAGGTTCGTACGAAAAGTGAAATGGCTCTGAAACTTTCTGCAACGTTTCTCGTACTGTAGGTGAGGTTCGTACGAAAAGTGAAATGGCTCTGAACCTTTCTGCAACGCTTCTCGTACTGTAGGTGAGGTTCGTTCGAAAAGTGAAATGGCTCTGAACCTTTCTGCAACGTTTCTGGTACGTACGGTGAACCTTAATGCAACGCTTCTCGTACTGTAGGTGAGGTTCGTACGCAAAGTGAAATGGCTCTGAACCTTTCTGCAACGTTTCTGGTACCGTAGGTAAGGTTCGTACAAATGGAAATGGCTCTGAACCTTTCTGCAACGTTTCTGGTACCGTAGGTGAGGTTCGTTCGAAAAGTGAAATGGCTCTGAACCTTTCTGCAACGTTTCTGGTACCGTAGGTGAGGTTCGTTCGAAAAGTGAAATGGCTCTGAACCTTTCTGCAACGTTTCTGGTACCGTACGTGAACCTTAAGCAACGCTTCTCGTACTGTAGGTGAGGTTCGTACGCAAAGTAAAATGGCTCTGAACCTTTCTGCAACGTTTCTGGTACCGTAGGTAAGGTTCGTACAAAATGGAAATGGCTCTGAACCTTTCTGCAACGTTTCTGGTACCGTAGGTGAGGTTCGTTCGAAAAGTGAAATGGCTCTGAACCTTTCTGCAACGTTTCTGGTACCGTAGGTGAGGTTCGTTCGAAAAGTGAAATGGCTCTGAACCTTTCTGCAACGTTTCTGGTACCGTAACAAAACCTTTCTGCAACGTTCTGGTACCGTAGGTGAGGTTCGTACGAAAAGTGAAATGGCTTGAACCTTTCTGCAACGTTCTGGTACCGTAGTTGAGGTTCGTTCGAAAAGTGAAATGGCTCTGAACCTTTCTGCAACGTTTCTGGTACCGTACGTGAACCTTAATGCAACGCTTCTCGTACTGTAGGTGAGGTTCGTACGCAAAGTGAAATGGCTCTGAACCTTTCTGCAACGTTTCTGGTACCGTAGGTAAGGTTCGTACAAATGGAAATGGCTCTGAACCTTTCTGCAACGTTTCTGGTACCGTAGGTGAGGTTCGTTCGAAAAGTGAAATGGCTCTGACCTTTCTGCAACGTTTCTGGTACGTAGGTG